>JAHLSL010012640.1:189-37950 GCA_025920805.1 Petroica traversi
CCCCCCCCCCCCCCTCCTCGCTGACTTCTACAGCCGGGCCCAGCAATCGGCCCCCCCACTGGAGAACTGAACCGGACTCAGACGGACTCTGAATCTACCATCTCTTCAGAGGAAGAAAAGGTTTCATTGTTTTCATATTATCCAAATTTTTCCTATACTTGTGAATATTCTATTTGTTAAATAAATAGTTTTTTCCACTTTTCTCTAAGGAAATTCTTCCCGGACCTGTAGGGGGAGGGGCGATTAGAATCAACTCTTCCTAGAAGAGACCCCCCAGAAGTTTCCTCCTAAATATTTACCCTAAACCAGGACAAGCACCTTGTATTAACTAGCAGGCTGGGATGTTGGGAATCATGACCTTCCTGTCCCACTAACTTCCTTCACAGAAACACATGCTCTGAAGTTTCTTCTTTAAACTGTAAAAAGAACCCTGTGGTACAAATACTAAACCCCATGGCAGCAGTATGATTTCTTTAAACTCCACTGAGTTTGTAACTTGATTTTTTTGCTATACAATTTAATGCCTTTAATGCATATTTAAATAAATGCTACTTCATTATCTATTTAACAAACAGCAGTTCAAGTGGTGCCCCTTACAATGATTCATCTCAGGCTGCTGTAGTGAAAGACCACAGCAGTAATTTCCATGAGTGTAATTCCTACAAAAATTCCTTTTTCAGGAAGAAAATTTCCCAATAAAAACACAACAGTTATAGCCTCACTCTAAATTGCTAAACTCAATGGAAAATATAATTAAATGCAGGAGTCTTTGAATCATGTCTTTAATGATGAAAAAGGCCCATAGAGTGGCTTGACCTTTCTTTTTCCTTGATTTGGTGTTACTAAAACTCATCTGCAGTTAATTGCCAGTTGTATTTCTGGACAGTTTTAATAAAAGTAACACAAAATATTCAACTGATATAAAAAGGGCCATAAGGCCTCTAAATTAACTGAGATGCACATGAATCAGAAATGAGAGCTTGCACCCTTAAATATCTAGATACAAATATCTGGGTGGTTGTACATACTGAATTCCTGATTAACAAAACCTCAGAAACATCTTGTCTGGACCACTCAAAGTGCTTGGTTTTGTTGATGCCTTTTTTCCTGGTGTTTGGAAAATGAAGCTAGACACGGTTAGAGGGTTGGGGGTCATTACCTCGGTATTTTAATCAGGATCCTGTTTGATGCATCCACTTCACCCAGGTGACACACGTCGCAATGGACACACCCCATCAATCACATACACAAGTTACAGACTTTACACATCAGCGTATCTTACCAGGGAGCCCAATAATGGGGCTGGGGTGGGCTCACCTCTAGTTTACAGAATCTGTCCTACTAGGGCACCTTGGGTTCTTAAGATACTAGAGTGCTTGGTCTCCCTGGCTCTGCAGCTCTGGGGTATTTAGTCTCATGTCCTGCAGGACACATACAAAATACTAAGCACTAAGTGAAGGGTTATATTTGTGGATACACAGACTAAAAGGAAAAAAATCATTCCAGTATCATTGTAATAAAAAGATAGGCATCTCAAAAGAGTAAATCTTCAGATACTGAACTAGGAGAATATCAGAGATTTCTGGGGACTAATCCCAATGCCCACCAAGGCTGTTTAAAGGACTTGCTGAGTGGAACTTGCCATAGTGTCTGGAGGTGTCTGTAGTGTATTCCTTGTGGCACTTTATTTTATTTTATTTTTTTATTTTTATGAGTTTTGAAAACACTATAATTCACAATAGAGGGAAGAAGGCACTTCCAGGGAATGGTTTAGGCAATCTGGTCCTGAAGCCAGTGCCTTAACAGCAGCCTATCTGTACAAACTGTAACTGTAAATGTATAGTAGACTGAGTAAATAATATTTCATGTCTTCGCTGCAGGCAGAAAATGTTAGGAGAAACAATGCAGTGAAACTGTTGGCGATGGGACCCACAGGAGCAGCCCCTTTTTTGTTAAATGAAGCTAAACAGGTTCAATATTTTATGCCAAAATATAATGTGGAAAGGAACTTTGTCACTGCCAAGGGGTGTTTTAGGAGGTACAGTGATGCAGAGCAGTAAAAACATAACCAGAGTAAATGAACAGGTGTGGCTACTCAAGTGTGTGCTAAAGACGGGAAAGAAAAGCTGACAGCTGTCACAAAAGTTGCAATGGTCGGATAGCACCCAAAAAGCTCATTAAATTGTTGAAAAAACCACACTTCTTGCAGAAAGAAAGACCAGGCATTGGACTACCTTATGGAAAATCTGTCCAGCTCTTCTCCTTCTGCTGCTGTTTGCTTCTATCTTGGCATGTTTGAAATATTTCTTTTGCCTTATGGGCTTCCAGAATTCTTTTGCCTCAAATAACCTGAACTACCCAACACTCTCAGGACTTTGTGGTGCATCTCCAGTATATGTTCTTGCATGAAAAACCTGAAAGCCAAGTCCCTTCTATGTGTCCCCTTTGCAACTAAAAAAGCCTCACTCCCTGGGGAGATCCTGCAGAATCATTGCCATGAGTTGTTTTGCAGAGTAAAATGTTTTCTTTGTAAGACTTATGCGTAGCTGTACCAAAGAGTAAATTCTATATAACTGAGCAACCTGGTGGAGTGTGTCCCTGCCAATGGCAGGGGGGTAGAACCTGGTGATTTTTAAGGTCACTTCCTGCCCAAGTCATTCTGTGATTCTGTGATCAGACCATCCCCAAGGCAGGCTGCTGCTCTGCATGTCTGGAGGAGGAATATCTGAACCTTGGAAAGAACTCAATTCTGGTTGAGTATCTGGGCTGCCAGATACTCTGACAAAGAATAATCTAATATTTTTGTGCATCCTAGGAGATGACATTAGAAGAAAAAATGAAATAAGCCTCTGTGACTCAGATGAGTGAAGGGATAAAAGCAGATTAAATCATACAAATACAACGTGTTTCCTCTGTCTCCTCTATCTGTAGACAAGTGTTTACACTTTTACACAAGCCATGGACTGTAGAGAGCTCCAGAGAAGATTCAGGACATAGATGCATGTTCCACCTGGGCAGCCAGCACATCCATCCTGTAGCTATCCTCTTGTCCTCAAACAGGAGGCTGAACACGTTCTAGTGGACACAAAAGTTGTATTTGCCAGTTTCCATTGGCAAGAGATGATGGCTAAAACCTGTACAGTCAGAAAATTAGGGGGAGGAGGGGGGAGGGAGGGGGTATCTGTGGCCCAGAACTGCTCATTCTCTTAGAAGAATTTGATTTTAAGGCAGCAGGACATTGCTTCAATATCTCTACAACCTACTGGCTCCTGTTGTACCTCCTGTGGTAAAAGGTCACTGAAAAGGGACCCAAGAAAGGGGGCAGCCACTTTTGATGGACACTGCAGCAGGGTGGCTTTAGTGATCTACCCTGGTTAAGATTCTACACAGAAAACACACAACAAGTTCCCCAAATTCAAGACATTTCAGTAAATTAATTCTCCTTCCACTCACTGCTTTCCTTCTGCTCTGGTTCCTATCTCACTGGCTGCTCCTCCTTTCAGCAGCTTGATGATATTTCTATATTCTCTTCTATATCATTAGTGCATTTAAAGGTCCAACTGAGATAGCTCTAATTCTGTCCTTCCTGAGTATTCAGAACCTCTGATGGGATTTGCCATTTATGGCTGACAGCCTGAAGAAATTGCATGTCTTACATCACCTTGAGAAGCCTTCTCCTCTATTTTGGGCTTTGTTTTTTAAATAAACTTCAAAAGCACGGTACAAAGGGCACATGCGTACTGAAAGCAGCAGAAGGATGTTTAGAAGTATATTTAAATTAAAAAGGTTATTTATCCCTCCTCCTGCCTTCTTTTTTAAATGAGTCTCCACCAGTGAAAGGAAAGAGGTAAACATATCTGGGAAGAAAAACCAAGCATCAAATAATTTAATCACATAAAAAAATGCTCTAAGTAACTAACTAAAACATGGTGCCTGTAACTGTGTGACTGCTGTACCTCAAACATTTCCTAAATCTAAGCTTTAGCTCTTAGAGAAAATTTTGAATAGACCCAGCTCAGGCTCTGTGTGAGTAAAGATTAAACCAGTGCATTTTCTATTGCAACTGCTCTTTCAGACTAAGACTTTGGAGGCAAATGCATGAATGAAATACACAAGACTATTCTGTAGCTCATGTAATGGTAATCTTCTTCTTCTCTAAAATCTGTGTTGTCTCATTCCCACAGTTGGAACTGGTAATCACTCAGAGGCTTAGATTCATTCCATGAAGCAGGGAAGTGCTTTTTTAGGAAAGGCCAGAAATCCCAGAGATTTAATGGAATCACTGAGGCTACTAATCAGGAGTCATTGGTGTTTCTGTTCTGGACCAAGACCTGTGTCTGCGGTACCTGACATGCTTCAATGCTCTGCCCTAAACTTTAACAGCACAGCTTTAGAATAATTTAATTTTCCTTGGAGCTGAAGGAATTTCGCAATACCTGTTTTAAAATCTCCGCATGTGGTCACAATAATAATGCTGAAAAACAGGATGTAAACTGATGTAATTTGATTTGATGGACGAGGACACGCCCATGCAAAGAGTAGAGGACTAACCTCATTTTCAAAGCAACACTGTGGCTTCACGCAACAGTGTAACAGAGATATTCCTGGAGATGGGAAAATTCAGCTGAAAGCGCTCACCAGCTTCTTCAGAATGCTTTGAAGAAAACATACTGATTCCTGGACTTTAGTGCCTTATATTGATGAAGATATTCATGTAATATTTATGATATTTTCTGTTGGGAGGGGAATGGCAGATTATTAGAAGCAATTTGCTTTGTGCCATAAATCAATTTTAGAGCGCCTCGCGTCAGCCACAAAAACTGTTGTTCTTTGTTTAAAGCATTTTTGGTAGAAACCATCCAGGTAATATTGCAGGGAGTGAGTCAGGCACTACATTCATAAAGTCAAAACTGTGTTCTTTACTCTGACTGCAAGGTTTCACTAAAGTAACAGACGGAGCCTGGCCTTTGCTGTCTGGAGGGACATATGTACCATTTATCCACACAGTTTACAAATGCATGCCCTGTTCTTGTGTTATTAAAATTACTTTTTTACAATGGAACAACAATCTATCAGCTCAGTCCCTTGAGACAAACACATGGTGGATGGCTCCTGCATCAGCAGTTAGGTCATGAGTACAAAACTGTGAGTAATACAATTACACCTTCAGCGCAGAAAGCACCACATGAGCAAGGAATATTTGCTGTTGCCACTGTGTCCCCTGGAGTGACTGTGGGATGCTCTGGTGTCACCTGCAGCCATCTATTCTCTCTACAACTCATGCTGCCCCTTGCTTTCCTGATCACCACTTAGTAGCAAATAAATTAAGAATACCCTTATAAAAGGACTGGACTCAAATTCCAACTGAAGACCCCTTGGGAAGAGGGAAAGAGCAGGTGGAGGAAGTTTTGGGAAGTCCAGCTCTTTGCAGATGGGTTGTCTACAACTCTGCTCATCTCCTCCCATGATGGCCCCCCACCAGAAACAACACTGCACATCAAATGCCTGACTACTTGTAAAATGAATTCCACTGTTTTGAAGCATACGGCAGGATTTTTCAAAATATTTCAGTTCTGCTACATTTTGTTTAGCATTCGTGGGGAATTTTGCCAGCCATGCCTTTGCTAGCAGCATTATGACCAGTGAAATACATGAAAAATCCTACCTAGAGAGGATTAACGGTTTTCTCTTGTTCTGTGCAGTTGTTTTGTTTGAGTACATCTCAGGACCACCTGAATCATCCAACTGATTTAAATAACTCCCATCAAAGGGAGCTTGGAACTGAACTCAAACCCTTAATCTGCATGTAGAACCCACTATTTTTCTCTGTAGTGGACAACACCAGAATACTTCACCTTTCTCCTCACCTTCAATCTTTTAAATCCTTCCCCCTACACTCTTTAGAGTTTTTAAAGATTCTCTCTATTTTTAAAGGTCCTCCTCCCCTGAACTTGAAATGCCTGGTATAACTAATTGTAGTGCAACCACTGTTTTCCACAAAGATTGATTTCTAATTTTGTTAGAAACAATAAACTATGCGGCAGTGACTTTTGAGTGGAAAGAAGAAAAGCCTGAGTTAGTAACAACTGACATGCCTTACCTTTGGGTCATGTATTCCAGAAAGTTCTTCATAGATCTTCTCTCCCACCATGACAGCAGCTAGGTTGGCTGTGTATGTCGACAAACAAAACAAGCAGAAAATAGCCCACAGATTCATTAAAAACCTTCCAGTCCAGCACTTTGGGGGTTTGATGGCAGCCGTTCTTCCAAACAGGATTGAGTAGCAGACATTGAGAGCAGAGGAGAAGGAGAAGACTTTGTTCCTGTTCCTTCCCTTAGGGGTCATTCCAAAAGGACTTTTCCACTCATACAAGGTGAGGAATATAGCTGTGATGTGAAGAGCAACAAATATCCCCAGCCACATAGTCCAGTGAAGTGGCCACATAAAGGCTCCAATAGGAGCTGCAGTGTCTTTGGTCCTCACCAGGATCCCCAAACTGGTTGAAAAGAAAGGGCTGGTGAAATCAATCACCTGGCTTCGGGCAGTGTTGATGCTGAATGATGTCACTGCCATGTGAGCTGTACCAGCAAGAAGGTCTCCCACTAGCCCAGTCCAGTGGCCATTCTTCCAGGCACCGTATTTTCCATCCCCAACAATGTACAAGTCAAAATCAAAATTCATGTCCTCAGCCAGCTTCTCCAGCAGGTCAATGCAGTAACCATAGCAGCACTTCTTCAGCTCAATGGGAATAGTGTCATTGCCCCCTTGAAGGGTTTCAAACAGGTTGTCCAGCACACCTGAATCATTGGTCAGCGGGTCCAGGCACAGCTGCCCTGCTGGGCAAAGACCTTCATCATCAACATTCCTTGTGAAGACAAAGGGATGCTCAATCAGTGTCACCACCCTCAGGTGCAGCCGGGTGGGGTGTTGCAGATGACTTTTATGTCTCTGTGCTTGTTCTGGCCAAATTCCATAGTCCATGATGATCTTCCCTTCTTGCCAGCTTCCCAGACGCGTCCACATCGGGTTCCCAACAGGATCATGCTGCAGATTCCAGATGAAGAAGTTGTTTTCTGAGCTGAGAATGGATGAGCCCTTCACCTTAATGTGGCCACTGAGACCATCAAAAGTTGTGTTGGCTAAAAACCTGTTGGAGGGAGAAAAAAGGGTAATCAGAAGCAGGCAGCTGAACCATGAATTTATGTTGAAGAGAGTAGATGGGGATGTTCCTGAACTCCTGCACCATTAATAGCACACAGATCCTATGGAACAATGAACCAGCCATATAATTTATTATTAAACTACATGGGAATGCTCCCCTCTATACCTAAATGCAAATGAAAACTCCTCAGAAAAAACACATCTTTTTGCTTACTAGAAAAAACAAGTACAAGAATGGTGACTTTTTCAGTTACCTTTGCCTCACAAACTGATGAAACACAGGTTAATTCTAAGCTGAACTCACCACATCTGCTGTCACTTTCCTAGATAAAAATATATATGAATATGAAGAAGACTGGAAATCATGTATGAAATGTCCTTCCAAGAAAAATGCTATAATCTCAATAAGATCTAGCTTACATAAGAGGGGCTACTGAAGTGCTGTCAACAGCTTTCAAGCACTCTCAAGTGAACCAATCTGGATTCAAAAATGCAAATTTGGCATTGGTAAATCACTGTTAGACACTTCAGAATAAAGTAAGGGAAGAAAGCGAAAGACAATTGCTCTAGGACAGTCAGTTTTAATTCTTACAAAAATAAACACCCGAAAAAGTAGGTGTTTTGTTTAAATGTGCAAAAATAATTTTCTTGAAAGTGCCATTGAAGTCAATTTCATGAAGTATGCCAGTTCTGCACTGCACATTATTTTGCTATTCCAGACATTGACAATAAAGTTGTGCATTTCCTTTGTATTGGAAGGCAGTGTTTGCTAGTGAATTCAGCATGTGGCAAGCCATCATCAAAGAGGCTAAAAATGACATGGATAAAGGACCTGGGAACTCAGCATGAATTAAGTGTTTGAAGCAGAAAACCCTTTTTAGTGTGAGCACCATGACCAGCTGAACTGAATGCTGCTAACAGCAAAGCTGCCATGCATTTGGCAGGCACTGTACAAGTCTCCTAACAGTGGTTCCATTTAAAACAACAGAGTTAAATTGCTGCTAATACAGTGCAGGGCAAGTCATGTCCATTCTTTTTCAGTAAGAGGAATTCAGAAGACAGAATATTCAGCTGTTGTATCAGAATATAGTAGTTCACATTAGTTCTGAGAATTGGATGAAAGTAAGTGTTGGAAGAAATATAAAGGCTGTCATTCCAGCCTCAAAAAGGAAGATATAAACTTTTAAGTAGAGTTAACTGCTTAACAGTAGTTACAGAGGATAAGGAATAACCTTAAATTGATTTGAAAAAGATAAATCAATTGCAGGTGTGTGTACGTGCATACTTCTGGACTGGTGTCTACCATTTGTTTTGATGACTTTTGATGATTTTTGATGGGGTTTCAGCAGATGGAACTCCGCATTGTTGAAATCTCAAGGTCATATCAATTTTAGCCCTTTGTAAAGGTAAATTTATTAAATAAGTGGTTAATTTTGAGTGTGGTTGGGTGTGACAGCCTTCTCTGAGGCAGCCTTACAGCTCTTCTTGTCGGTCTCTTTTGAGTAGGTTGAGTTTGGAGAAAGATGATACAGACAATACTCTCAAAAGCAGAGGATCTATACATATATTAGCCTGGGTCTGGAAATCAAGCCTAAAAAGGCAGATAGGTCTTTATAAAAATAAACTTACATAAATGTAGTGTTCATTTTTAAAATCCTTTACCATTTAGTCCAGTGTTAAAGGACATCAGGGCACCACTAATCAGTGGCATCTATCACTGTTTGCTCACTCCTTCCCTCCTACCTCAGGCTTCTTATATGATGGTGTAACTTTCCTCTTTGTGTATGTAAACACTATCAAGACAAAGTTTATGGGAGCAGGCAATCTTTACCACTAAAGGAAGGTTTATGTGCCCATAAACTTCTTTGGGTTTTATCTCTCTCTTACTTTTATCTCCCTCAGTCTCTGTAGAAAAATTGTGCAACTTCTTTACAAGCCTTACTGGGTGAAGCCATCACAGTGACAGTAAAACCATCCCATGTGTGTAGGCCTGCACAAAAATTTTTTTGAGTTGTGCGCAAAATACTGTTAGCGGTTCATAAAGATGTCAGAAACTGAGGGAGACAAGTTCTCAGGTGGAATAACCTTGCAAAGTTTTCACGAATTTAGCCCTATGCTGTTAATTCTCATGCCCAGCATGGCCTGGGCATAAGAATGCTGCAAAGCATGAGCTTTGGGAGCAACTGAAGTTATGGAATAATGCATCACATACATTTTCTGAAGGCGAAATGAGACCAGTGGAATTAATGCACAATGTTCCCTGACTTGCACAGTAGAAAAAAGCACACCCAGGAGGGCAGAACGAGCCCTCTGTACCTGTCCTGTGGCCGTGTTAGGAACAGGTACCTGAGAGAGATTTAGCAGCATTTAAATGTACGACTTCAGCACCTCATCAAGTTAGTGGCTTACCTTTGCAGATGATTTGCATGTTCTGGATTTTCTGCAGTGACATAACATGAATCAAAATAAATGATGGGAACCGTGCTGGAGAAGCATTTTAACAACACTTTGTTTTGTATGCAAGCAGCTGCGGCTGTTGAGTATTTGCATGCACTGTGCGCAGCACCAGTGAAATTCATGCCAGCAACTTGAAGTGAAAACTCCTTTACTCGATAACTTTAGGAAACAGATAAGAGACTCTGACTACATTTCTTAAGCTAGAAATCTCCAGTGTGAATCTTTGGGAATTACAAGTGCTGGGTGTTGCACAGACACACCAGCAGTATTTGAGCAGTGCTGTTTCGGAAGGGCTACTGACAGATCCGAGTGGAAAGACAGTCTGCACAAATTTCAGAAGGTAAAGGGCCAGATCCTCAAGTCCAACAGCTGCATGAATTTTCTTGATGCTGTGTCAATATATGGGAGCTGGCATTCACACTGACAGTCTGTGATAACCACATCAAAGCTTTATCAGAGTGACTTCAGTTTAAACAATGAGTCCAAAGTGTGTCATTTGCTCATTTCAGCTTTATTTGCTTCTCATGTGCTTCATTGCAAGAACTGCTCCTTGGATCTTTAGCAGTACTATCACTCTCCAGTAGTGGTATCTTTGTAGTATATTTAAAGATGATTTAATTAAACTATTTTCTCTCATGCTTGATGTTAGGTCATTCCACCTCTCATTTTGGGAAACTTACTAGAGACAAGAATTAGAATAGGCAAGGAAAAAGAGAAGGTTCTGAGGAGACCTTGTAGCCTTGCAGTACCTAAAGGGACTACAACAGAGCTGGAGAGGGACTTCTTACTGATAGGAAAGGGAAACTGCCAGAAGGCAAGGTTAGATGGGAAACTGGGAATAAATTGTTCCCTGTGATGGTGGGGAGGCTCTGGCACAGGTTACCCCATACCTGGAAGTGTCCAAGGCCAGGTTGGACAGGGCTGGGAACAACCTAGGACAGGGGAAGTTGTCCCTGCTCGTAGGAGGGGGTGGAATGAGGTGATGTTTAAGGTCCCTTCCAGTCCAAACCCTTCTGTGATTTTATGGCTCTATGAAATAGCAGGCTGATGAAATTGCCCAAGAAGTTGAGTTAAAGCCGTAAGACTAATTAAAGCTATAAGACAAGATGAGGCTTTGAAATTTTAATGCCTTGTTCCATCAACAAGGATGCTCCCGTGAGCAGGCAAGAACAGATGAGGGAATAAATCTCATTGTAAGAGGAATGATGGGCAGTGACTTACAACAGTATAATCTTCAGGGGGCTGAACGTCTATACCCATATCCACAGAGATACAAGCATGCTTTGCCATGCACTAGCTCATTATTCTTCTCCTGGGTGCACTTAAATGTCTTCACAGCCAAGGTATGAGATCAGTGCTGGCAGCAGAAGCTCCAGACGTGCCAGTGAGTGGGGCTGCTGTTCATCCACCCTTTTCAGGGAGAGGAGGTGGATGTCTGTGCACTGCTCCTTCTCCATCCCCACCCACGGCAGCTCCAAGGCTTCACACCAAGACAGATGGGTTCATTCAGACAGAAAAAAGAACTCATTAGCAAACACACAGTTGAGCACTAGGCAAAAGTCTCATCTTTGGAGACTAAAAATGCCTAAAAGCCCTGGTGAGGTGGGCCAGGTTGGTGGCAGTGAAGCCACTCATCAGCGTGTCACACCTGAGAAATTAATGGCACCACTCAGAGTTAACAGTGATGCTGCTGACGCATACACATCAGTTCTGGCTGTCAGAAACCTGTCTCCCTTGTACACCATGAAAACAGCTGCTCTGATTTAGGACAAAGGCTTCTCTAACCTGTTATTTTCTCTTTAATAGGGTTCATGAGCAAATGTATAGGGAAAAAACCAAGGTTAAGCAGACAATACCTTTCTTTCATTTCAACAACACCTTTACCAATATGAAGAGAAAAGGTGTTTCACAGATGTGAAATTGCATTTTATCTCCCAAAATGTAACAAAAGCTAATGGTTCTCTATAGAGAGCAACCATGATAATTATTTTTCATGAATACATTTAAGTGTTTTATTTTTGTTTTCCTTTTTCTTTATCCCTTCTTCAAACTTTAAAAAGCCTACTCATAAATTGCTGTCCTCTGTTACTTTATGAAGCCTCCTGATGTGTTTTTACTTTTCAGTTACAATCTAGTTAAAATGTCCAGAATAATGAGGGAAAATAAACATCCCAAGTCACTGGGGGTATTGTGATTTGGTCCACTGTTTACTTCCCAAGCCTTATTTCACTCCTTGGAAACAGAGTTTTTGGCTCCGAATGGATGAGTGGACTAAGGAAATGCTGGAGTCTCAAATGGTTGTTTTTGAGCAGTGCTGTTAATACATGATTGTGTATACCTGATGGAAAAGTTATATTTTTCAAAAAAAGCCAAATACAAAAGCCTCAAGAACTTTTCTCCTAACTCCATTGAACAAAATCTGTATGCCGAAAACCAGATGTAACAGAGGGAAAACATGCAACAGTTGCTGGATGTAAATTAAGCAATGAATTCATGTCGTTAGCCAAGACATTTTTGCTTATTTTAAAAAAGAAGCATATGAGTTTTCCCCTTAAATGTTAAAAATGATAATATTTCTAGAGATGAACAGCCACATAGTTTCTATATAGTGACATGAAGCAAAGAGAGCACTTTGTACTTTTGAGTGCTCTAACTGGAAGAAACCCTTGGAGGGGATGAAAGTGCATATTTTTCTTCTCTTTTCCATACTATCAAGGGCTACTACATATCTTTATATTGTCCAAGGGCTTTGACAGTGCAAATACTGTCAAATACTTTGCACACTCCTGGGTACCTCAAAATCTCAAGAGAATTTGATAATAGCCCACCTTATGTGAATAAATATAAGTACAAGTTTCAGAGCCCAGCCTGTAACCTAGCCTATGTTTACTATGTGATCTCTACTTCTGTGAAACAGTGTCTTCTTCTACCACAATCTTGGAGTTCTGGCTTCTCTCCCACTGTGGCAAAGTTAAAATTTCAGAAGAAGCAGGAGGAAATACTGAAACAAATGCGTTTGTGTGAGGGAGGGTTAGCAGCTAACCCACTGAGAATGGAGGGAGGAGTAAGAAAATTATTTTTCTTGCAATGCAGCAAGAAATTACCTGAAGGGGGGGAAAAAAGGTAAAACTCACTTTGACAAATACTGGCCTGACGTGATATTCCTTTCATCCGTGTCCATGCAGTTCATGGTACTTGGAATGAGAGCCAGCTCAGGCTGGATCATGGTGGCTGCTGCCACAGCCCTGGCCACCAGCTCCATAGCGTCCTGCACATAATGCTCGAAGACCGACTGAGTTGTCTTGCCGTGGGCGATGAGACCAAGGGGCAAACCTTCTGTCCTCAGCTCTTCCACATTCTGTGAATCCCCAATAATCCAGTGCAGCTCTGGAGGCATCACACCAAACCTGGTGGTTATCTCGAAAATCCTCCGTGTCTTCTCCATGTCACACCCAAACATCACCATGGTCGACGTCGTGTCCTTGATGCTCTCCAGGTAGAACTGAAGGTAGTTCAGAAGGTCAGTGCTTGAAGTGAGGTTTGCTGTGATGTTTATAATGGACCCCAGGTGGAACTTGGAGCTCTGCTGTGTGAGGAAGAGAAAATTTGTGATGTTCCACTCCTCCTGGCACAGCATCAGGCTGAAATTGTACCAGTTGTTCATTGCGAGGATGGAGAAAGTGACGTCAGCATCAGAACTCAGGGAGTTTTCTAAACTCATCTGCAGGTGGAGTGGGTTCTGTGGTTAAAGACATGAAAGACGACGATCAGAAATATATCGGACACAAGCTAATGAGTCTGATTAATTTTTATACATGCATTCCTTTAGTTTAAAGTAACCACCTGCCAATCAATAGAACTGCGTGAGCAACAGGAAAATTTAAACCCACCCAGCTTATATGGACTGTGATTAACGGGCTTCCTCTGCTAGTTTTACTCCACTGCAGCAGTCATTAATGAGCCTGTTTCTGAGATTGTGTTTTTCTTTCTACCCATTTATCTTTTTGGATTTATAAGCATTTTCAAGCAAAGATTTCCCTGTACTCCTATCAGGGGTATGAGAATATACTTTCTTACTGCTCGAGCTCAGCCAGACCCATTTACAAATGGATGCTGAAAAGTTCTTTGGCAAACAATAAGAAAACAATAAGAAAAATCCCTCAGTTCTTTTTATTATAGCTCTTTTGGTGCATGTGTGTGTAGTTGGGGGATTTTTCACAGACATTTGAGTAACCTAATAAAATGGATCCTAGTCTACCATCAAGGCACATCATGTACTGCCAACAAAACAGGACAAGTTACTGAATGAACAAGAGGCTAAGATATGCAGAATGTGACTTCTGAGCTGGAAAATATTTGATAAAGAAGCATTCCATATTAATTTTTTCCATGTCATTGATGTTATTACAGAACTTAACCCACTATGTTTCCCAACACCACTGTCCTTGGCTTTATCTTTTCCAGAAAAGGAGGAAGGATTTGAGGCTAATTCCTTTGATCTCTTAAGGTGAGTAGTTTTTATTACCTGAACATTATCTTCCCTTACTCTCCTTCCTTTCCTTCCCCTGGTCTCAAAAATAATTTTTTATTTACAGTTTTAATAAGAAGGAAAGAAGTTAAAGAATCCAAGTAAGTTTCTTGCACTTGTTGTGAAATAATTTTCTGTCCTACAAAAATGTTTCTGCCAGGCTTTCGGCTAGCACATTAAATAGTACTCCAGCTTTAGCCTTTAGCTGAGAGCTTGACAGTCTTCCCTGTAGCTTCCCTCAAGAAGTTGTATCACTTTACACTGATCTTTGATTCCAGCCATGAGACTGTTCAAAAAATGTCATTCCTGTTCCAGTGCACCTTTTGGTCTGTAAGATTTTCCTTGTAACTTTATGTCAGCATTCATCTTTATTCATGTCCACTCAAATTGTATCCTACCCTACACAGGCCCCTGGATTTTATCTTTTTATCCATTATGTTACGAAACACTTCAGGTCTGTTAATTGTCTCTTACACACTCAGTAGTTAATGTGTATTATGTGAGGGACCAAATCTTTTCAAAGTTGATAAAAAATGTAATTTTGACTTTAAAAGTACTTCACTGCTAATAACAGGCTCCAGTTTGCATGGATCTTAGAAATGTGATTCTGAATTCAGAATACTATGATAATCAGTCAATTTACACTAGTTTTTCTAATAAAACCCTGGCCTCTCCAAAACAGATGTAAGGGGTGCAATGACAAAAAAACCACCCCAAACCCTAAAGAACTATGCACCATTTATAAGCAGCAAACCCTCACTGTATTAATTTATAGTTACATGAACTTATCATCTGTTTTTCAGATAGCTTCAATTCAGAGCTAGATAAAAAGAATGCTGTAATTGAAGAAGTTCTCAGTTCTTTATTTTTTTTTTTTGTTACCTCTTGGGTTTGGTACCTGTGATCTGTGACCGTTTTTTTTTTCACTCAGACATAAGAACAAGGTAATTAAATGGATCACTGGCCACAATCGATGCACATCATCAAGACACAAGAGGGATGGCTCTTTGATAAAGGACAAGTTACTCAGTGCACAAGGAACCAACCTGTGCAGAACCTCTGAGTTCTGAGCTGGAAAACATTGCCTACTAACTAAAACATGTGGTTAGGTCAGGAGAGAAATAAAGAACCATGCATAGTGGGTTTGGTTTTAATAAACTAGTCCCTGTGAACTGAATCACAACAAACTTTTTTTCTGAGGTTTTGAGCTAATCAGGTAAATTAACTCCAGCTTGTCTCTCACTGCAAATACGTAAGAGTACAAAGGATTTGCTTTGTCCCCTTCGTTCAAGATTAAGGAGAACTACAAATATTTTTTACACAATGATCCACTTCCCGTCAGCAAAACTCCACAAGTTTCAGTTAATTTGAGTGTTAATGTGAGTGAGAAGAACTGACTTTTTCAGTATATACAGAACATACTCTGTGCCCTCACAAAGGGCAGCACAGAACCTGACCATACCCATGCAAAGAGGAGCAAACAGCTTCAGTATTTCAGGATAACATCCCAAGCACAGTCATACAGCTATTATGGGATAGGCTCAATGGTCAACTAAAGAAACCTACTGGATACAGAAAACCAACCAGAAAGTGACAAATGTTTGCAGTAACAGCTGTGTCCATGCTGCCACAACAAAAAGCCCAGGAAACAAAAAAACCCCAACTGGAGTTTTTGTACAGCTTACCTTATCCTGGGTCTGGTTTTGGCACCTGACAGAAAGCTCACTCATACCTTGCACTGGCTGTTAAGGCCCCAGCACATTGGGGGAGTGGGAATACTCAGGAATATCCCAGCAGAGATAAGGTTTGTGAGCACTGGCTCTCCACCTCCCTCAGCACGTTTAGGTCTTTGAAGACTTCAAATGTCCTCATGCTAAATCCAGTGCACAGTGCAGTTTCACAAATGCAAGACTGCTTCTGCTTCTCTGCAGCACCCTTCTTCCTGTACTAAAACACTCTGAACTGATGAATTTCCACACCTGAGGATCACTGGGCATTACCCTGGACCTGGAGCATGTGTAGCACCAGGCACACATAGTCCAGAGAAGGTGAAAACTCTGCGTCAGAACCAGAAACGCGGATGAAATTTGACTCAGCAATGAAGGTGAAGGCAGCCTCAGAGTTCTCAGGGGCAGGGCAGGACTCTCCTACAGAACAACACCCGCAGGATTAATCCTCAGAAGCTCCAGCACTGTGATCCCTATCTCATATGCAGCATGCCTGGATGCATCAGCATGGTCCAACCACCTGTTCTGCTGCTGAGACATTGCTGCTCCACGAGCAGAGGTGTTATTTGGGATAACCTGGCTTGGACTGAGCCTGCGTGTGGAAGTGCTCCTTGGAGTGAGACCATCTGTGCTTCAGCCATCACCTTCAGGAGCCCACAGATGCACTGACACAAGCACTTATCATCACCGTGATTTATTAGCTGCTGAATTTCCTGCTAAGGTGCTAGAAAGATAAACATTCAGCCCTGAAAAAGTGGCAAACAGTGTGTCTTCTTTCTATTAGGAGTACTGGACTGCAAACCTGCCTTCAGAATTTTTCCAATACAATAGCATACATAAAATTTAGTCACCAGGCATTACTTCTGCTTAGGTTTCAATTAATTGTGTCTGCACACCGTGAGAACTCCTGCAGGTATTGGGAAGGAGAAGTAATCAATGTTTCCTTTGTACTGGGACTAAGGAAGAAATGCTTGTTTGGAGATGTTTGGAATTAATGCCTTCTTAATTATATTTTGAAAGGTTTATTTGCCATTTGTATGCAGGTTGCAGTCGAAAAAAATTCACAGAAGCCACTCTTCAGTAGACAGCCTTTGATTCTTAAAGCTTTTATGTATTTTTTTTTTGTTAATTTGTCTTTCTTTAAAGTCAGCAATTACTGCTTTTTAATGAGGAACTTCTACAAATTATTTACTAAATCACTCAGTAGTAATTGCTGAGACAGTGTAATTTCATAGCAAAGGTTTCTGACAACTGAAATGATGATTTAGATGTGCATAACTTTGTACTGATCCTGGAACAGAGATTTATAAGATTTCATTTGTGTATAAAATTCTGCTCTACCCTTATTTGAAGTTCTCAGGCAAACTCCTTCTTTACCTCCCACTAGAGTGAAATTACTTGACTGTTTCAGTTACAATGACAATTAAAGCTCATGTGGAAACTCAGTTTAAATTTCTTTAAGTTTGACTTTGAGCTGCCATTGAAGATGATATAATCTGCATCAGTTTTTCTTCAAGCTGCACAAATAGACAATTAAACCTTACTTGAGTAATGCTAATTGTCACTTAATTTTAGTAATGTGTTTACATAGTGCCACTAGCAGAGACATCTTCTGTGTCCCTGATTGCTTAATTTTTTATTGGACATCACTTGCTCATGTTTTATAAGCCAGCCATGACCACCGGACTTCAGTGTTTGCTTGGTAAAGAATGGGCCTCGAATCTTTAATTTCTGACTAATTGCCTTCGGATCAGATGCTGACAGTCTTTCCACTGACTTTCAGTGGGCTCTGGACCAAGCCATTCATGGAATATTAAACTTTACATGGTCGGATGTGTCCCTTCTGCCCATCAGCAGAGACTGTAACTACTGATTTGCTTTTTGCATCCAAACCAGGGCAGTTTTTACAGGTTTTTCCCATTGCCTGAGACACCTGAGAGAGCAGGTTTATTTAACAGCTGCTAACACGGTTTGCATTTCATTAATGCAGCATTTTCCAGGCCTCCATTTCATGAGTCTGCAGACCCATCCTTGTAAATCTTGCAAGCACAAGCGCCTGGAGCTGGGCTGACTTACACCCTGAAGGATCTGGTCATTTATCTCTTCAACCGAATTTGTAATGCTAATTAGGCATAGTCATGGTGACATTTTATTTGACATTATAATAGCTTCATTAGCAGAGTTAAAAGCATAGACGTGAATGTAGTTTTGCTAACTGTGTAAAAGTAAACAACACACAGAAAATATTATTCCCCTCTGACTCTTGGGGACAAAGGCAGTGCTTTTATATATATCTAAGTATACACATTTTTTGGTAAGAAACACAAAAGAAAAAACAGGCTGTGTAATTACATCAGAAAAAGTTCCACTGAAGGCAAAAAAACCTCCTGGCTTGCAGTGCCACTGTGGGGACTCAAAGCTCTACAAACAGATCTCAACAGCAGCTGTGAGCAAGCTGATGCCATAGATGCAAAAACTGAGAAGACTGTTTTTCCCATGGTTGAAATTAGAGAATTTAGGCCTAAAACCCAGTTCCTAAAAGTCTATGGGCACTTCCTCATTTCATGCTATGAGAAAAGGTGCTACAAAATGCTATTTTATTTTTTTACTGTCTGTTGCTGAAATGGCAGCATTTCAAGAAGGAGTTTGTGGGGCAGCTGACAGACTGTGGGAAGTCCTGCCTCCCCTCCTGATCAGCTGCCAAGGTGCCCCCATTGCACCACATCCCAATCCCTGCCCACCCCACAGCTGCTCCCACAAGGAGGAGTTGTGTTCCAGCTGCAGCAAAAAAACTGCTCTGCCCTCGGCACTCCGCTGCTTCTGCTGTTCAGACTTCTGGTTTCTCGGGGGAAGAAAATTCCAGACCTGCTTTAGACCCAAAACCAGTAGGATGATGTCAAAATTTTCCTAGTCTTCATGTCTCCTTATACACCCTTGTTTAACCAAGACTGTAATTTGAAACAGGGCTGGTCCCCACACTAAAGGTTATATTTTTGCAGAGGGTTTAAAAGCTCAGAGAGGGAAGCTATCTTATACTAGCCAGAGCTATCCTGATTCCTGCAGTAGAAGAAGCCTGGCATCCATCCAGGCAATGCTTACATGCAAATCCTAAAAATGCACTGACTGTTGATTTTAAAAATCACTATACCACAGGAGTTTGCTTAAATTTAAATCTCAACTAGTTTGTCTTGAAAATTATGTCTTTTATTAGACCAGACAGACATGACTTGAGGTTGCTTTCTCTAATGCTACACAGGAATAGTCCAAACTAATCTGAATATGTACAGCTTCTCTACAAGGTGAAAGAGGCAATGTAAAATATGAACTTTCAGCTGCTCTTGGAAAGCAGGACCCATTATTTATCTGAATAGCCACTAATAAATTATCCTAAGTAATATTACTTCCAAAACTTCAAGGTGTTCTTTGCTCCAGCAGGAAAAAAAACACCAACATTTAAAGTTCATGGATAAAGATCATGGATACCTCTACCTTAGACCTTTGTAATTCCACCTCCCAGACAAACACCTTTTCTTAGGGCTGGCCCTGACCAGGCTGCTTGGTGTGTGAGCTTCTGCAGCTGCCCCACCACTAACAAAAGAATCTGTAAAGAATACAAAACACAGTGGCTGCTCCCCTAAGAGGAGTTTCTTCTGATTGCCACTATTGGCCTGAATATCTGGAAAATGGTGTTTAGCAGAATTTAATCCTCCTCTACGGAGAAATGGCATTCTACTGAATCAAAGGCCTTCAGCACACTGTCCAGGGGTATCTGAATGTTTTGATGAAGAAAAGCACCTCACACACACTGGTGCTTTGCACATCTTACCAGTCCAAATGGATCCATTTCAGAAGAGTTCTGAAACAGGCAGTCTTCAGTTTTCCCATAAGTGTTATTCAGGTAATGCACGGGGGAGGGGTTGTCCCCCCCCCCCCTCAATTTTTGGTTCCAGCAATTCAACTTTTGACAGCAGCAGCGCCAAGACACAGCAGCACTTTGAAGACTACAGTACAAGTACTTTGGGCTGAAATTTGTTTCCTTGCTCTTCACATCTGAGGTGTGATAGAGGAAGAATCTATTGTTATAAAGAAGTTCTGGTATCACACCAGTAGTGCTGGCTTAACTTGAAGAAAACTATTTAAGCAGCTACAAGGGCACTCTGTGTGCATGTCTGTTAATGGAAGAACTCTCATTAGCTTTTTGGAGTAATTACTAACAATCCCAGATCAAAGACAGAGACGTGACCAGGCTGCAGGAATAAAATGTGAGTTGGGTTATCAAGAAATAAGAGTTTCAAGGTTGACAGAAAAAAAACCAAACAGGGTTATGCAGAACATCCCCAGAAGTGACATCACAATGTAACAGCAAAAACCTGAACACTGGCAGCAGAGAATGGCACCAGGAGGTGCTAGGGCTAAAAATCACCACTCATCAGTGGTCAGCTACTGGTCACCAGGAGATGACAACCTTGAGAGCTGAGCAAAATAGGATTTACACAGAGCAAAGCACAATTATGCAGCGTGTAAAATGTACCACATGCCACAAATGTGGGCATAAGGTACAACTGCAAACAAACAAGGAAGGAGCAAGTAAATACAGCAGGCATGCAGACAGCATTAACAAAAAGACAGAAGAGACCAAAAGTGGAAGAAACTCACACCACCAATGTGTTGCTCTTGCCTTTAGAAATTCTGGAACACAGACGACTTGCAAGTCACAACCCCCAGCCACCAAAAACATACAGACATGTGGTCTGTCTCCCTAAAGAAGATCTGGGAACCCAGATGATGATGCCAGAAATACAGGGACTCTGACTATGACATTTTGAACTGTGTTGTTACTGAGAATGAGCTGTAGCACTCGCCTAATTTCCCTGCATCACTGGGACCAACAATATCACTTTGCTAGCACTTCTAAGACCTCGATTAGGCTAACAATGAATTCCTGGCTTTGCACTGAGGAAGCGTTTCTAAAGCTCACATTAAATGAGTGCAATATTTGCTGCAATGCCTTGCTCTTGAGGACCGCTGCTAACATAGCACAAAAGCTGAAGGAAAATTTGGCAACCAGGGATGTAATTATGATGCATATTGCCAAGCACTGCTCCACACTGGGCTCACTGGCACGTCACCCCTGCCAGGCTCCTCAGTACAGAGGGGTCTTGAAACAGCACTCCTATCTTTGCCCAGCTACAGTAGCTTCCACCTTCTCATCTGTAAGATGGACATGCTGCAGCATATTGCTGGAAAATGCTCTCCTTTTTCAGAGGTACGACAGGCTTTGAGTACTCCTTCTGAATGACTTAACTTTTTTGGCACGAGCAAAACAGCGACGGAACAAGAAGAAATTAATTCTGGAAGGAAATAGAATAAAAGGGGAGAGGGTATAGAGAAGACTGATTCATGCTGTGTTGGTAAAAAGAGTCTGGTCCCATTCTATAAAAGCAGTCATTGCCCTTCCTGATATGTACCTGGTGTATGCACACAATTAGATTATATTCACCATTAACACCTGCAGCAAGGAATAAAATCTGATGGACCACTGTTTGCACTCGCCAATGTAATCAGAGCATGGCTTGAAAGTGTTTTCAACTCTTCCTGAGCATTTGCATTCCACATACCCTCAGCAGCTGTGCCCCAAGAAGTCACTTTCTTCTTCTCTACAGTTTCCTTCTTCTTCTGCTTGCTGTAGAAATACCCATGCAGTGATTCACGGGGCACCCCTGAAATAAGAGCTGTATATGGCAATATACAGCAGGGGAAATTAATGCTGACCCATGTCCCATTCCTCAGAAAGCCAGCACCAGCTCATCATTGCATCCTCTTCTGCTGGGCCTTGCTCCAGGCATGTTTCACAGGATTAATTTTAGCTACAATGGCATTTTGTTCTATATTGATTTTTTGTATGAAAGAAAGCTGAGAATTAAGCTTGCAAAGCCTGATCTCTTAACTCTATTAAATGAGGCCAGGGTAGAGTAAGTTAGTAGTTCATCTTTCTGAGGCTAGGCATTAAAAACATGGCTCTAAGGTGAATTCTTGGGTGTACGTGGCTTGGCTAAAAATCAGAATCAGAATTTAAACAGCTTCACTTGAGGTTTCTTATTTAATGCACCAAGGATTTAATTAGAAAGATGGGAAATTAGAAGAGTTAAAATTGGCTCTCAGGGCATAGGATGAATGGGGGAAAATTTAAAACATTTCTTTTAAAAACAAATACAATCTGCATGTGATAGGATGCAGGGAGCTGACAAAGGGGTTGGACAAAGGGAATGTGCTGTTCTGAGTGGACTTGAAATGCCTCTTGTTGCCCACCTGAAGCCCACAAGGCTGGCCAGGGTCAGAGGGTCTCACCGTGCCATGGGCATCCTCAGCTCACTGGATACCTTTCACTAATCAGGCAGTGATGCTCCCTTCCTCAGCAGGGGGCAAACCCCAAAAAATTGGGAGGTGTGATGTTTGTTAGGTCCTCAACTGCAGACTTACTACCTTTCAACACAAGCCAGGAACCTGAACTTTTGAAAATTCACCAAAGCCTAGAGGCTTCTACCCACTGCAAATGCTTTAACCACTGCTCCCCACTTTAAATCCCCAATGCTGACTCAAAACACTGCCATTAACAAGGAAAGAAAAACCTGAAAGATGAGCCACCGTGCAGAAGTTCCATGGCCATGTTTGGAAATTTGCTTTTTCTGAGCATGCAAACCACAAAATCAGGCAGGATCCTGTAAATCAGGAGGCGCCCACCCCCACTGCCCCCAAAAGGCAGAAGCATCTGAGTTTCCAATAAAGTGTTATAGCAACGACCCACAAAAGTGTGCGACTGCACAGAGCCGTTACCAGGCACACAGAGAGAGGAGGAGGAGGAGGAGGAGGAGGAAGGGGCATTGGCTGGCTGTTGAATATAGAAGCTGAGCAATCCAGTTTGAGATCCCTGCCTCATCTCAGCCAGCAAAATGGGGATAACCCCCTCCACAATGCCTCAGCAGGACACATCACCACCAGGCTTCTCACCCATCGTAAGGCTTGCAGCAAGAGGAATACTTCAGAGCCTTTTACACAGGCATGCATCAGAGAGAAGAAAAGGGGAAAAAAAGAAGGGGGCCAAGTAATACATCAAGCCTTTGCCAGAAGCAGAAGCTCAGGCTCAAATCTCCACTTCTTGGCTGTGCTAGACACAACTGCCTCGATATATAAAAAACTGTGGGTAATAACAGCCATTTGTTTTATGTGTTGTTACATAATTTGGGTATTTGCACCATTAAACTGCTCTAGTGCACCGGTGTGCCCTCTCAACATCTGACTGAAAATCACCTCACCAGGACCCCGTATCTACAGGCATTTGGTACTGTGATCTCCTCATTAGCTATAAGGGGATAAGTAAGTTCCTAATGGTCCACTGCATTCCAAAAGAGTCTTGGATACAGCCATGAGATGAGGCCTTGCTGTAGTAGGTACCTCAGAGGGCAGAAAGTGGTTTACAGCCAGTATTATGGGGAGCTTTGGGAGAATGTGTCAAAAATCATCATCCATCCCTGTCTCACTCTTGGATTTATAATGTGCAAGATCATCAAGTGAGCATTTACAGCTCCTACTTGTGACTCAGTCTTCTGGGCTCATCTAAATGCCTGCCAGAAAATACACACTTTCACCTCCCTACTACACACAAATACTTGCACCGACTACTGCTACCAGTTTTGTTTAACTCTTCACCTATTCTGGTCATTTGGACCAAGAATGAAGTGATTGCACAAAAATTTTTAAATCACAACGAAATATGAATACACATTAATCCCTCCTTTCAATCATGTTTAGATTCAGTGGAGCAGTGGTAACTGAGGCTTTAAGCAATGTGCCATCCATAAATAACTCATATACTGCTCTTATCATGCCAGATATTTAATGGTATAGAAGTTCAGTACACTGTAGAAAAAAAACAGTCAGAAGGAGGTGGACAAATTGTTGAGACAGGATTAAATACCAATTTAACTTCTTTGTAAACAAAGTTCTTAATCATACCTCTTTATGTAAAAACTTATGTGCTGTGATACCTTACAGTGCTTGAGGGGGAAAGGGAAAAAAACTGTTGTGCCAGGTTAACAGGGGTTGGCTTTGTTTATGAGGAAATAATGAACAATAATTTAATAGTCTGGATGTTACTGATGGGAAGAATGCTTTGCAGCATGGAAATGATGAGAAACGCCTATAAAATCTAGTTTTGACACTGGTTAGATCTTCTCTGTTGCATTTCCACTGCCTCCATAGCTTCCTATTATGAAATAGTATCTTATTATCTCCCTTAAAAATTAATGTATTTCCTCCTTAGAATTATGTAGGGTTTGCAAAACTCTGTGACAGCTGAAAAGCCACTACACTCTGCAGAGAACCAATTTCCCAAGCACATTAGGCATTTAGGTAATTTATTAAGGGCTTTAGGATCTGCTTGGGCTGCACATTTCTGTTAGTCAAAAGGCTCCCAAACATTCTGAACCAAACAAATCAATAAACTCTTGTCTGTGCTTGAGCTTCCTACAGATGTACAAGATCTTTCTTCCTCATGGCTCAGCTCTCCCTGCCCTGATCCATGGGATGATGCCTACAGATGCTACTCTCTCTACAGGTCAGCTTTTTGACCCTGATGGCAGCTAATGAGCTATTCCAGCTGACAAGAGGCTCTCAGCTCTCAGAAATGAACTCTAAGAGTGTTTTGATGCCATTGGGCAGCCAGTGGTCAGGACTGTGGGTCTTCGGGTGCGGCTGGGGCAAACACCACCTTTATTGGAGTCGCTGAAAATCCAAGAGCAGCAGATGTATTAATGGACCTGCCTGCGTAGCCTGCCCTCCTCTGCACTTATAAACTTGTAAGTTAACCTGCAAGAGACTTAAAAACTCTAAAACCACAGTAGCTGAGACTTCATTTAAACAGCTCCTCTGTCATCAGAGCCACAATTTCTCTGACAGCTTCACCAGTCCGGTGTTACCAAGACTAATTAACACAGCCAAGTTTAGCACTACCAGTCCTACAGGCTAGAAGAAATAATGACATTCATGAATTTAGCAAACGAGACAGAAGTTATGAATTTAATGATCTGGGAGCCAGCCTTGAGTTATGCAAAACACACTGAGTTAGGTATTCACAAAATTGCTCCAGCATAATTGTTGGCACGTGGATTGTTTGCAAACAGCTTGCACAAACTACTTAGTGTTAATCATTTGTTCCATGACATAGTTAGTCATGCACTATTTCCGCTCCTTGAGTGGGTGATTGTATCCTCCTGAAGGAGAGGGTAAGAACCAGCGAAAATGAGGCGTGCCCTGGGAGTTGAACGTGGATAAGCGCCTTTGACAAAATATGGGAGCATCATGTCTCACTAATCCCTGCAAGATGTTTGTGTCTCTCCTTCCCCATGCAAATAATCCACGATGACTCTGCAGAGTCTGGTGAACCAAAGCCTGGGGACGAGGAATCCGCCTTGACTATTTCTGGCACCGCAATTCTTTTTAATGCTCTGATCAAGGAGGAGTGTTGCAGAGGAGTATCCAGTTCCCTCAAACAACCTGGGAGGAAGGGATGACAGATCTCCGCTCCTAGGAGTTTGGCAAGAACATAGAAACTGCTGTCTCTCCCTGCAGGAAATGGTACTGCTTCAGGGAGAGAGAACCACCAGCAAAAATGGTCACAAAAACAAAGTATATTCCCTGAAGAGAAGGAATATCCGGATTTTATTTCTCTCCACATTTCCGTTTTCATTGTTAAATTATGCTGGTACTTGAGTGCAAGTCTTGAGCAGTCTAAAATGCAGTATCCTAGAATGGTTTGGGTTGGAAGGGACCCTAAGGACCATCTGCTTTCAACCCCCACCTTCCACAAGACCAGCTTGCTCCAAGCCCCGTCCAGCCTGGCCTTGAACACTTCTAGGGATGGGGAATGTTATTACAGTTATTACAGCAATGTGAGGAATTATTGTTCCACACACTTCATTGACCTGGGATGGAACTAAATAAGGTAGAAAACTATAAACTGAATTGAATTTTGTTGCAATAAAGCTTTGATGCCCCAGAAGTGCTCCATGAGGTACCTGGTGAACTGGAGTGAAGCAGTCAGAAAGCAGTGAGAATAAAAGCAAAGGGAGACTCACAGAACCCAGGATCTTCTGTTAAAGGTTTGCTTATCCTTTCTGGAAGGTAAGTTACCTTTGAGGAGCGCTCTTCAAGTGACCAAGGGTTTTATGCACACTTGAGCACACTGATTGACATACATGTGGACTATAAAACCATGACGGGGTGGCCAGGAATGAGGACCAAAACTCATAAAAAGTCCGTACAAAAAAAGCACCATACAAAAGAGTGACAGCCACATCACTGTCATTACGCGTTGTTTACAAACAGGCAACATGTCATGGGTAATCCTGACATCCCCTGGTAACTTTTAATCTTCCAGAGGTGACTTCTGACAAAGCACAGAAATACATGCCTGGACAGGTAGAGCAGCAGCTATCTCAGAACTCAACCCAAGGTATTTTCCTGTGGTTTTAACTCTGTTAAGAAGACTTGTGGTTTTAACTCTGTGGTTTTAACTCTGTTAAGAAGACTTGCCCATTTGAGTCCCCTGCTCAGTGGTCAGACTGCAGACTCATTTCTTCTCCTCTTACTGACAATAATAAGCCATTTTGCTGCTTATTATTCTCCAATAAAATTGTAATAATTTTGTACGACTCTTGGAATACATGCACTTCCTCCCATAGTGCTAGCATAAAATGGACCCAAAAAAAGATGAATTGTCTAAATTATTCTTGATCATAGTTAGTGAATTGTTTTCTATAGGTTTTTAAGCAAAGTGGGAACTCTCTAGTGAAAACAAGTCAAATTCAGTAGTTAGTTATTAGATACTAGTCTACAACAAACCATAGATCCTTTTGGACTACTTCCTCATTCAAAACAAAACAATACCACGCTTAAATGAAGTCTAATACTGTGATACATTTTTATGATTCTTTTTAATGATGTCAATTGCATCAGAAACAGCATGAAGGCACACAACTGAATAGATTCGCTTCAGCTGTTCTTGCTTTCCTCAAAATGAGCATTCTCCCCTTTTTTCATCAACATTTCAGTAAACAAATTACACTAGAACAAATGCTCATAGAAAATGCACAGCAAACCGAACACTTGGAGTATTTTTAAGTTCCAGATTCCACATATATCTCCAATTCCTGTGTTTATTGGACCAGGAAAAAAATCATGGGCTTAGTTAAACAATCAAAACTTTATCTCAAACTGGTGAGATAAACTTGGCTTCACTCCAAGCCAGTGAAGTAAAAGGAAGCACTCTCATAGATATTTTGGAAGCTTTGGGATGCTGCCATTCCCTTGTTCTGGCTTGTTCTAGAAATTTCAGATGGTTTTCAGGCAGAAAAAAATTATAAATCTGTGATTATCAGATGTATTATTCACTGTGAATTCTCACTTAATTTTCCTCTTAAAGTACAGCTCTGGGGAGGAGTAAAAGGGCAGTGTGAGCTGGTCAACAAGCTTCCATTCCCTGTCAAACAGAGCATCTTCTGCTAATCATGTGGCACTGCTGCATCCCACCACGGGTCTAAATTTTCCACTTATAAACCTGTAAGGGTTGTGAACACCCCAGGAGGACATTGTGGCACAGCTCACTTCCACATAACTGCATGTTACATATTTATATGCACTGTCAAAATGGTGGGAAGATACGAAACTGTGTTTCTCTGGAATCTAGTAGGCTGAGCTATTTATAAATAAGTGCCTTATTTTTGGTACTCTTCAGTGCAGATGAACAGTGAGTGATGAGCAAATTATGTTGCTGATCATTTGTATCACAATAGAGCCTTGCAGTCTTTTTCTGCAGTTTATAGACTCTGTAAGTTCAGGATCTGTAGTATCCTACAGGACCTGAGAACAAAGAACAACGGGCAAGATAAAGACAGGATGAAATGAGTATGCCACACCAAAAATGGAAGAGTAGATAGATAACAGAGCACTGAAAAAAAATGTCCAAGCATTCCTGGGGATTCTGGGCATCAGTATCCAAAACAGACTCACTACCCATCTCTCTCTCTTAAAACAAACTCTCAGTGTGAAGGAATCCTTTCCCAAGAGGATTCCACACTAAGGGATTTTCAATTTAGTCAACAGAAGAAAACATTAGAAAAAATATGGCTTAATGAATGTGAAATAAAAGTCATTAGGAGGATGACACGCTCTGAAGAAATCTTTAGGGGTACAACTGAAGTTAAAAAGCAGATTTTAATTAACAAGCTTGTAAGCACCATGTACTATGTAAATAATTCATGTATATACAAAGATGATCATAAGGATGACTGAATAATCATCATTTTGGCTTCCCTGCATTGACTGCTGATGCAAGATTCCTAATAACATGCCACAGGACTATTGTTAACCATACCAGGCTATCCAGGACATTTCTTTATGGATACATTGTGATATGAAATTTTAAAGAGGTCACTAATAGGTGTTTTTTCTCTCCCCAGAATCTGAGGAAGAAACGCTGATGCCACCTATTACCATCTGCCTGGTCAGGAGCTCTGCACCAGACACTTTCACAGGATCAAAGGATGACTGGGGTTGGGACTGGAGCCCTGAAGACCAGCACATTCTAACCCTCTGCCCTCCAAACCAGGCTGCTCAGAGCTCCATCCAACCTGGCCTTCAACACTTCCAGGGACATGAGACATCGGAAATTTCCATGCCTTGATGCTTAAGTAAAAAATACCAATACTTTTTACTGCAACTATTTACCTGTTTACCTCAAGGCTGCCAGTGGGTATCTATCTGTCACCTTGGAGCTCTATAGTTTATCACCTATCACAGACAAAATTTAAGCAGAGGAAACCCAGGCACATAAACCCTTCATCTTGTTGCCCTTCCAAGGTAGGGGCAAAATCAGCTAAAACACTAAAACAATGTAAATCACAGCTAAAACATTTTCATGACACTCTCAAAGGAGGACAGCTCCAAATCTGTTTTCCCCACTTCTGATACTTACACGAAGTACAGAAAGTTCTTAAAAACAACTGCTGTCCTACAGCAAGCAGCTACATATGAGTGAGCCTTACACACTGAGAAAGTGATAAATAATTATGCTTTCACCTAAAATATCACCAGAAGATTATCGAACTGTGAATTCAATGATACTGACTTTTCATCTGATTTGCAAAACAGAGAGATCTTTTTAAGACAGTTTGAGTGAATACACTATTAAAATGAGTGTAATGCAACTGCTTTATCAGTAGCATCATTGAGAGAGGCTGGGGCATAATTCAGCTGCTCTTTCTGGTTATTATTTCTTGTGCCTAATAGTTATTTCTTTGCAACAAACTTCATTTCTAAAATCTCAGTTGATGTTTGAAGATCTATCTTGTCTTTTAACTCTGTCTCAAGTTAGAAAGTCTTGTAAAATGTCATATGAACAGCATGGGCAATCATTTTCTTCACAGTCTGAAAGAAGCTGGAAGTGGGAGAGCATGCCTTCAGGGAAATACTAAGAGTTTAAAATATGCCTGTGCAACACATTCACAGATTTTTATAATCCACTTCAAATACTTTCCACGTTGTAAAACAGGCTTTGGAAAATATCATCACAGATGAAAGCTGGTGAAGAAAGAGTAATAAAAATATCGTAGAAAGAAGAGGAAAAAATGGTGGCTGCTTCATCTGAGCTCCTCAACATTTGATTTTTCCTCTATAAGAATGAAATGGTCACAGTAATTTCCCCATTTATTGTGGCTCAGTGTCAGCTGAGGGTGCACCTGTGCCCACCTCCACTCCTCCACCCCCACATCTGCAGCCTGAAGCCACCCAGGCCAAAACATTTCAGAGAGAAGTTAATTATCCAGTACTAACACTGCACACCAGACCTTTCCAAACTGCTGCCAACTGGAAACCTTCCCATCAGCTTCTGAGGGCTCTCCCTGATCATCATTCCTGCAGAAGGGAGCATCCAAGAGGTTCAGCACCATCTCCCCACTCACTGACAAGGCACTGATGGCTCGCAGAGACACAGGGGTGGTACCTGCTCTCTGCTGGTCCCAACAGGGTATTCCTGTGCTCCAGGGATGCAAGATGCTCATCAGTGGCTGCATGGCCCTGCACTGTGGGGAAATGACATACAAAGCTCAGGTCTGAAGGGTGAACATGAAGCCGGAACAGAGAGATGCTCTGGAGCTCTGTCTGCAGCCAAATCCAAGCCTCAAGGCCACCTGCACACAAACTTTGGGTTGCAATGCGCAGCCAGGGCAGCACATAATGTAACAATGGCTGTGGTATGCCTGTCTCAGTTCCTCATGGAGCTCTCCATAATTACCCAGAGCAATGCTATCAGCTTGCTGTGACAGCTGCAAAGCACTTGGGGCTAGGCTGTGAACTTCTGAGTCACACTGATGAGGAGACTCTTGTACGAGCAGCTTTGCTGGAGTGTGACTCCCTTAATAAATGAATCATCTATCAGTGCTGCCTACTCAAGCTCAAATCCTTCTCCCTGTTCTTCTGCTACTTCCACCATCTGCACATCCTTTCCCTGTGGTAGTGAGAACCAATTTGGCCAACTGACAGGGTTCTGGGGAAAATGTGGAGTGTTTCAGGGCCAGACCAGAAGTAAAGAACAGTTACTAATGTCCAGTGCTCCGATCCAGAAGTCCCTGTGCCTGAACCTGCTCCCATTTATTAGGAAAGCCCTTCTAAGTGCCCACTGGTATGATGCTGACTGCATCCCAGTAATCTGGTGCTCTGAAATCCAAACCAGAAGACATCTGACCCTGGGTCCCAAAGAATCACAAGGGACTCTGACCATAATTCTCGGCATCAAGTTTGAAAAAACTTCCATTAATCACACCCAACTACACCAAGGCCTCCCACCCCTTCCAAGACATCCCTCTCTCCACAGCAATAAACCACTCTCTACCTTTGACATGATCCCTGTTCCCATCATTGCTTCCTGGGTGCTGGCCTGATCAGTTTCCTGAGAAATCTGCAGGGACGGCAGCGCATTCTGGAGGTCAAAATGCTTTTTTTGGGCAAACATTACTCACTGAAGTACCTGTCCTTAGCCAGGGATCAAGACAGCCCTGTGAATTCAGCCCTGATTTGGGCAAGCCATTCTTCTTTGTGCTTGCTGATCCCAGCTCTTTGTCCAGTGCTTTCCTACAAAATTTAGTTCCCTTGTTTTATGCTGTAAGAACCACAAAAAGTAAAGATACACAGAAGGGTGCCTCTTCTTTCTCTTCTCAGTTCCGATAGTTTTCTCCTTCACTCCCTCTGTGTCAGTGACATGGGATGTTTCCTGTTTTCTTGCTTCCTTTTCTTGTTTTCTTCCTCCTCTTTTCTCTGGATGCTTTCAGCTCTTCAGAACAAACTCTGCAATGCACAGCTATTTGTTCTGCAGTGAGATCTGGTACACTCTCTCATTCCATCAAACTAAGACAACCCTTCCACTCTAAAAGCCCTTCAGTAAGACCTACAGAAACATGGCTTCATAGTCTGAGTCTTTGCTGAAAGGCAAATTTAGGTTTTTTTAAAAAACTGCTTTTCCCAGTTTTCTGCTGATTACAATAAATACATAAATTCTAGCCATGCTATGCCTGGTTTTCTTTCACATTTAAAAATTAATTGGAAATCCAGAGAGAGGAATAATAGAACCCAAGACAAATATCTTATTTGAGGGCTTAACACTGTAACTAGATCCCGCACAGCCTGAAGTCCTAACGCTATGTGTTTTCAATATTTCATGGGTTAAAATAGCAAACAATTTATTAAATATACCCCAAATGAGAACTTTTCTAAGTAGCATTTGAATTTAATCACAAGCAATAAATTGAATATACATCACATGATCCTTTGCTGTCTTCTATGGCTCTGCTCTACAGCTCTGCTTCCACTGACTTGTGAACAAATTCTTGGGGGAAATCATGTTGAATGTTCCAACTTACTTTTCTTTGTTAACAATCTGTTCAGTACAGTAACTTATGTACTCATATAGAATCTGACAGCAGGTTGTCTTTAAATCTGTCTATTCTAGGCAAAATTATAATTTTTACTTAGTGGATTAAGACAAGTATTCTTTGATGTTTCTTCTGATAATGCCTGTCCTTCAGCAATTACCTTCAGTAATAATCAATGATTTAATGCTGTCACATTTTAATTACTCATCACTGACAGGAGTTTGTGCAGTGTGTTATGAAAGACCCAGCAGTGAAGAAGACATTGTTTTGTGAACACCCAGAATAGAAGAAAAAACCCAAAATAAACATTATTTATGGTGAATTTGATGTGAACTCAGCTTTTCTGCATCAGAGAATCCACATGGGAGGAGCAATGAGAAAATCTTGTTACTGGCCAGCTCTGAATGAGCACTATCCCAGCAGTTCTGGCTCTTTCTGTCTCCAAGGGACTTAAAAATTAAGAACCAGAGTAAAGAACTGAAGTAAAAACATTCTCATCACTTTCCTGCATTCTGAAAAGGGATTTTCTGCAGCTGTGATTAACTGAATCTTCCTTTAACTCTCTAGCTCCAATAAAGATACTAATTTGGGTATTTTTTCTCTTTCTTTGTTCCAAGCAAAGATTTCTGAGGAACTACCAGAGGTCTCTGGCTGAAACAGAAACAAGTGGGCATTTGTTTTCACATCCTCTCAGTTTCTGTCATTGATTCCTCTCATGGCCCCTCTCATAAACCCTCCTGAAGTACACAAGAGGCAAGTGCCACCACACTGTTTACTCAGTGTGAGGTGAGGAGGGCTGGTGAGCACAGGGAAAGACTGAACACATATTCCTCACCTACACCTAGTACAATCTTTCAGTATCTGGACTAAGACAGATTAGCAATGACAGTCTGAATAACCAGAGCCTGCAGCCAAACGTGTATGTTGCGTTCTCCCCTTGGAAAACTGAATCATTAAAACTTTTTTCCCCAGCCAATCAAAACCACTTTCCTGAAAAAAAAATGAAATTCTGGCTCTGGAGATGAAGAAATGAAATTCTGGAGGAAAGAAAAAAGTGTCTCTGGGCATTTAGTTGGGCAGAAGCTTCCCCACATCTCCATTCCTTTGCTGTAATTTCTGCCTGCCAGAGTCAGTGTCTTGCAAGTCAGTATGACTTCTGTATTCCAAGTGGTATTCCTGTCTATTTCCAAAAAGACCTATAATTCCTCACCCAGGGTGGTTTGATATATATGCCCATAAATTAGGAAGCTGTTAAAAAAATCAAATCAATTCCTTTTAAAACAAATGAAAAAAATAAAGGTTTATAGGTAGTTTCTTTTTACAGCAACTGTTCTGAAGTTGAGCTTGCTATTTCACTTGAAAATTCAGTTTAACCTGGAACTCTGATTTGATTTATTTATTCTTTTGACCCCTTCTGAAGCCACAGAAGTAATCATTAGCACTGCAGTTTCAGTTCCTCAAGAAACCACGTAAAGCACAAACTGTCAGGGACTGATGATTTGCAATTATTTTATTCTGTTTAGTTGCTCTGAAAAGATTCCTCTTCATGTTAACAGACATCAGAGGTGCTGATTTATCTGAAACACACTAAAAATTCTCCTTTAAATTCAGAGAACACTGCTGCAAACATGACCTTCCCTGTGTTTTTGATACTATCACCAACAAAATGGATATTACGGGCTATTCTTCCCAGACTCTCAGCTCTGAGCTGTACTACCAGAAGCAATATCACTGTATTTATATATGGTTCATGTTCCCTGGATCTTTTCCTCTTCCAACCATGGGAAAATTATTAATGATGTTGGCAACCTTGAAATGAAGAAATAAAGTGTTTGTCTTGATACAAATATACATAAGTTGACAAGTCTTGCCTCAGTGGCATGAGTGCTTGTGAGCTGTTGCGTCCAAAATAATGAGCTGTCAAAGCTTCAGTGCAATTTGCATTTGTGTTAGTAGTAAAGAAATCCAGTGGTTTGTGTTTGGTTCTTTTTTCCTTGCTTGTTGAATGACAGTGTTAAATTGTTACTTTTGCTTACTGAGTGTGAAAATTTACTGAAATGACAGTAAAGTGGGAAAAGTAAACAGCATTTTTTCAGGTCACAACAGCACTTGGATTTACTGTTAGAGTATGTTAGTAATTAAATCACAGAAACAAAATGAGAAAAGTGTGTCACACTTTGTGCAGCCTCCCTTGAAGCCAAAATACTCCTGAACCTCCAGAATAAGCTGTTGCTTGTGAGAGAACAAGTATTGTGCCATACCTTGTGATGGCTGTTGTCTTGTGACTGTTATTGTCAAGTATAAAGGCTGTTTGCTCTCTCCTTTTTTTTTTTTTTTAGCCTCAGGATGGTAGAATTTAATGAGAAATGGATTTTTAAGCATGCTTGAACAAGCACAAAACTTTTGAAAATGCAGTGTAGGTATCTTACATGACTGCAGCTGCACATCTGTGACACTGTGGATTTCCTCTCATGCTACACATCTGAAGTGTTACTATCATCAAACACTGGAGACAACGGGCAGTATTATTGAAACATATTTCAGTGCTGGATCTTCATCTTCCCTTTCATTCTAAGCATTGCTTTTTGCCATGTTAGAGAATATTTGCTCAAAGATCAACGTTTTTCCATCACAGTGAACATTTGCCTATTATAAACTTCTGCATGAAGTAGTGATGTTAACATTCAACAGCAGTACAAGACATGGCATGTGCATGTTCCTATCCTGGTGTAGTGTGGAAAAAAAGACTTAGCTAGACATTTCTACTTTGAAACCATCCTAATAAAAGATCTGAATGCTGAAGAGACGCAGTATGAGACAGCATCGGGTTTATTATGTTTGCCATGGTCTTCACATGTACACAGTGCCAAGGGCAAACAAGCTTTGGGTCTGCCCCTGCCTGGAAGAAAGATACCTCCAGGCACTCCCAATGGCATGCTGTAGCGGTTTTGTGGGAGGGAAGATGCTCTATCCAAGCATCAGGAGGAGGGGTGACCCCAGGGGTGCCAATTCAGAAGTGGGGTTAGAAATCAGTTTTCTTTTCTTCTCTGTAAATCAGCATGCTGGGCCTATCAGCAAAAACTGCCTCACCTACAATGATGATATTTGTAACTGCCTCCTCCAGGATGGCCAGTCCACAGGAGAGGCCAATCTGCAGCTCCAGGTTTCCAGGGACAGGAAGATGTCAGGTCTGTGGGGTGTTCATTTCATGTCAGTGCTGGCATGGCACTGTGAGCAACACAAAATCCCAGCCTGCAACAGAGACTGCTGAGGCCACTGACTCCAGGGACTCCTGTGTCCAAAATGCTCTAGGAAATCCTGTAAATGGAGGGAGTAGGCAAGGTAAGGCTTCTGCAGCACTGCCTCCAGTGTTAGACTTAAAAAGGTATGTATTAAGTGAAAGTATGAAAAAAGTGTTCAGAAAGACACAGCCCCTCCAAAACAACCTTGAGAGACCAACATCTTCTATTATCTGCTGGCCTTTGAATAAGACTGAGGTTTGTGATTTTTTTAATCCACAGAGCCCTGAAAAGTAATTTTTTTTTAGCTCAGCTTGAAGGAAAACTGAGTCTGTTCAGCACAAGGGCAGTGCCAGGCATTGGCTTCACTGTAACTAAAGACAATGCCAGTTAAAGTCTGCTTAAAAACAAAGTCCTTATTTGAACAGACAGATCCACTGGGCTCCCCACTGAGAACAATTTGAAAGTTAAGCAGGAGCTTTGAAGTCTGTGGAAAGCAAGCAATGAAATCTAACCCTGTGCCGATTATGTTGAACATACCTTGTGAGGCAAGATCACATCAGAGAGCTTTGCATGAACTTAGACCCTTCTCTGAGATGCAAGATGAAATAATGCCAACAGCCAGAGCAAGGAAATCCGGGGTTCAGAATTTGGCCTCCGGGGAGCTTTGGCTGTTGACTCCAGCATCATTGTGGCTGCAGCTGCATGGCTGGTAGAAGCAAACTTGGATGCCACTGGCACCATCAGTAACAGAATTCAGAAGCACTGATTCCCATGAGTGACTGCTTAAACCTAGAGACACCCAAGTTGCACAAGTTTTACTGAGATTAAGAAGCCTAGCTGAATTAAAGGGGCTGCAAAAGAGCTGGAGAGGAGATTTGACAAGGCCTCAGAGTGACAGGACAAGGAGTTGTGGCTTCAAACAGCCAGAGGGAAGGGTTAGATGGTAGATTGGAAAGAAATCTTTGACTGTGAGGGTGATGAAGCACTGGCACAGGTTGCCCAGAGAAGCTTTGGCTGCCCCATCCCTGGAAGTGCTCAAGGCCACACTGGACAAGGCTTGGAGCAGCCTGGTCTGTGGAAAGTGTCCCTGCCCATGCAAGGTGTGGAGTGAGATCATCTTCAAGGTCCCTTCAGACCCAAACCATTCTGTGATTCAGACCAGCATACAGCAGTCACATCTTCAGTTTCAGACTAGGAGCTACCTAACACTAGGAGCTACATAACACAGACTTCTTCTGCCTTTTCCGTCACTATTTAAACACACAAAAGCTGAAAAAAACCCAAACCCACAGAAATTTAACAATGATCCAGGCTGTGGTTTATATTGCTTTTGCAAAGCAAATTCAGTTGGCAATCTTTTCTTCTGATTACATTTTGAGAGCAAAGTTCAGCTACCTCTTTTTATATAAAACAACTATTTTTCCTGTACTTAAAAGGCAGCTTGTACCATTTTACTTATGACTTCCCTTGCACAGGCTTTACACTACAGAGGATTTTCTTCCAGCTCTTTCACCTGAAGATGACTCCTGACATCAAACACACAGTTGCAAAATACTGCACTATCACCTTTCTCCAGAGTGTGCAACACTAAGCTGCCATCTTTGTAGGATAGAAACTTTAGCTACTGATGCTACTTCTGTTTGTGTCTAAGACTTTGTCAAATGCAAAGAATTCATTTTCTACTGTTTCAGCTACACAATCAAACAAAGAGTCAGGTGGGGCTGCAATTTCCACTACTTTAGTCAGAAACTCGAATTAGCAAAGATCTGCTCTAGCACCAATGTATGAGCCACGAGTACAGAAAATCCAGGTGTTTTAGCTCAGCTCCATGCGAAGTTACACTGAACAACTTCCCTGAGAAGTGTCACCTGGTGAACAGCCTGCAGTGCCCATACACAGACCACAGCATTAACACCAATAACAAACACTCCGAAAACCATTTGAGGTTTTTTTTCTGTTTGTCTTTTTCTTTTTTTCCCTTAACAACCTTCTCTTGATATGCAAAGCATGTACTGGACCCCCCTTCTGCTCTCGGCTCTTCAACTTATCCCAGTGAGTGACTTCGGGCAAACAACTTCTCTTGTGCTACGGAGCTCTTGTCTGCCTTTCCACAGAGAGAATGCTCGTCCCCGGCTACCCCGGGGCCAAAGTGAAAGGGCAGCCAAAGGAGGGAGAGACCGAAGAGCGATGCCGGCAGCCCCGGGGTCCGAGCGCTTCTCCCTGGGGCAGCGTCCTCCCGCCGCGACCCCTGCCCGTCTCCGACGCCCGTTCCCCGCAAGGTCCCCGGGGCGCTGCCCTGCTCGCTGCTTTCCCCCGAGCCCCCAGCGCCTTACCAGGCTCCGCCGGGGGAACTCGCCCAGCACGATGCTGACCACCGGGATGCGCAGCGCCGCCGAGATGAAGTCCAGCTCCAGCATCTCCCCACGGCTCTGCGGGAAGGCGAGGATGGCGGAGACCCCCTGCACCACCACGGTGTGGCAGAGACTCTGCAGGAAGGAGACGGGGTCGTTGCTCCAGGAGGCACTGGCTGAAGAGAAGGGGAAGAGGGGCAGGTCGCCCAGCCCCGCCTCGATCGCCATCACCACCTCCAGGGACAGGTTGTAGGGCAGCAGCCCGGGCACGCCGTTCAGGTTGGCTACGGCCAGCAGGAGCGCGTCCCGCGGCG
>JAHLSL010012640.1:42950-129088 GCA_025920805.1 Petroica traversi
CGGGCACCCCCCCACCGCGCCCCGGCAGCGGAGCAGCGCTCCGTGTTCTGGCCGCTGCGAACCGAAGGTGGGGCTTCGGTTCCCCCTCGGATGGCGGGGCAGCCGTGTACTCCGCTGCCGCTTGTTGTGGAAGCCAGCGCTGGCTGTGCCCAGTGCCTTCCCGTGCGCTGCTGCTTCAGGCGGAACCGTGTTCTGACATGTGGGACCCGAGATCCTGATCCGCAGACCTGGGACACTGCCCAGCCAGGCTGTTGGGACAGAACACCCTTGTCCTAAGAGAAAACAGGGCGTTTGTGTGCGCCTCTGAAAGGATCAGGGGAAACCCCCATCCTTGTCTTAGCTGGGATAGCTGGGTTTAACCCCGGGCTGTCGGAGCCGTGCTGACCCCAGGTCTGAGACTCTAATACTGTGACTGGGGCATCGACCCGCTCCAGGTCCTTTGGTGGATCGCCAGGATCTCGGAAGAATCCCTCTCCGCAGCCGCGCTGGCCATCGGGTGAAAGCATCTCCCGGCAGCGAGGCGGATGCTCCTGCGTGAGCACAACTGGATGTATTTTCTGCCCGTGGGACTCCTGGGACCTTTTCCTGCTTGGCTGAGTCCTGAGTGCGGTGTCCTGCTTTCCTGCATGGAGGGATGGTTTGAGACTTTCACTCCTGGACTGTTTAGGAGTCTTTTGACAGTTCCTCCAGCAGTTTACCCTGACCTGGTGCTTTAACTTAAGCAGTTCTCTGAATGTTCACCTTCTTTCCCCTTTATTTGAGGTTTACCTTCAGATGTATTTATGAAGAAAAATAAAATCATACAAACACAGAGTGATTGGGGTTTTAAAGGACCTTTAAAGGCCATCTACTCCAACTCTCCTGCCCCATCTCTGGACAACCTCTGACAATGTTTTACCATCGTTGGGGAAAAAACTTTGGTTTGCTCCCTTTTTTGTTTCCTTCAGTTGTTATGCACAAAATCTGCATAGAAATAAACACTTCCCATCATGCTGCATAAAAGAGATCACTGCCTTCCAACAGGTTTGAACTGCGTGTTTTCTGATTTAAATTAATCTTTCTTGAGTGGGGCTCACCAGAGGTGTCTTCAAAGTCTTCAAAGCAAGGTCTTACCCGGGTCTTGGGCAGTCGTGCTGCTGTTTCTCTGTCTCATATAACCTTATCCCCATCATGTCTTTATCCCCAGCATGTTGACATTATACCTGCCTGCTGTTACCTTTCCAGAGACCTGCTAAGCTAGTGTTTTTCTCATACTGTTCTCTCTAAATTGGTACATGGCTGCAAAATTGGTTGTAAAACATGGAAGACTACAGATGGCAGAGTGGTGGTCTGTGGGCCAAGACTGACTGCACCATGTTCTACGTGTAGAAGTGATCTGATGGTATGTCTGAGAGTTAGCAACAATTTCCTATTTCCCCTTTTCTTCTCCCTTTCTTTCTTCTAGTCTTGTAATCATGTTTTTATTCCTTGCCTGATCAGCCTGTCTTCCTCCTGTTGCTTTTCCTCATTTTCCTTGAAAGAATGGATTGTGTAAACACAGGTGTTCCAAGTCTCCTCTGCCAGCAATAAGGAATTATTGGCTGGGAGAATTGGCTCTGGATAGACTAAATCTCACACAGTGCAGAGAAAACTTTCTCCTTGAACCACAGGAGTTACCTTTCAGGTAGTGGGAAAGAGACCACTTGAGATTTGTACAGCTCCAGAGGTATTGTCTTTATCTGCATCCTGTTTGTCAGGTTTGGAACGAAAAAGATGGTAATCATGTAAATTTCCTGCTCTGTAGTTAGATAATCACTAGTTTTCTTGTGGGAATTATTTTTGTAAGAAATGGTGACTTTTCTGTATCTTAACAGACAGCCCTAAATTGTCGTTCATTTAAAGCTTCATTATAGGAGGAAGTCTTTCTCTGGCTTTCAGGCACAGGTGACACTAATGTAAAAAAGCAAGTGCTTCAGAAAATGTGATCAACCTTATTATTATTGGAAGAGCTCCAATAATTATACTAAAAATCAATTAATAGTGTGAAATAATTAAATATCTACTTTTTTTCCCCATAATTTGCTTTTGATTTTTCTGGTAAGTTTTTAGTTTGCTCAGGTTTGGTTTTATTTTGCTTTATTGGGGATTTTGTTTGCTTGTTTGTTTTTCCTTTGTGGATAATTTATGACCAAACTGCAATACGATTTTTTTTTTTTGGTCATCGGTGCTACTCTGGGGATTATGGCTATAAAGAATTCCTGCTCTGGACTCATTTTTGAGCAAGTCATAGCATGTGGCCACTGTTAGAAACCTGAACTGTACATAGTGGTCAAACTCCTATGCCAATGTAACACTTTGGACTCAAATGGCTCTATGACTTGAAACTATCTTTTCAACTTGATTATTTATAGCAATCAATTATGAATTTGTCCTCTCTGACATTTGTGTTTATTTTTCACTCTTTGCTCAAATATTTCTGTTGATAAAATTCTCTGCAATATCCCTAATACAACAAAGTGCTTGAATACAGACTTTGTTTTTAAGAAGACATTAAGTACTCCTTAAGTACTGTTCTTTGAGAGGCTGGAATATTTCCAGAAAGTGCCCTGAGAAAGGATATAAATGCCACCAAAGCTTATATATTTACAAAGTTGTGTCATTAGTTTTTTTTGCTTTATTTTCATAAATATTCATGTGAAAAAGAGAACAATTATTTCAGTCTAATAAAGTACTTGGAGACTGCTGCCAGTTGCACCCTGCTTTTTAGAAGTACTGCAGTCCCTCTTCCAGGGCTGAATAAAATACAGAATGTAATTTTTGATGTATCTGTTGACTTTTTTCAACTTCATGCTAAGGGCTGGCTGCCTTCAACACTCTTCCCTCATTTTCCCTTTCTCATGGTGGTTGCTGCCATAGGCATGCCCATTCTGCCCTGTTCCTGTGTTAGTTATTCAACTGAAACAAGGCCAGGCAGACCCAGGCAAGGGGATGCACCTCCTCTGAGCTGGTTGTCACCCTGTGTAGCCATGGGTAGAACAGTGCTGGTGGTATTGATTGCTGGGCAGCTGTGGCCGCAGAATTTATCCATCCTTGATCGGTGTCTGAGCTTCACAGTTGGAGCTGGTGAAAGCCCTTCAGCAGTGAAAAATGCAGCAGGGAAATGTGATTAAAATCACTGCTCCTATTTCTCTTGGTGCTCTTTCCGCTTGCTTGGCTCACTGTCATTTCTTTGAAGTAGGGTTGGTTTGTTTGCTTTCTGGGCTGCAGAACACTTGTCCTGTGTGCATCACGGTGACCTTCTACAAAGATTGTTTTCTCTGAGCAACTGGGCTCATTTGGATGTCAGTTATCACAGCCCTTCTGTCCAGCTCTGTGTTCTGCTCCCGTTGCTGAAAAAAAACCCCAAGGCCTTACCTGAGAGTGATATTGCTTAAATTCATGTTCTTCTGCCTCTTTTTTAGCTGCTCATGTCTTCTAAAATGCCCAAGTCACGAGCTGAGATGCCAGACCTCATACTGTCTCTTTAGCCTTGGAGTGGGTGAGGGATTTATTTTGGGTCAGCCTGGAATGATTCCCCCTGCCCCCACATCCTTTTTCATAATCATAGTTGGAAAATGAGAGTTGGAAAAATAAACTGTTCAGGTAAAGTTAATCCTTTCACTTACTAGGAATAGACTATTTTGGTTCTAAATGTATTTATTGAAATACATTACCAAGATTTCAAAATGCTGTGTTTTTAATTTGATTTGCCATTTGAAAGAAAAAAAAAATCATCCGGATGCTCCGTGCTTTCTGTCCTCCACACTCTTTCACCAGCCAGAAAAAAATAAATTTGCAACACTTTCAGATACCTAAAACTGCATTAAGGATGTGAAGTAGACTGTTATGTTTGAAAGCCTTCACGTTGCTGTGGTGGATCATTACTGCACTGGCTGCTGCAGACTTGCTGTGGGATGGATGGTGGTCCCTGAAGGAGCCAGGGAAGGGCCAAGGCTTATTTTCTGAAGCACAAACTGTGTTCATTCTGAGTTATTTTTGCAGATGGAGATCTGCATGGCTGACATCAGGAGAGGCTAGGCTGCTGTGGGGGGAGGTCCCATGAAGATAAGATGTGAGGAAGGGAACAAGGTCACGCGACTGAAACTTTGAAGGACAGCACAGCCAAAATTGAGTTTTGCCTGTTATTTGAAGTTCACATCCCTGCATATGCTAATAAGCTTAATGAGGTACATGCTACCACATATATGACTGTATGACTCAACTCTCCACCTTGATCCTGCTGTTTGTAAGAGGGAGGAGGAGGTTAAGCTTGGGCTGTGTATCAGGGGGGTAGAAATTTCACCTGGCTAGGAGGAAGACCCAAAAAGCCTGATGGAGACACATGACTGATTTCTCTCTCTTTTCTCACGTGAGCACAATTTCTTGGTAAGCTTCTGTGTAGGATTACCATTACCCAGGTTAACACAATATTATAGTTTTTATTAGAGTTCTCTCACAGCTGGTGTGTTCATCCATGGCAATTCCAAATCTGTTGTTTCTGTTCTTTCAATAAACTGCATTATTTGTGAATCTGTGATTACAACTGTTCCTTCTAAACGTGACCAGGCTGATGGTGCTGAATTGCTTCTAACCAGAACTGAAATCTAGGCACACCCAGCCTCTCTGATCTGCAGGAGGGTTTATTTTCTGCCAAATTTCATGCACTTAATGCCTGCAAATATCCTTTTGTGGGCAGGCCTGGTGTCAAATCCAAACAACTGCTTTGAAATCAAATGGATTTTCACCAGTGAGGACTGTGTGCTACTTCACTGCCTCACAAGAGAGGCTGAGACAGTTCTTGCTACCTGAAGAAAACTTCTACTTTGTTTCTTCTGGCAGTATAAATCCAGACAGCCTGATCCTGTCAGGGGATGCTCAAGGAGTGAGTGAGGAAAACAGACAGTCAACCACTCTGTCTTTGTGGTCCCTTTTGGACAGAAGAGCAGCAGGGGACCTTGTAACACTGACAAGAGGTGGCACAGAACCCGCCACCCCATCTGGCTTTGATATTCTCCTCTCTAAAACTAATGCTACCATGGGAAGACCTCAAGACATTTCAAGTACCTATAAATTAAAAAAAAAAATAAAACCAAAGGAATGTTACTAGCTCTCAGTCACTTCTTTCTACCACTGGGACTGAATAAAGGTGCCTAAAGGAGACACAAATATACTGTGTGAGCCCTGTTTGCACTGCCAGGATGAGAGAGGAAGTGTTCAGCTCCTCTCTGTCACTGTGAGTGATCCAGTCGATTGTTTTTAATGCTCCCTGTCTGAGGTGGCAGTATATATTTTTCTAAACAAGTAGCTGTAAAACCCTTATGAGATCCCCCCTTGTCACATATCTTTTTCGTGCCATGTGTTTTGAGTTTGACACTTAGTCATGCTTTCCTCCTTGCCAGTCCTTTTTAATACTCCCAGTTGTTCTCATACTGGAGATACATTAGTCCTGGGCAGACAGACAGCTGGAAGAGAAACAGACCTTTGGTTGATTACTAAGTGTGGAGTTGGCTTAGTACCTTGATCCTCTACCTGAAGTTTCTGCCACTGCCTTTAGTTGTTTTTGTTTTTAAATTTATTCCATTCTAACCTATCTTCTGTCTTCTTTATTCATATGACAGCAATGGAAAGAGCTCCAGCAGATAGGATTGGTCAGAGCACTGTTTAGAGAATCATGATGGATGGCACTGACAGCCTTTAGAAGATCCTGGTCTTAGGCAGGTGTTTATCTGGGAATCCAGGAGCTGCTTGGATATAAAGACTCTCTCTTGGGTCTTGAACTCTTGTGGAACAAACTGTACAGGAAAGAGCTGGCTGGATAGTCCAGACCTGAAGGTACAGCAAAGATCAGGCCAGAGCTGTGCCAAAAAAGCACCAGCTTTATGCCAGAAAGATGCTGTCCCAATATCCACAGCAAGCTGTTGAAGAAGAAAAGTTCTCCCCACTGCTCATTCCCTGAGCAGTCACACCCTGACCTAGAGCATGGACCTGGTTCCTGGACTGGTGTGCTCATGTGGTTGTGTGTCTTTGCTGTGAGTACATTGATTTTTACCTGAATTTCTTCAGCAGGCAGGCTTACAAAAAAAGAAAAATAAAAAAAGATTGCTTCCCCTGTTTTTCTTCCAGTAGGAGAATCACCTGTCATGGCCTTGCTCAGGACATCCCTCATGCAAACAGGATCCTGTTCCATGGGACCAGACTGGATTTAATGCAACATTTCCTGTATGTTTTTGCTTCTTTATTCCAAGATGACACTTTTAGTGCTTGTGAAAATTCAGGGAGGTGGGAAGAGAAAAAAGAAAAAAATCTGTTTGAAGCCAGTGTCAGAATTGTTACCAGCATCAATGTCATTTGAGTAGTGAGGTCAGAAAAACTCCTCACAGAGCAAACACAGAGTTTTGAAAAAAATTCCAGTACTGCTTTGCCAGCATCATAGTGCCTCTGCATTAATATCTCCCCCCACCCCCCTGCCCCAAATTCTGTGGCAAATATAAAATTATTACTGTGTGCAACCCTTGCACTGCTTTGGTTGTCTTCAAAAGACCACTTGGTGTAAACACTCAATAAAGATGAATAAAGACTGTTTAACTTTCAGGGTAAGGCTTCAATTTTCACAAGGTTAGGAGGGCACCCCAATGCTGCATCACTCTGGCAGGACCACAGGCTTCTTGCTGTTTGTCCCCTCCAGCTTCCTCTGGCTTAGAGGTGGGGGTAAAAGGGGAAGGGGGAAAAACAAGAAATCACAGGGACTTATCAGAGTTGAATTATAAGAATGGTGAAAAAAAAATAATAGGAAAAGACTGAACAAGCAAGCTAAGGGAAAGGCCACAGCAGCGTGTATTTAAGAAATAATTCACCCAATTTGTCCAGCTAAACAATTCTGTCAAGTTTACTGAGGGCTGCAAAATTGGCAAATTGCCTCATCTCCTTGGAGAAGCGTAGAGGCGATGTGGGCTTAACCCTTCTGTTTGCTGCTTCAGAAACTGACTTTGTAAACTCTTCCTCAGATCAGTAAGGGGTGACCTTACGCAAATTACTGGCTTTAATGAGGATTTCTGGTTCAAGCAAAATGGATTTGGGCAGGAGTGAGCTGCATTCTTGAAAGTCTGTGGGCTTGCTCTTGCCTCTGGGTGCTGTCTGGAAATGAGCAGCAGAAAATGCAGCTTGCCCCCTGGCAAGTTTGCCACCCTGAAAGAGATGTGAGTCCCTGTGAGCATCCACACTCATGCAGAGCTCCCTCCCAGCCTCCAAACAGCAGGAAATACCTCCTTGAACCCAGTATGTCCATTCTAGCCCTCAGCCAAGTGTGGTACCCACACCTGTTGGATTGAGCCCTATATGGTTGCGATATTAAGGAGCAGGCTGCTGATCTCTCTGGTAACTTGCTGTGGTCTAGATTACAATTAAATCTCCTTCAAAGTCGCATCCGAAAAATTTACATGACAAAGAAAATGTCTTAGAAGGGTAACTTATTGTTAAATTTGGCAGGATTAAGCTCATATAAGAGATTACGCTGGCAGAAGGAAAACGTCTGTAAAATCCTGACACATGAGATAAAGTACAAGTGAGAATGGCTCTCACCCAAGGTTGTGGTTCTAGGAGGAAATAAATGAACTGGATATGTGGCTTTTGTTCCAGGGAGCCTTTAAATAATGTGGTGCTGGATGCTGTCCTGGTGAGGTGGTGCAGGAGAAGCAGTAGTCCAACCAGGCACGTACATATGACAAATGGCTTTTGTCATACTCCAGAAGCAACCTAAGAACTGAAGAATTTACACAATCTACCTGAAAAAACAGAGCCCAATCTTTATAAAGTCTGGTTTGGAAAACATAAGTCCCCTTTAGCAGTACACTCAGAGTTCCCAAGCACAAATGCCGGTGTCAAATTATCCTGGTTGTGCAAGTGGCCTCTCTGGGATGGGTGTATTGTGAAAAGAAACAGCAGAGGCAGTTCAGGCTTTATGATGTAATCCCAGGCTTTGAAATCATGATGGTGCTTTCCAGCTCTGTTACACACTCAGTGAATCCTTACTGCATTTCCATTTCTTGCTGTCGAACACAGAGCCCAGCACTCCTCTGGCCCATCACAGGGAGGCACATGGGTGTCACTGGGAGCTAAACACCTCTGGGAAAACAGAGCAACACTTCGGCAGCACCAGAGAATCCTGAACCCATCATCCTCTTGGCAAGTTGCTTTGGGCACCTGAGAGCTCTGTGATGAAGAGGAAGAAAGTCAAGGTTTTTTTCTTGTGTAAACCTGGAGGAGAGTTAAATGTCAGCTGAAACTCTTGTAGATGGAGTGGGTAATGTGTGACTCTCCAGAGAAACCCCAAAGCATCAGAAATTAAGGCATAATCATGACATATTGAACTTATGTTTTATTGTGTGCCAATCTGCAGCCTTAGGTATTCCTATCCCTTAGCAAAGAGCAATGGAAAAAACCTGCATTTTTGCTTTTTATTAGAGGTACTGAATAAAAAGACAAAGCAGTTCCTCCTCACTGCAGGGATATTGAACCATGAGACATTTAAAGCTCCTTTCCAACCCAAACTAATCTGTGATTCTATAATTATTAAATAAGGCTCTTCGGCCAGATCATGTTATTGTCTTCTGTATTTCAAAATTATTTCTCTGTGAGCACTTGGTTGGGTTGATAAGACCATGGACAGTTTAGATTCCAGAAGAATCTTCTTCCTCCAGAAGAAAGCAGTTTTCCTGGTAATTTCCACAGCAGAGCTGCTTCTGTAACTGAGCTGAGAGTGAGAATCTGCTGCATGCCTCTAGGAATAAAGAGATTGCGGAGAGTACTGGCTTAAGCTGAGTCCTGAGCTGAGCTTAGCTGCTTCTCTTGCTTCCAGAGAGGCAAAATTATCATCTGTCCTTGCTGTGTTTTAACCCCAGCTGCCAGCTAAGTGCCACACAGCTGCCTGCTCCCTCCCTGCCCAGGATGGGAAGGAGAATCAGGGGAGGGGAAAAAACCCCCAACACCTCATGGACAAAGATCAGAGCTATTTAATAATTGAAACCAGGACAGTGTCCACCCCTTATGAACCATATAGGTTATGCCAGGTCACTCACTTCCCCATGCACGATTCACTTTCTAATTTTTTGATAGATTTTCTCACAATTATCTTGCCCTTGGTCTATGGACCTTCCCTATACAAGTCCATTGAATTTATTTAAAAAATACCCAGAATATTTAATTCCTACTCAAGTCTATTTCATCTGCTATCTAATTTAAATGTTGCTGCTCGAGCCTGAAAATCTAAGAGTAAGGTGCAGAGTTCCTGTAGTAAGAGGATAATCAAGGACTTATTTTTTATCTCTTAGTGGCCCCAGTTTGGTGTTATTCCTGTGTAAACTTGGGTTTGTAGCACATTTTATGCAATTTTACAAAAAGGAAAATTCCCACTTAACACAATTATTTCAGATTGGGGAAAGTCTAGCTCTTGCAGATTGAATGTATCAGCTTTCAGTAATTTTCAGATTGAAAACCTGTCCAAACCAGAGTAAATAATTGAAAAAGTTACAAACACCTGGGTTTAAATATATGCGACATGAAGCTTGAACAAAATTTTTAGTTTTCAGTCTAAGGCAACACTGTCACAACTCTTATCAGCCACAGCAATGAACTATACAGCTTTCCAATTACTTTTTAAATCCTCCTTTATGCCCAGAGCTGCATGCAGTTTCAGCATGACAATGACATAGACACACTTAATAAAGCCCTGTAAAAAAAACCCCAGTATTTTATTACTTCACTTGGTGTAATTGTTAAATCCTTCTCATCTTCAACAACTCTCAAATCTACCAGTGCCCATTTCTGTGATATTCCCCAAGCACATGGGTTATGAGTGTATTGGTTATATTGGTTTTAAAATTGAAAAACCCAGGATTTTTCTGCAGTACAGGGACAAGACAAAACTACAGAGGCAAGGGTAGGCTGCTTCTTTTTTTCCAATTTAAGTTGTACCATAGTCAGCATTTAATTTAATTTAAATTAATTTAAAGGTGTGTGTACCTGCACAGAGACTCACAAAACACATTCAAAACCCCAGGGCTGGAGCTCTCTTGGCCAGATTGTGATCCAGTGGGTTCCACCAGCATGTGGAACTGGGAGAAGGCTGATTTTGGGTAGTACTTGGGGCTCACAGGAAGAATGGAGCATGCAAGGGCAACCAGGACTCACAGTGGGGAAGGAAAATACAAACGTCCCATTAGTACAGTTCTGAGTCACCTCCATCTCCACAAACAGAGAAAAAAAATTGACAGAAAGTTTAAAATATGCCCGTAAAGGGCATTTTAAAACTGCCTATAGGTCTCAGTGTAACCAACATTTCACTTCGGAGATGGAAACATTTCTTACAGTCAACCCTCTCCTCACCTCCCAGCCCACACATTTTTTAGGCTGTTGCTTCTGGCTGAGGCTGCTGTTACAGCTAGAAATAAAAACTATATTACTCAGGAAGGAAGCTAACAAGTTGAGATTGGCTCATGTGCTGATGACACCAGGGCTGGGGTTTGATCCCTGTGTGAGGGATTCACTGAAGCATTGCCCTTGATGATCCCTGTGTGTCCCTTGGACCTCAGAACATCCTTTGGTTTAGCTCTTGCCCTTGGGAAGGTCAAATGATGTTTCAGGGCAGGAGAGAGAGTGGGTGGTGGTGGATTGTCACACGCTGAAGTCAGCCCTGACTCCATCACTGCAGTACTCATCCAGTTTGTTCACAGCTCATTCCTCATCCACGTGGTTGGGCTCAGATCCCCAAATGTGGAGTGGCAGAGATGAGCACTGGGAGGTGCCAGGCCTGGTGATGGATGCACAACTGGTGCAGGAACCAATTCTCACCCAGAATCAAAGCCCATTGAGGCACACACCAGAATTCCCTGTCCTCCCCAATTACCCACCAAGTGCAGCCAGGTTTTGAGAAAAATCAATCCCACAGATGGGTTTGTCTTTGCCTGAGTCAGGAATAACCCAGGCTGCTTTCCCCAGCATATTTTTAATGTGTGCTGCAGGAACTTTATCCCTTTCTACATTACATAAAAGTTTTTGACTGGGCAAGAAACCAGAAGAGTCCTTCACTCAGTTTTCATAAAAAGATTCAGAATTTGTGCACTGCTTGCCCCCAGCAAATTGACCCCGGTGGGAGCAGGGTGGAGGGAGGCATCACTCAAGGGAAGCAAGCAGTCTGTCAGTGACATTAACAGCTGGCCACCTGAGCATTGGCTTCTAAATTAATGGCAGAAGCATTTTTATAGCTGACAAATGCTGTAGAGAAAGAAAAATTTTGGAGTCTCTTCAGAATGCAGATCAGATTTAAGTGCTCAGGGTCTCCTACGTCAGACTTTTTCTGCAGGCATCAGGAAACTCCTTGGGAACATCACTTGGGAAGTTATTATTTTAGCTGCTGAATTTCAATATGAATGGGAAAGATGTTCTAGATTCTCAGAGGCATTTTTGCCATGGAGGAGGCATCTTTAATTGTAAGCTGAATTGTTTCACATGTGCACAGAAGTTGTTCATGAGCTAAACCTGAATAAATATGTAAGGATGACAGCAGAGCCATAATATAGCTGCAGAGGATGCTTAACTGTCCCAAAGTCCCCAGCTGTTGGGGATATCTCTTATGGAACTGTAAGCTGGGAGTACATAGCTGCTTGGTTTGGCTAGGAGTGGAAGTAAAGGAGAAGACAAGTACAGGAATTTACCCACTGAACAAATAATAATAAAAAAGGAATATATGATGTGACTTAGATCAAATCTCTCTCTAATAAGAAATCATAAGTATTTAGGAATGGAGGAAAGTGAACACAGGAAATACAATATTCAACAACCTCGTGACAAATTGATATGATCTGAGTCTACCAAAAATAGCAGGTGGTTTCTGCACCTAGTATTTTGAGAAAACATTTTAAAAATTATTGTTGTTGTTGTTGTTATTATTATTATTCTACTGTTTTTTTTATCAGAGTGGATTCAGTTTTGTGTAACAGAGTTGTTATTCTCTGAGTGAATTATGCATATTTTGTCCCCTAAAATTACTTACACATGTATGTTTATTTATCTTGGGTTTTCTTTGTTCTGCAGGTATCCTATGAAACTAAGAGGAGTAAATTCCATAAGGACACTGGACTTCTTTGAGTACATTTTAAAAAAGTGTTTCATCAGTTCAGATGTGATCAGAATCCTAAACTATATTGATTAGTCGGAAACTGCACAATTGTGTCCTGTGTTCTTAAAGTGGGAAGAAGAAGCTAACACTCCCTGAGTCTCCCAAATAAACTCCCATCTGGTTAATTAAATGAATAAGTTCTAACTCAAATCCGTGTCTTCCAGTCACAGTCTTGCCATTAATAGAATAAGAAAGTTGTCCTGAGCCCTGTGTGCCTGATTAAACCTATAATGAATTTGGGTTCTGTCCAGCAGCTACTCACAAGAAGCTGCTTTTGATAGATCTGCGGGCTGAGACTGCATCGACAAATTTTTGGAAGGAACAACAAATATTCCAGAAAGAAGCATAAGCTGATTCCAGAAGAGAAAAGAAACAAGATTCACTAAAGCTGCCATGAGTTATTCACTGATGACTAATAATAATTAAAAACCCTCAGAATTATTTGTCTCGATGTGTTGTCCCTGCCTTACTAACGACCCACAGCTGATAAGGAGCAGTGCAAGTTTGTCAAGGAGTTAAACCTGTCTACAGGAAGAAGTTGAATCTCTTTAGCCTAATATAGAAATTGTTATTTAGTTACAGTGGTGCCAAACACCCACAGAAACAATCACAATCCAAAATAAGCACTATTCAGACTAAAATATTAATGCTTTTATGCATTGCTCCAGACTGGTTTAAATATGTTATTTAGGAAAAAAAAAAAAATCTCGCGTTTTTGTTTAAAACAGTGCTATTTGTTCCTAGTACAATGCATCTATTCTTTTGTGAGCTAATCTACAAAACTTGAAGTTGTGATGACAATGCTCACATTTACAGCATTTTAAGCAAAGAAAGAACTACATTTTTAGAACAAGTAGCATATTGCATTTTCTGTGTGGAAAAAAGTAATATTCTAGGCTGGTCCATGGTGTTACTTGAAGGAAACCAGGAGGAGAGTATGACCATTGTGTCCTTGGGACCTGCAAATTGAACACTCTGAAGAGTCAAGGAAAGCAGATAGTGTGATTGAGCTTGCTCCGTGTGTTTAAAATTAGCTTGGTTACAGATGAATCATATGTTAACAGAATACTAGACATAAATGAGTTTATGAATATAAAACCAATAGGCATTCAGCAGAAACCAGGCTCCCTTTGACTATTCCAGCAAGAAATCATCAGCTGTGGGAGGAATAAGCATATGAGTGTAGTAATGCTTTAATCACACTGAACACATTAAATTATCTCAGCTGAAGGCCTTGTCATCAAACCACATAAACTGTAACAGCAGCAGGGTCCTGGCAGAATTAGGCAAAGTGGGAAGAATCCATGGTGGTTTATTTGCTGTTGCTCTCCTGTGATCCATGATTCATGGCACCTGCTGAGGACTGGGTAGTTTTGAATAATAGAACCCTCCAAATGGTGTTAATAAACTGAATTGAGAAGGAAGAGCTGAGTTCTGCTGGTACCATGCCAGGGAAGCATGTCCTGTAGAACATTCTGCAGAGGACTGCCATAAAATCAGTGAACATTTGCTGTTAAAAAGTTGTCAAAATACTCTTGTAAAAATAGACTTGCTGTGAATAATGAAAAATACAGGTGAAAAGTGTGTACAGCTAATGAGTGAACAGAAAGCCAAATGAGTTAGAAGTGTGTTAAATGCCATGTTTCTTTTCATTAGGTAAAAGGCAGCTTGCTAATTCAGTCAACAGTTTTAAATAAAGTGGAGATTTATTTTTATGCCCACGTGAATATCAGGAGTTTAGAAAAGATAATAATCTTTGGTTAGGGATTCAGAAGATTCTCATAGCTTAAGAAACAACCTACTTCCAAATGACTGCAGGTTTTCCTAGTGCAGACGTTACTGTCATGGAAAACAGATGGCATTTTGGGGAGAGGTTCTTTGACTCTGCTGGGGACTCCTATTTCATTTGAAAACTCACAGTGATGGGGATAAAGATTTTAAAGGGCGAGAGTCTCCTAATGGTGCAAATCATGATGACCTTGAACCAAATCCAAGACGGCAATTACAGGATATTATAGGAAGTTAGCCCTTTTCTAATTGGAATGACTTTCTTGAGGAAGGGCCATTGAGTACCTGGTAAATGCACAGCTGTCTCATTGAATCAGCCTGATGTCTTGATATGTGGCCCAAAGAAAGGTCAAAAGAAAAATCCCACAAATCTGAAAGACCAAAAATACTTACTCATCCCCTAATCTGAGCATTTTTCTTCACACAGAAATAAAATAGATGGTTTTGCCCTCTGCTGGTGGTTATGCCTTTGTCTCCTGCTGCGAAGCCCTGCTGGAGAAGAGAAAGCTCAGAGAGGTTTTATTGAGGCCTTTCAGTACTTTAAGGGAACCTGTAAGAAAGGTGGGGCTGACTTTTTAGTAGTGGCTGCAGTGGTAGGACAAGGACTAATGCTTTTGATCTAAGAGAAGGTAGATTGTTTATTAAGAGAATGGAGAAACGGAGGCACAAATTGCCCAGAGAGCTGATTTCATGCCTGGAAACCTTCTAGGTAAATTGGACAGGGGTCTAAGCAGCCTGGTCTACTTGTAGGTGTGCTCACCCATGGCAGAGGGCTTGGGCTAGATGACCATTAAAGGTGCCTTCTGGCCCAAACTATTCTATAATTCTTCTGTGTTCACAGTTTTTTGCATCTAGGTGTCTGAACGTGACACGTAGATTTTGTAGTTCAGGGGTGGAAATAAGATCAGTGATAAAACCCAAGTGAGTGGGTCAATTAATCAATCAATCAATCAGGCATTTCAGAATATTGCCTTATTTCTACACCAACTCTGATGAACTCAGTAACTCCCTGGGGCTGGCAATGGGCAGTTATTTTCTCACTTTAAAGAAAATATGTCAAAGCACAGTAGAAGCTTGCTGCAGCTGACGTTGTCAGACATGTCCTTTCCCTGATTCTTTCCCTTTCTTGCCTTGTTCTGCCACTGTCTACATCTCCACAGCCTGGGATCTTTCAGCACTTTGCCTTAAAAATTTCTGCCCCCTCCAAGCACCATCAGTACTCACCCCTCAGACATCATGTTTATTTTTCTGTCCTGTCTATAATTCATAGATCCATTTTCTGCCATTCTGCAAACCTTGAGCAAGCTAGTAATTCTACTCCAAGTGACACGAGAGTGAGATGAGTATGTGCACAGTGGATTTTTGCAGCTCTGTGAGGTATGCCTGAAAAGTTCATGAGTATTTCTGTGTCTGAAATACACCATACAAATTATATTTGCAGTCTCCTAACACATTGTGCTAGCCATAAAAGATATATGAGCAAAATCAATCCCAAGCCTATTGACTTAAAAATGGCAAATATTGGATTCCTGATGTAAATATTATTTATTTCTAGCCTACTCTGGGACATGGTTAGGCTTATCTAAGCAATTTTTCCCATGCTGTCTCAGAGCCTTCTTTAAAACTCTGATACTTTTCCTTTGCCTCCCTGCTCATCTTTTTATTTAATGATCTTCACATAATAGAAAGCAATGGAAAGATTGTGTGTCTTGAGTGTATTTCTCCCACTCCTTGTTCTTTTCAAGTAGAAACTCCTTTAGAGAGTATTCCTTGTTCTGGATCATTCAAGGGACTGAGGATCAAATTCCCAAAGGTGCCTTGAGTTGCTTGTGCAGCTCTTACACCCAGGAGACTGTCACCTATGCATGATTACTAGAACTGAAATGAGATTCTCAAAAACAGTTTTCTAGTGTCCCAAGCAGACATTTTCCCCCCTCATTTTCCTGACCAATGACAGATGTGTGTTAATGCTGGTGTGACAATGATATTTTCCTTCATTATGGAGAGACAACAGTGGATATTGGGTTATTTAATAGGAGCAGGTCTATTAAATAGGCAGATTAATTAGAGAAATGACTCTGGAGCAGTATGATTTATAAGGTTTGTGCTTTAGTAGCAACAAAAGAGCTGCAAATGCTAACCTTACATGTTGCACTCATTTTATAAGTTTACATTTGTCATAATCACAGAAAACATTGAGCCTAGGGATTAGAATCAGAATTTACACACCTGGGAATGTGATGAGGCAGCACTTTAAATTTACTGTTAAGTATATAAACCCTGAGAGACCTTCACATCTTTTCACAACAGCTTATGAAATGGATAGAACCTCTTCCAACAGCCAAACTATTTTTACTTAGAATTCAACTTTCAGACACCCAGATGAAAAATGTCAATATTCATGTCTGGAATATTATAACAGACGAATATTTTAAAACATCAGTGTTTCTGAGATTTTGTACAAAGAAAAGTTAAGATTTTAGTTTGATGTTTTTTAATGCTTGGGTGGGTTTTTTGGATTTTTTTTTTGTTGTTGGTTTTTTTTTTGTTGGGTTTTTTGTTTGTTTTTGGGTTTTTTTACTAAAATGTTTCCTATTTAATTTATGGCACTTTGTGGAAGAATTTCCCAGTTATGAAAGGTTCTTAGTGGACTCATAATACTTGTTTCCTACCTTTTTATATTACAGACATGATACTTTCACTGTTTACTCTTCAAGTTAGTGTCGGTGTAGCTGAGGGATAACATTCAACACCTAATCTAGAAAGTGAATCCCCCCATAAGGTCAAGAATCAAGGTAAAATACTGAGAAAACAGGCTTGTAATCAAAAAGGAAATTAAATACAAAGGAATGAGACTGAGAAAAAAGCTGAAGATATTACCAATTAAGAAAGCTAGAATACTGGTATTTTTTATCCCGAGCTTGAGGGCAGCAAACACTTGTGGGCAACAGAAAACTGTGAAAAGCAAAGTAGTTTTATACAGCCCACCCTAACTGTGGGGTTTTTTCAGCTGAGGTGTCTGGTTCTGGTGACAAGGAAAGAGCAGCAGATGTTACATTCTCTGACCTTAGGAAGGAAACAAGTCTGGTGAAGGACACAGTGACCATGTGAAGACCAGGGGTTTTAGCTCCTGGAGCTAGAGCAGAGCAAAATCATTCTACTTCCAAGAAAAAAAACAGTAAACTTGGAAATCCCCAAGACTTGTTTTGGTTGGTTTCGGATTTTTTGTTTGTCTGGGGTTTTTGTTTTGTTTTGTTTTGTTGGTTGGTTTTTTGTTTGAGTTTTTTGTGGTGGTTTTTTTTTTTTTTTTGGTTGTTTGGCTTTTTTTCTAGCATGAACTATTTAGATTTATTTTATGTCCTACTTCTGTCGAGCCTATATCCTTTATCCTTCTCTAACCACCTGCACCTGCATTGCTGGTAGAATTAATGTTTGATGGGTAGGTTAGATTTGCTCAGTACTGGAGTCAGAAGTCTTCTAAATATACACTTGTGTAAGTTTAGCTTTTTCTGAGGCTTAGGTTCACCTTTGTTATTAGAGTAAATTTAGCTCTTACACGGCCAAAATAGATGGAATGATATCAATTTCATAGGCAAGAAATACCATCAAAGCTGATTTCATCATGGCTAGGATGTGAAGCCTCTGTTCACCTAGGTGCTTATCCTTGTTATAAGTCAGAAAATGAATAGTCCTGTGGACTTCAATCAACCTCTTATCCCACCACATGGGAGGAGGTGTTCAGAGAAAGGGTTTTCAAGACATTGAGTTTTGAACCATGGCTTGTTTCTGCTCCTCTTTACAGGGTATACAGTTTTATCATCTTATAAAATTTTTCAGCTATTTTATTCATCCTGATAATGCATTTTGAAGTAGGATTTCTTTTCATTTCTGAGGTGAACTTTTAAAGAGACTCTCATGTAATTTCTGTTGATTTTTTTTTATAATATGCAAGTACTCCTGAATTTTTCTCTTCTAAACAGGAAAACGAGAGAGTTTGGAAATTTATTACATAGTAATTTGCATAGAGCTTTAACTACTTGGCATTTATCTAACCTCAGTTCTCTGGGGAATTGTAAATTAATGGGATATGGATTCCTATTTCCTTTGTCAATAGGGATGACAAAAAGTAGTAATTTCTTCCATCTGTAGATATGGAAATCATCACTATGCTCTGGTTTCTGCTATTTCAAAACCATAAACCATCAGGTAATAGAAACTAATAAACTAGTTTTATTTGTAACAGATACAAGAGACTCTGAACAGAACTTCCTTCTAAATAATGCAAGCTGGTTTATGCTTCTTTGTATGGAGTCTTTTTAATCTGTTGACTGCAACACTTTTCTGGGAAGAACTGAACTTGTTTTAAGGGTGAAGTTTGCTCTTCAGGATATTTATAGTGAAAAAAAAGGTGCTTTGCATGGTCTGTGGTAATTACCTTGGTCTTCTGATATGAACTTCATGTGGTGTTGCATCCATATAAATCTTTGTAGATTGCTTTCATTCCAATTTTTCTTTGTGTGCTTTATGTGTAGTAAATAACAGGGTGAATCTTGCCATCAAAGTTTGTTGTGCTTTTGCAAATTATATCCAACCTAGTATTGCTGATCCCTTGCTGGTCCTTCTTAAAGTGATCTGAACCATTCACTTGCAAACAAAATGTTATGGGGATTATTTAATTGTGCTTTACTGGGTTTCATAAAAATGAAGCTCTTTCAGAACAGTTATCACTGGCATTAATGTTTTGAAGAACTGTGATAATCATGGAGTCTGAGAGAGACTAGGATCTTCAAAGAGAACCAGAAAGCATTGTAAGAATATAATATTCACTATGAGTTTTGGTATTTCTTTCTTCTTGAGAATTTGGAAGAAAGTTCATTCCCTCCTTGTTCTTGCAACAACTCCAGTTTGCAGGACAAACCTCAAATCTCTTCCACTTTCTATATTTTCCATTTCCTTCCTGGACCCTTTGTCTTCCATACCCTGCCCTGTTCTAAAAAAGTCTCATCTGAGATTCTTCTTCCCACCCTTCTTTCCTCCACATTGGGTCTGGATTTGGCACTGCAGGAGGATTCTGCCTATTAATACTCAGATAATCTGCTTCAAACACACTGTCAGCTCCCAACTGCTTCCTCTGGGGATGACCTGCCTTGTGGTGATTTCCCAGGTCTGTTTTGGGGGAGGAAGTCATAACGGCTAATATACAGAATTCTGCTAATATCCAAGTGTCTCATGTAATCTGTTTTTCTCTCTGATATTTTGCCTCATGGAACACTGGCAAATGGAGGGAAAGGATGCTGATGTCTGAGCATCAGCTCTTCCCTGAAGGTCAGACTCAGGCAGATACTTTTGCTTTTCATGATGGGTCATGTTCCAGGCTCCCCATTCTACAGAGCCAGACAGAAAATAGGCTCTGAAAGGTTTTGCTCAGTTGGTTTTTTTTAAAATATTCTAAATAAATAACTAATAGTTTAATTTGTCTAAACAATGCAAAACAGATAGTAATTTTTAAAGATCTTGGGTGAAAAAGGTGACTTAGTGCCCTGACATGCTGTTGGCAAGCACAGTTCAGTTCCTTGCATTAATCTATAGCAAGACAAAGTAGGATCATCCTGCAAATACACAGCCAAAGTTGATGCATTACAACCTTATGACTCACCAACTTCCTTCTCCTTCTCAAAACTGAATTTTGGATTGAAATCCTTTTAGAAAAAATCCTGTAGGCAATAAATGAGGGTGTTCTTCAACAAACTGTGATGGATTGGATTTAGTAGAGCCCTAACTCCAGACAGTCTTTCCTTGCAGACTCAAGTCTGACTCATAGTTCATTGCTGCTTCTTGGTTTTTTCTCTTTTGTCTTGATTCACCACTTATTTTCCTTCGATGAGTAAATGAAAATGTCATTGAAGAAACAAATCCAGTCTCTCTCTCTTTCATTGAAAAAGAGATTTGCGGCTGAGGGGCTAGGGAGTAAAATAAGAACTGAAGATTAGTGGCTGGTTATCCAAGGTCAAATTTTCCAAGTCTGAATACTGAGCTATTTCAGAAAATAAAGGGGTATTGATGTATCTGATGTGGAATGCACTAAAATGAAGAATAAAAGTTACTAATTGATTTGGAAGAATTGGATTTTTACTGAAAAAGGCAGCATCTCAGGGGGGACAAAATTTAAAAAAAACAAAAAACAAACACAGAACCAAACCAAAACAAACCCCCAAAAACTAAACTGTACCATCAAACAAAAAAGCCCCATATCCCAAAAAACCTAAAACCATACAACCAAGAGAAAAAAACCCCCCAAAACCATAACCAAAACAAAAACCAAACCCCCCACAAAACCAAAAACAAAGAAAAAGGAAAATAAAAAAAAAAGGAAAAAATAAGATTAAGAATTTCCTGTTATGTAGCACACTGATAGATCTAGTTGGGGTTTTTTTTTTGTTTTTTTTTAAATAGACAAACAAAACCATATGCAATTAAAAATTCAGAATAAGTGTGTGGACTTTTTGTAGCCAGAGATGGGGTTGATTGATTGTGCTAGCAGTGCAAAAGGGACACCAGGGGAATGGAGTGCTCTGCAGTTGGAGAAGCAGATAGGGCACTCGTCCTTTTTTGTTAAAAGCCTGAGCACTGAGAATCTCTCTGTCTGCTGTGATTAACTGAGTGGAATAAGTGGTTGTGTTGCAAAGGAGAAGCCCTCTGGGCAGTGCTAAGTTTTGCCATGTGCCATTGGTGATCTTGAATGTGAGACAGCAGGTGAAAAACATTGCTCAGATGTTAATTTAGAGGTTGATAACGTGTAGCATTCACCATTCTAAAAATTGAGCGTAAATCAAATTTCCCCCCCAGTAGATTTAATGGCCTGGCATCCTTGACTTCATCCTCAGTGCTTTGTCCTTTACTGTGTTGTCATAATTCAAGGAATTATGAGAGAAAGGCATTGCAGACCTCAGGTGTTACCCAAACTATTACTTCCACAAGAAGCATGTTGCCTTGCCTGCTAAAGTCTCCAGAAGCCTGAGTGTGCTGAGCACAAGCCTGGTGGTAAAATGATGGAAAAGCACTGTAAATCTGTAATTTTCCACCATGAATTATTCATGGGTGTTACTCAAGTCACAAACAGTAAACTCGTGTATGAAGTCAGCTCGACACAGGCGTTCGTTTGTGAAGAGGGCTCAGTCATGTGAAGGTTTGCCATATGGTCCCCACCAGAAGAACAGAGATCCAGAGCCATATTTTCTCCTGGTGTGCTCAGGCCTGGTTACTTTGACTTTAATGAAGCTGCAGTTTACATGAACTCAAAGTTTGCCCTGTTTTCTTTGAGAGGTTTTGTTCGTTTCTCTACTGACCCATTTATTCTTTCTCAAGCTGGTCAGAATGTGGTTATAAACACAGGCTCATAATCTCTCCCTTACAATTGTTTTGGGGGTTTTTGCCTCCTCTAACCCACAACATATTGATATTTCATGGAGGATGCTGGATATTTCGTGCTTTGCTTGATATTCAAGAGGATTCAGATGTTTAAACCATGATAAGAAAAGGGGCTTAAAACTATTACTAATATGGTAATAATGGCTACTATAACATATTCAGATTAGGAGGGACTTGTTTAGAGGAAAAAATATCTTTTAAGAGTAGTAGTTCCTGTATTAAAAATGAGCAGTAAATTGTCACAATGGGTTCTGTTTGCCTCCCTCCTAATCTTCCAGCATGGCCTGGTGCCATATGTATTTTTTTGGGGGAGATATTCCACTTCTGTACTTTCTCTCTGGCACAGGTTTTGTGCCCTGTGAGAGCACTGTGAGAAGAGGGTGGCTTTTTGGGCTAAATGAAGGGTTTCTCTCATCACCTCACGAAGGTGGGCAGTGGGCAGAGGGCTGCGCATTGAAAGCTCTGGCTGCAGGAGCCCTCTGTGATCAGTCAGTGCTGCCTGGACTCAGATTGTGCCTCCAAAAGCCAGAGTATTCAGAGTGCATGAAGATTAGTGAATTGTAGTGATTTATGAAAGATCTCATAGTGGTTTGGGGATGGAGATGCAATTAATAATTTTTTTTTGGAATTCGATGGGACAATTCCATGCATTTTTATAGCAAAAGACTGAAATTCCTTAGTTAGTCCTTAGTTAAACATGGAAGGAAATTAAAGAATAAGATTAACTCTAAATGGATAGATTTATGTGATGATGCACTACAATTTTTCCTGAGCAGCTGGTTGGACAAGATAGCCAATAGCCAGCCAAATGAATTTTAAGCCATATCAGGTACTCAAGCTTCAGTAACATTGCCACTAAATATTCCTGTCCTTGCCTAGGGACAATTGCCCAGGATGTTAATTTGCAAAGCAGATAAAAACCAGCACACATAAGAAAAATCTACTCTGTCTTTAAGTGCAACTTTTTAATGTCAAACATTTGTGCCTGTTCAGCTTTTACCAAGCAGTGGGCTTACTAACAAGGTTTAAGGGTATGTAGAATGTTTCTCACTCATAAGATACTTTCTCTGAAGAACACCAAGGAAGGATTTTTGAGATGAGAGAGGCAGAACCATATGCAAACATGAGTCTTTGTTGGTGCTGTAGCCTTGCGGTCTGCCAAGTGTAGGAAGAGGCTGCAGGTGAGAAGAATGAAGAGCTGAAAAGCATAAACCCCATCTCTGGTGCTGGCACCTGGAGAAGGATGAATGGAATCCTGGGGAGGGCTTTAAATATCCTGGAGGGATTTAAGAGACAGGTGGATGTGGCCTTTGGGGACATGGTTTAGTGGAGGGCTTGGGATTGCTGCGTTCACAGTTGGACTCATCAGTCTGAAAGGTCTTTTTCAACCTCAGTGGTTCCAGGATTCTCGGAGTCTCTGGGATTCTCAGAGTCTGCGGATCAACTTGCACCAGCCATACAGCACAAAGAGCAGGAAGGGCTGTATTCTGGAAGCTCTTACTGATGGTAGAGCTTCCATGAGTCCTGGGTGATCAGTGGATCTGGACAGGCCAAGGAAAGGAAACAAAAGGATCAAAACTTGCATTAGTGAAGAGCTGTCTAAGACTATTCCTAGCAGCTCTCTCCATACAGATCTATGAATGGGAAAGCAAGGAGATATTCCAGGTATAGTAACCCTGTCAACACCAGCAGCAGGTAAAAGGAAACCTGGAATAACAGACCTGTAGGTAGCTGCTACGTTGCTCTGGTTTAGGTGATGCTTCATACTGCTGGCACAACATCCACACCAGGAAAAACCTGACTTCTATTGTTAATGACACTCTGCAATACTAAAACAACAGTAGCTTTAAAACTTTGCCTATAATTCCAGTTTTACTTCTTTTTCATTCTTGAATAATGAAGCTAACCTAATAATTCCATTTTCTCTCCCAGAAAAAGTATATATTTAGATGTGCAGTAATTCAGTATTGTTTGCATCTTGCACAGATCCAGGAACAAACCAGCTTCATTATTAAAATAAAAAGGTACATTTCTTTTCCTCTTTGCTTGAATAACATACCATTATGCTGATCAGTTTTTTGTGAAATCCAAACAAGTGGGGCAAGAAATAACCAGCTACATATTTGTTCCTGATGTCTGAAGTAGCTGAGAACATCATCGTTAGAAAATATGTGAATTCCTCACAATAAAGTAGTAATTCTGCATGCAAAATCTAGCTTCTATGCAATATTTTAAGCAGATGGATCTGTCTTTTCTTCTGATTTACAAAAGAGATTGCCACAGTGCTGAGATCTCATGATTTTTTTTTAGGGTCTTGACTCTGACTTGGGCAGCTGTAAGGGTTTGGAAACAAGAGCTTTGTACTTCTGTGGTGTGGCAGGAGACCTTGTTTGTTTCCACATCTTCCCTGGTAGAAAGGAGGTTCTGCCACTCTCCTTGCCACTGCTAATCAAACATCTCCACTTGGGGGGACAGGTAAATCCAGGATCTTCTTCGAAAATATATTCTAATGCAAATTAGATGCAACTCATCTGAAGTTCCGTGGCAGACTCTAAACTGGAGGAAATGTTGCACTTCATGCCTGTGTGGGTAATTCTGGGTCCAGCTTGATATGAGCAATTGGAAGCATATGGTGACAGCATTTGTGTCAGAGTTTTACTTAGAAATCAGAAATCACAACAAAAGTTACGGAGTAACCTCAATTCATATCCAGATTTGGACTTAAATTTTGTGTCTGCTGTTTCCTGCCCTGTTTTCTTTATGGTGAACCCAGCAGAAGGAAACTAAATAAATCCTTGTTTTCTGGGACATCTATTATTAGAATCAAAAGCCTTTCTTACACTTTACAATGCTTTCCTATACCTAATATATCAAGTGTACTTGGACTGAAGAAAACTCTTCTGTGTTCTTAAGAAATCAAATGGGAAATAGCAACTCAGTGTACACTCAGTTGTGGTCAGGTGAAACAAAGTATGAAGCCAATACATAAAAGAATAAAACAGAAAACCTTAAATTCTAACATTTGGAGAAAAAACCATGGAAGTTATTTGTCACCTTTTCCATGTTGTGAAAGGTCAGATGCCAGGCTGGTCACAAGATAGAGACTGGTGTTGTTTGAAGGAAACCAAGAAGAGAGTGTGACCTTCTGTCTTTATGATCTGCAAATAGGAAATTCTGAGGAGTTAAGGAGAGCAGAGATTGTGATTGAGCTACTCCTCTGGTAAAGCTAATTAAGGCCGTGGTGGTTTTGGAGGTTTTCTGACAGTATTTGCTGGAAGCATTTCAGGGCAGATGCTCCAGTTTCTGACCCCTGATGTTCCACTTCATTCAGGTTTCTTGCTAAGGTGAAGACACCATAGAGGCATCTCATTTTTTTGATTCTATTTAAATAAACACTCCGCACATGCCTGACTTAAGTGGAAAAGCTAGACTGTGAATTTTCAACACATACTTGCATACAAGTTAGAACTTCATATATTCTTTCAACCTGATTCTTTAGACAGGAATTGCTGGCAAAATGAAAATTAAAATAATATGATGCAGCTTGTTTCCCTTGTTTCAGAGCCCCCAGTTTCTGAATGAAATTATAAGTTAACATGCAGATTTACCACCTCTTTAACACACACACAAAAAAAGTCATACTGTTAATTTCAGATGTTTTTTGTAGATCTTGGCTAGATTCGTCTTACCTCAGGCATTTTTCTGGACCAAAGTAGGAGTTTTGAAATATACCTTCCACAAGAAAAACATTCCTTCTACAATTCCCATGATTTTCATGAAGCTACTGAATGAGATGTGGGATTGTTAACCACAAGAGTCAGGCAAAGATGTACTTCTAGAAATGCACTAGGAATGGGAACATATATTTTCATGTGGCTAATATGTCAGGAGCTGAGACAGCCAGAGGCCGCTGGGCTAAGCAAGTGAGCAGTGACTCATGGATGTTCACTGACATTTGTCGTAATGTGAACAGATTTCTTAGCAATCCTTATGGTAAAAAATCATCCAGCTTAAAGAAAATGAAGATGAAACTAACACCTGCTATAACCCATGCTATTGGCTAAAAGCAGTCCTATAAAGAAATGCTGCAGTGCCTTGACAAGAATAAAAAAAAAAGTAGAAAATATAATCCCACAACAGACAGAATATGTCTCTGTCCTACTGCTCATGTCAACCCAGGAACCAGAGATAACTTCTGAAATCATAGCAGAAAAGGAACTTCTCATCACTTCTGCTTGATTTGTAATATTTCAGAGTCTCATAGATTTGCCTTTCATAGTATCAGGATGTTGTAATGGTTGATCAGTTTCATCCACACCTCAGGATGAAAAGCACCCGTGAGCCTGAAACCAAATAAACTCACTGCCTGAACCAGGGTCCAGTTCTGGTTTTCTGTCCCTCTGACCCCTAGCAGGAGTTTGTCTCATAAATGTCATTTTGATAACACAAGGTGGCTCTTGCTTTTGTTGCAGCTGCCAGGTTGTTAATGCCACGTATTTTGGCTCAGCAGAAAGCCAAACCTTTGCTAGAAAGCTTTCCTGAGAAGCTCTGCTCTCAAAACAGATACAGTGGCTGGCCTTTTAACTGCTTTGAAGAAATGCTGCAAGAGTTATCTATTTTCCGAGACTATTTTAGTATCAGGGCTCCTTCCTTTGGGGCAGGAGGCTGAGAGCTCTGAAAATCAAGAATTTTCTGAAGCTTGTTTATATTTTTTTCATTGATCTGAAAAGGGTATGAAAACTAGCCTAATTCGTGAGCTTTCCAGTGGTTTTTTTGCTTTTTATTTTATTTTTTTTTTTGCTTATTGAGAACAAGTTTTAGTTGGGGATTTTGAGAGCTTTTTGATTTTTTCTGTTTCAGAGGGGGTCTAGTCTTTCCAGTTTCTGAAGCATGAAAATTCAGACAATATGAAAGATTCTCTCTTTTTCCCCTACATTTTACCAAGTATGAAAGTACTTTCTGTTTGCTTTGAATTTCAAATAGAGTTTCCCCTTGTTTCTGTCTTTCAGAAATCAAATTTTCAGAAATAATTCTGTCTCGAACTGGCCAGCCCAGAAATGCACAGAAAACATGGAGTGGCACAAGAGAAGCCAGCATGAAGCCATGACCCTTTCTTCTTTAATTTTCATCCCTTCAACGGGCACCCAAGGATGTCACCTCTGTGTTTTCCATATGGTGACAGATTAAAACAGAGATTAAGCCTTGCTCTTTTTAAAGGTAAAATTTCATGCAACTGAAGATGGATGGCAGGAGACAGGGCATCTTTTCCTCCTGTGAAGTGCCCTGAATTGCTGCCCCATTCCCCAGGTCCATGGGAAGGAAATATTGATACCTCCTATCACCACACAGGTGTCCAGGAACAGTAAATGCAAGAGGGGACAATGGCCACATTCACTCAGGCAGGTTTTGTTCTGAATATCTCCAATAAAGAAGTGACCTGTGCAGGCTCCTGGTGCCCTAAAGGCCTCTGGCATCATTTGTAAATTTCTGGAGCTTGAAATCATCCCATCATATCATGTCTTTTCCTCACTTCTTTAGGATATGACCTTTTGGCTTGGCGTGGTCCCTGGTAGCAGCATCAATCCTGCCACCTTCAAAAAAGCTGTTTTGATGAGTGAAAATAAAAGCTGGTCTCTTAGAATTCTTTATTTTGCCTGTGTGCATGTTTTGTTAGGAGGAGAAAAAAAAAAATCTGATCGTATAATATCTGAATGTCTTGTACAGCGATTACATGATTAACATTCTCTCAGAATATCTGTCTGCTTTTCTGACTTGCACAATGCAGCCTTAATGGTTTGTAAGTGCTGAATTTTGTCACAGATGAAACGAACACAACAAGTGCAAAGCTTGTTAACATGAGCCAAGCCTGCCATTTATCTGATATTTTCAGCACGCTGAATGTGAATGGCAGTTTTGCTGCCATTATGGAATTTATTTGAGACATATCAAGTGCCAATTTTCTTTCAGATCATAAAGAAAGGCCACAGAACAGGAATTTAGTTGTTCTGTTGATAAAGCTTGTCCTAGATCATCATAAAAAGGAGCTGCAACAAAGCAAGGCTGCTTGCTGCATACAATGCAGTAAGTATCAGTTCTGTCAAAACTGACAGAATTAGTAACCAATTCCTGCTGATGCTTCTTATCTATGCACCAAAGTGTAATTGGATCAAAGTGATGGGGGCCACAGGCAAGTACAGATACACACTTCTGTGACAGACTGATGAGTCTGGGGGCTGTGCTGAAGCAATTGGAATTAAGAGAACCAGGAGAAGACAGGGATGAACAGAGAATTTTCAGGCAGGTGTGGGATAGAGACCAAGTGTCTTTATGCTCCTGTAGTGCAGGAGCACTCACTGTGTAAAAGATCACTGATTCCTGCTGGTTTTTGGATGGACATTTTTGCACCTTTTTGTCCTCTGTGTAACACAGAGAGGCTTCAGGAAAAGTGTTTCCTACCTGTCTCTGAAAGTGACAGCATCAACCCACACAGTGTACTCCAGACACTTCTCTTGCTGATTTTGGTGGTAGAAGATCAGGACATCATTACTCGGGTGCTGCGTCTTTTATAATCTTGGTGCTAGGAGGATTTCTAGGAGCTTTTAGAAGCCTGAGAGGGTTTCAGATACAATGCCTGTAAGGTAATTTTTTGTCTCAGTGGCATAACTGAGGAAGTTGGTCTGGTTAAGGATATCTTTGATAATTTTCTCCCTCTCAGATTTGTCTTCAGTCTCTGGATCTACTTGCATGGCTGTGTGAGCACTCACATCCAGGTGGCTGAGGTATGCATTTCCACCCAGTGGGAAGGATGTGTAAACAGAAGGTGGAAAAATGGCAGCTGAACTCAACATGGCAACAACATGAACTACAGGTAGGTATTGACAGCAGCAGGAGGATTTGGAAGAGGTAGGAGGAAGAGAGATGTCCCGTGAGGACTCAAATTCCATCTCCTGGGGACCTGTCTGAAGTTTTGTCTGGAGCTTTCCTTTTGAGTCCTAGGTGCGAAGAATGTTTCAGTTTTCTGAATTCAACTGCAGAAAAAAAGCAGGAGTTGAAAACACAGAAACAACAAAGAACCAAATAAACCAAAACCACTCCAGAGACCAAACCAACAACTGCAGTACCTGATAGTTCTTCACTCCAAAACTCTCTGCACACTTCCATGGGCTGTGGCTGAAGCCCTCAAACTGCCCCATTAATGACAACACCAGGTCTAATCTAAAGCTTTTTCCTGACAGGGTACAAAATCCTAGGTTTGCTAGATGCAAGAGAAACAGAAAATGAGATTGATTCCTGGCACTGTGCTGTGGGACATTCACATAAACTGCATAGTGGATGCAAAATTGGAGCCTGTGAAGAAGTCTATTTGCTGTCTTATTCTGGAAAGATGTTGCAAGTGATGTCATAGGGGTCAATTGTAGCAGAGAGATAGTGTCGTGTTTAATGATTTAAATAATGAAATGGAAATGTTGTGCTAATCCAGATGATGTGGGGCTGAGAAGGGCTGCGAGCATCTGAGGTAATGTGTTTAAAATTAAATATGATTTTAATAAATTGCAGAAAGTGCAAGGTATCAGCGAGATGAAATCCAGTAAGAGCAAATGCAAGTTACTATTTTAAGTAAAAAATAAAAAAGTGAACAAAGGAAAGTTGGGTGACAGAGATGCGGACATCACAGCTTGAGCCTGCATCAGCTGTGCTGTTTGGAAGGATGGAGGAGGGGAAGGCAGTTTTAATTAAAATGTCTCTTCAAAGGAAGGTCCATCGTTGGATGTAGGACGAAATAATGCCTGGGCACCAGTGAGGCCATGGCCAGGCTCTGTGTCCTGGTGCAAGCAGAGAAGTGCAGGGATGTGTTTTGCAAACTGGAGGAGGGAACACGAGGAGTGAGGACAGATTTATGGAACAGGACCTGTGAGGGAAGGTTGAATGAATTAGCTGTGTTCACCTTAGCAATATAAGATTGAAGGGAAATGAAGAGTAGCTGTTTTTTGGAACTAAAATACTCACATAAAGGATGGAAATAAACCATTCTGAATGACCTCTACTTGGGGAAAGTTAAAGAAAACTTCAAGCTTAAAAGAAAAAAAAAATCTGGTGAGGAGTTGAGTAAAACTTTTTACAATGAGGATGGGTGATCAATAAAAGGAGCTACCTAGGGAAGTTAAGAAATATATTTTTCTGGATTCTTTAATGATTCTTAAGGAAATAAGAGTAGTATCTTGCGAATACTTAGAGTTTAAGATTACCAAATTATTCCTCAGGAGAGAGGGAGAAGGGACTACCTGGAAGTAGTATTCTCCTCCTGCAGAAATCTAGGGAAGTAGACCCTGAGTGTACAGATCCACAGCATCTGTCCTTCTGAAAGTCATGCATTTCAAGAAATTTTCTAGCTTTTCTGGAGACAGAGAGTATAAATTACAAGTTGAGGAATATTTTCCTGTATTAATTGGGTATTCAGGTAACCAGAAACATGTAGTATAGGTGTTCAGAAGGAGTAATAAAGTAATTAAAATGTAGACACATGAACATGATAGATATAGCTTTACAATTCAATAATTTTCTTTTTCACTAGGAAATTGCTGATGTTTACAATGAGGGCAGTAGGCAAGACAGCCTGTAAACAGCAGTTTGTATCCATCACATTTTTTATATTCTTGTGTTTCTTCACCAAAGATCTGTCAAAATAATATGTATTAAATCTTTTGACAGCTGTGGTCCTCTCTACCCTTAATTATCTGCAATATTTTCACACAGAAAAAGCTTTACTTTTCCCTTTTTGTAGTTTACAAGTCTGATTTAATAGATCACAATTAATACATGGATTTTAAAACCCTGAAAGATGTTCTTGGCTGGGGGCAAAGGGTTGTGATTGGATGACTTCTCTTAAATCCCTTCCAGTCCTAGTTTTTCACTGATTCTATGTTTATCTTTTCATGACTCAAACATAAGAAATGCAGGGAATATTCCTGGAGTTTACAGTAGAGATGTGTAGGTATTTTGATGCACACCAGGGTTGGATTTTAGGTATAAATAGAGAAAGACACAGGGAAAATGTTGCTTTTCTACTGTTTGCAACTCCCTTGTAAAAAAAAAAAAAAAAAGAAAAAAGAAAGGGTATAAGGTTCTCTCATAGGAGAGAGCAGAGCAACTCTATTAAGGTTTGCACTATAGGAGAGAGGAAAATTATTTCCTCTACAATACTTCAGGACATATATGGGGCTGGAGAGACCCCTGTTTTCACTGAATCTTTCCCTTTTTTTCTTCTTTTAGTTATTAGCTGTTAATCAGAATGAGTGAACAACATGAACTGTAGGGCTCCTCATTCAATAGAAGAGTGCATTGGTTCAATTAGTTTAAAATTTTCAGATTTTCGATCTCCTTAAATGTACAGTTATTCCATTTTCTTCTTCAACTTGGTAGTGACAGTGAAGAGACAAGGTGTCAGAAATGGTTTCTGCTCTGCTACTTTGTAAGCTGAATTTCCTCTGAAATTTCCAGGCAAAAGCTCTCATTTCAGAAGAGCTCCAGATCTGTACCATGCTGACAGAGGAAACATTTGATCTTCTGTTAGTTAAATCAGGGCTTCTCTACTTTCATCTCCTTCTAAAGGCAGATTTAAAAGATCATTCTTCTATTTTGTTAAAATAGGAAATAGTGTGTGAAGAGGAGGAATTTTATCTCCCGGCAACCTCCTTAAAAACAATGACCTTTTGTGTTCCTTTCCTGGAATTAAGTAGCCTTTCCTATGCTTCCAGGCAGGGAGGAGCTCATGGAGCTTTACACCTTCCTGTCCAACAAGAAATGAGCTTTGTGGGTACACATGTACACTTTTCTGGGGCCACCTGGAACACAGCTAGGAAAGTGGCAATGTCTAGAGACAGTGAAATGATCTCGCTGGTCTCTGCATCTTTTCCCTAACCAGAGATCTTCTGCAGACTCAGAGAAGGGTGTAAATCACCATGGAAGGTTTTGGAAAGACATTTTCACGTGGATGGCCCTCTTAGCATAGGGACCTATATGGAAAAATGAGATTTCAGTGTATTTACCATTAATAATTACTATCCTCTTCTTTTATTTTTGTAGAGAGCTTTTGGAGCTTTTAAAATCCTGGGATCACCATACTTTTATTTAACTACAAAAGGAGTAATTGCTGTGGTGCTGCAAAGATGTTTCTCCTTTCTCAACAAAGAAAAACAGAGCTAAGTTTCTTAAAATTATTTCCCAACAATTTGTCTACTCGCTTATGTTAGCTGGAGTGTATGGATTTGTTATTTTATGGTGATTTTGTGGATCACTCTTTGATGATTCCTTTCCTGCTGTGGGTCGTGCAGGTTCTCACGAACGGAGAAACTCTGTCTGTGGCACAGCCTGGCTGCAGGAAGGGCAAAGATCCATCAGGCAACCAGAAAAGAATTGTCTGAGTGGATAATAAGAGTTTTTCACCTTTTTCTTAGGGTGTGTGTGCCCAGTCACTCCTGCAGTCCATAACCCTGAGCTGACACCTCCCAGCTGCTACAGCCATGGTTTGCACAAGAGAAATACTTGGTTTTTCCATGTCCTCTGCTTTTTATCTTCCTGAGTTACTATCCTCAATTCCAGTGAGGCTAAAGAAAATCTAATTACATAATTAAAAGTACCAAATCCCCTCTGTTTGCAACAAATTCAGACATTGCTGTGTTTGCATGGCAGGCTCTTAGAAGGTAAAATAGAGCTCAGGATCACGATTTATTAATTCCAGTCGTTGCTATTAGGACTCAGAGTGAGGAATTGGGTGGCTGAGTAGCTGAGCAGCACAGAAACATTTTTTTGTAAATTATTCTATTTGCAAGGTCGTGGAAATACATTTATTAATACAGCAAGGGACATTGTGGCAAGAGGTGCAGGGATCTTAAAAGTTGTATTTGAGGAGGAAGGGAGAGACAAAAATTAAATAGTAACAAGCTCATTCTTTTCTGTGGATCACCTAGACATGACATGTAGCAGCATTTCTTTCTTTTTTCCCTTTGATAGCTTTTCAGATATTTTCCTCTGGGTTTGTTTGTTTGTTTGTTATACTTGAAAGCCACGAAGCTTTAGTCAAAACTCTGGTTTTGCCCTATCCCAGATCAATCACTTCATGTTTTTTAAAAAAGCAAGCACTTTTCTTGACAGTTTTAATAAAAGATGCATGTTTCTCCAGTAATTTAAATACTGGGTATGTGGGAGGGGTTTGAGTAAGTTAAGTGTGACGGAAAAAAAGAAGCATGTGCTAAAAATTCAGCAGTTAGACCTTCATGTGCCCCAAATATAGTTTGGATGAAGAGGAGTGTCTAGTTGATACACTTTACCCTGAAAACCTAAAATTAAAAAAAAGGTGAAAACATAAATCCAAATAAGTAACTGCAAGAAAGTTAGATGAAAATATTTCTGATTGTGACAAAGAAATAAATATAACAGAAACTTCAATTCAAAATGGTCTTTTAATAAAGTGGACTCTTTTTGCTTCTTTTGGTCTGATTTCTGATTTTTCTCCCAGCTGAACTAGACTACAGCAAATGCTGGATATGCATTATCAAAATGCCTGAAATAATAGGGATAGCAAAGCAGTGTTCACACATTGACACTGCAGTTAACATTGGATGATAGGGTTAAACCAGCAAAATTTTAAAAGTGCATTTAAAAACAAAAATCCCTCTTTAAAGCTGTTATGAAGGCATCATATGAGGTGGAAAGCTGTAAGAGAAAATGGAGTTCTGGCCTGGACATGGACCCGTGCTTCAAAGGGAAAAGGATGTTGGTCTCATGAGTACAGATTGTGGTACTGTATATTGTTTTGGTATGCACAGAAATAAATCTGGGTATTTTGTTATTATCAGAAAGCAGTAACTCCATTTCACATCCCTCTTTTTTTGCTAGATATCCTTTTTGGAGAATCAGGTGCCATAAATCTGTACTATAATAATGAAAGGAATCAGTCCCTTTATTGGCTTGTAAAGAACTTAAACCTGAGTTCAGGAAATTATTTGTGAATTCTGCCAAGACAGGGATTATTAGATAAGGAGACCACGGATCAGTCACAAAAAAATAAAGAGCTCGGGCTTTCCCAAAAGATATTGTGGAAGGAGCATAAAGGGTCTGCTGACAACGTTAGGAAGATGCTAAAGAACTCCTGTAATTAATGGTGTTTCTTCCACTCTCTTGGAGTGCAAGCAGCAGCTGTGGCTCTGCTCACAGCAATCCTGAGCAGTGAATTCCAGGGCACTGCTGCCTGCTCGATGTTTAACCCCAAAGTCAGCACAGCCACAAACGGGAGTTTTCCCGGGATCTGCCCTGACATGTCCAGGAGCCACCAGCTCCCAAAGCAGCTGCGTCAGTGACACCATCAGGTACAGCTGGAAGAACTGCAGCCCTGGCAGTGACCCTCAGGAAAACTAAAAGCCTCTCAGGAGCCAAGATGCTCCTGCCCTGGCATCCAAACCACTGCCAGGATGAAATCCAGCAGCAGCTGACCTAATTACAGGACTAAAATCTTGACCTCTCATTGGAAATAATATAACTTTTAAATTTTTAAGATTTTGTTTCTCTGTCAGGCTTGATTTGCTTTTGCCTTGTGGAAAATAATTTTAAAGTTTTTTTCAAGGGGTGTTGCACCATTCAATGGAGATAACAGCTTGTCAGATTTGGAATAGCCTGAAAAATACCCTAAAAGATAATGACCATCAACAAAACATCAATAACCATCAGAAAACATCAACATCTACCCAGACACTGCCCCTGGCAAGCTGGAGACACCTTCTCTGGAAAAGGTTGATAAGGAAATCAAAGAGTGTGGACCTAATGAAAATCAGATGGGTCCAGTAGAAAACCAAATGGTAAGAAATATGCATTTGTAACCAATGAACATTAAACCAATGGATTTCTATGTGTCGTGGGCTGCACAAAGTTTGGGAAAAATCTAGTTATGGAATATTTTCTGTGGCACAGCCTGGCCAGAATAAAGCAATGCTTGGTTCTCTGTCAGGTCAAGTACAGTGTTTAGAGGGTTTTTATTTTCTTCCTGAGTTTTGGTGACACTCTGAGACATCACATTTGGTAGTGGTTTATGGTTTCATTCTGCTTTAATCCCTTTTGTAGAGTAAAGCACACATGTGAAAGCAAGAAGTTATGGGGCATGCCTGAAAGAATGTAGCAACTGATACTTCCCAAATTTAGGACTGAAGCTGACAGGACAGGTGCCCTGAAATCAGCAGCATCTTGAATGCTGCATTTAATTGAGGGCAAATAAGGAAACCTGCCTGGGGCCTGAGTTTTTAAGAATAGCTACCAGCCTGAGGTGTCATAGGGACCAATTACGAGACTAATTATGGCCTTTCTATGATACCTTGATTTTACATGTTCAAACGCATTTAAATCAATGGGTATTAAGATTCATGATGGCCAAGGTATCTGCCTTCCTGTTCCTATCCTCTTCTTCTTTCCTTCTCTTCACATCTGCTGTTTTTTGAAAAAAAAAACAAAAAACTGGTTTTTTCAGTTTCAAAAGATGTAGTATTATATCTTATAAGATTAGTTGTACCAGTCCATTATAGGTAGGAGTTTCATCACCCATGTCAGCCAGCATTCACACCAGACTGGAAGGGTACAGATTTAGCCCATTAATTTCCTTCTTTGTGCGAAGCATAAAAAACTTAGAAAACAGTCCATAATAATCATAAATGAGCCCCCACATGGCTCTCATGAGTAGACATCGCTCTTTATTTTATGCAGATGTCAAAAGAGCTAATACAGCAAATCACTAGAATAGGCATGTATAATAGAATTCTCATAATCTGTTTACCTGTTTAATTGAATAAATGGATAAATCCACACTGAACACTTTTTAACCTGCCTTTGCCAGAACTACTGCTGGGAATAATCATCCCCACTTTGTGTATGTTTTGTGGTTTAGCTTCTTAATAGAAGTTGAGGGTAAAAGAGTTGGGGGCAGGGGCTGAAAATTAAAGGATAATATTACTTTTGCTATTTTAAAATGATGAGAAAACACAACTGAAAACCAAAAGGAATTAGCGTCAATAGTTTGGACCTTTTTGCTAGATAGTGCTATTAATTCTGACTTTAGCAATTGGTACACTGTTTATAGAGTTTTCTGTGTTTATATTCTGATGGACTATATTTAGTAAGAGCCATAATAAAAACCATTTTCTATTTGTCTTTCTTTTTGCTGTTGTTATTTTGGTGTCAGATGCAGTGTGTTTAGATGTTTGAGACTCTTTGTGTTTAATTTGTGTAAGCTGCATATTGTACTTGGAAGGCATGGCAAAATGGTGTGACAATTCATATTCAACTGCTTTTAAGATAACAACTCATTTTTCTGACCACTTTGCCATGTCTAGACAAGAAGAAAGAACAAAACACTGTGTGAAAACACAATGTATGTGTGCCATGTGTGTTTCTTCATCACAACTATTTTTCTATCTAGGTCTCAACAGTAATATAAGTCCAAGTGTTCTGTGGAGTGCCACAGGTGAGAAGGAAGCATCAGACCTCCTGATCAGTTTCTCTTGGAGAGATCTTCCAAATTATTCCACAAAACATTGCTCTAAAAGTGGATTGAAATTCTATCTGACTGGGTACCAGAGTGCTCTGACTGTCCTGCATCTTGCTGACTTGCTTGTGCAAGTCAAAGACCTGCAGTTGGTTTGCATGCTTGGCCACACCTGGATCTCCTGCCTGTGAGGTGTGAACTGGTCAGAGCTGGAAATGAAACCTTTCTCCGGCCCTCTCCTTCCCTCACCAAAGGACTCACAGCTCCATACTCCAGCACTTTGGGGAGACACCTGCTCCTCATGATCTCCAGCTGGTTCCACCTCCTCAGCTGAAAGCTGGAGATGGATGAGTCCCCAAGGACACTCTAACTTCATCCTGGCTGTGCTCAACCTTTGCATTCAGTGCAAAAACCAGCCATGTGTGGATTTATGGAAGACAGTGAACTCTCCAAAATTCCTTACTTTGAATTGCACTGTGGGCTATTATCACAGCCATTAATCTCATACCATCAAAAGGGTGAGGTAACAGATGAGCTGGATTTTGTCTAATCTGCCTATAAAGTAATGAAGAATAATGACACTGACAAGGAAATTCTGCAAAGAATCTGTAGAGCATTGTCCTGGTTTAGGGCAAATATTTAGGAGGAAACCTCTGGGGGGTCTCCTCTAGGAAGAGCCGATTCCAATCGCCCCTCCCCCTACAGGTCCAGGAAGAATTTCCTTAGAGAAAAGTGGAAAAAAACTATTTATTTAACAAATAGAATATTTACAAGTATAGGAAAAATTTGGATAATATTAAAACAATGAAACATCTCCTTCCTCTGAAGAGATGGTAGATTCAGAGTCCGTCTGAGTCCGGTTCAGTTCTCCAGTGGGGGGGCCGATTGCCGGGCCCGGCTGTAGAAGTCGGCGAGGATGGGGGGGGGGGGACCCGGGGGTTCCCTGGTGTCCTGGGCCCACGCTATGCCAACCAGTCCCAGGAAGAGGAAAAAAGGAAAAAAATATCCAGCAAAAGAAACAAAGTCTCTCCCTGCAAAAAGCCGGGAAAAAATCCGAGGAAAAACCCTCCGCTGTGAGCTTCTCCAGCACCGACACCAGAGAGAGTAAAAAAAAAAAAAAAAAAAAAAAAAGAGATAACGCTGTCTGCTGGAATGCAGCCTCTCCGCTCTCTCGGCCTTGGTTTGTAGTATCCTGCAGACAAACGGCGAGTGTTTTTTTTCCTCCACCTTCACTCTCACTGTCTTCCTTGGACCAACTTAAAGCTGCAGAACTTAATGTCCAGCATAAGCAAGAGGACGATTGGGGATACGAACAGGTCATATGGCTAACCCAGGACAAGCATCCTCAGCTTGAAGTTGCTTGAGAAACTCATACTCCAAAGCCTAACTGGCCACAAGGATTTCCATATCAAACAATCCCACTCTGCTTCAAGTAATATTTCAGTTACTTTTGGTCCAGTGGTTAAAATCAGTGACAATTTTCCTGGTGAAAACAGGAGAAGATTAAAAACTGCTGAAATATCTTGCAGTGTCAAGGGGCAATAGGTCAGTGAAGTCAACACCTTGTGACAGGGAATCTTCAGGAGTGTCTGTGGCATCCAGTGTCCCTTGAACCTGCAGCACCCTCTGCCAGCAGGTGTCTGCCTGACCTCTGCTTTGCTGCAGCCTGCAACAGGACGACTGGGATTCAGGAAAATGAGGCTCCAATGTGTCATTTCTGCTGCAGGAGTGAGATGGTGACAAATATGTTTTACAGAACCAGCCTAGAGATTGAAGATTATTTACGTTATGAACAGAAGAACAGAATGCTGAGAAAATGATGAAGTCGCTCACACACCTATACTAAACTGCAATTCTTTCAAGGTACACAGAATGACATTTAACATTCATGTTTCTGGAGTTATAGTTTCCAGATGTTAAGAATTGAAACACAAACCATTTGTCATTTGCTCTTGACCTTTCAAAAGTCTTATTAGACATCTAGTATGTTCTGCCTATCAATTGTAGAAGAATGAAGTTGTCCAGCTAACACACAATTGCAAAATGCAATAACTGTTGAAATTTTTATTTTATTTTTTAGAGAAGTTGTTGCAGTATCATCATATTTCTGCTGCTTTGAAGCAAAAAGTTATACAGAATTCACCTAAAGACTTCACAAGACCAAGACTCCTTCATGTTGCTTATTCTCACAGGCCACATCTGTTTTCACTTGCACAACTTTAGCTTGCAGAATTTGTTGTTATGTCTTTTTATTCTTATTTTTGGGGGCATTTTTAGATAATGTCTTTTTCCTCCTTTACTAAGGTTTGAAGATGTCACTTTTCTCTCTGTACAGGCCAAAGAGGAGAACTCTCATGAAAAGTCTCCTCTTTTCACAGTGGGAGAGGAACAGAGGTTTTGTCAAAATAGACTAGGTTTTCAAGATATCATTCAGTATCTGCAAGACACTGGTCACCTCAGATGCAGATGTAAGAATACAAAAAATATTTTTACGAGTAATTAAATAAATTAAGGGTGTAATTAAGTAAAAGCCTAAGCTATGGCTTTACCGTGAGAACCCTAGAATTTCAAAATCCTTTGTTACTGACAACCTGCTTGTTTTTCGTAAGCACAGGTTATCTCTGTCCTTGGGGAAATCAACTCCTTGTTTCTATTCCCTTATAATCTCCTCCCACCCAAAATGATTTCTTTTGCTACTGTTGTGGTGCATCTCTGAAATGCTCCTTTCTCTGACAGGGTGAGACAGTTGCTGGCTGCTGCTGCTGCTGCAATCTGCCCGAGAGAGGATTTTGTGGTGATGTTGATGTTTTTTTGCAACACCAGCAGATGGAAAGGAAACTGCATTCACAAAACACTCTAAGCTACATAATGGCCCTTGAAAGCCAAAGGAGGGTGAGGAAGGGAGTGCACTCTGAGTGCTCTGGAAGGGTACATGATGTCTCTGACAAATATCAGGCTGTAGAGAGGTGCTAGCTGAGCAGGGATCTGCCTGTGGGACTCACACTGCCAGTGTTGGTTGCTCTCCTTCCCACCCCACTCTGCTTCAGCTGTTGAGGGTTCAGCTGTGGGACTGAGTCCACTGCCCTACTCAGTGTTTCTGTCAGCCCCAGGTAATCCTTCTCCTGGTGTTGCTGATGGTGCTGGAGGGAGATCTATACCCTTTTTCCTCATGCTGGGGCAGAAATGGATGGAGGAGATGAGGCTGCTGTCTTTCCCTCTGTATGCAGGCAGTGAAATTGCTGTCTTGCTCTATGCACTCACTGTAAGACAGCTATGACTCATTTCAAATCACAGCCCTTGAAACTGAAGGAATAGAGTTTTCTCATGATGGCTTCTTTGTCTTAATTCTTTCCACTCTGCTTGAAGAATCTGAACATTTTATGGACAGACAGATGTTTCACCATCTGCATAATGAGAAGAGGGGAGAAGGGTACAGGGATGTTTTACCTGTGGGTTTTTTTTCTGGTTCTGGTGCAGAAGTTTAGTGACACAGACTTTCCCATACTATGTAAGCTCTCCCTCTTCTAAAGTTTTCAGGTATATTCTGCAGTAATATAATTTCCTGCTTTCCTGGTCAAGACCTACCAAACTTGCAGGTCATGCAAGTAGTTGTAAAACCATGAAAAAATGTGTGCTATCTTTATGCAGGGTTGGTTTTCAATCTGCATAAACAGCATTGGTTTTGCACATGTTAAAGTCAAGTTTTCCTTGTGTAGATACTCTGGCCTGGTTTGAGAAATGTCTTTGTTGCAAAATACTTTTGTTTTGCAAAGACCCTCCTCTCTTTACCTTGATGCTGGCTGTTTATTTCTTCCTTCCTTTACTCCTACTTCCTTCCTCCCTCCCTCCTTGGCTCCTTTGCCACTTTTTACCACCTCCCTTTCTTTCTTGCATTAGCAGATGTTTCAATAATCAATAGATCAAACCCAGGGCTTTCCTTATAAGCACTGTGCAAGGTTTTCTCTTAGGGAAACCAATGGCTGTTTCAAAATCTGGAAATGGACCTTCTGTATTTTCCATTTTGGGGACAGTGGAGAACATTGCTGCTGTAATAGATGTTTCATTTTCACCCCACTTTTCTTTTTCTTCACGATAAGTTATTTCTCAGACAAATTTTGAATCTCCCTCCCTGAATGAACCTTTTCTTGCATTTGTTCTTTGAATCCAATCCACCATCAATGAATACCAGATTAATCATACTAAAATCAACAGTGCCATGGTGATTCAGAATAGACAGTGCTGTCTGGGATAGAGCTAATTTTCTTTTTAGTATCTGAACAATGCTGATGTTGGATGTCGTAGGAGAATAATGTTACCACACTGATCTTTTGGTTGTTGCTAAGTAGTGCTCACCTTAAGTCACAATCTTTTCAGTTTCCCAGCCCTGCCAGTGAAGAAGTGCACAAAAAGCTGGAAGGGAAGGTGGCCAGGAGAGCTGAACTGGCCACATGGATATTGCACACCACAGAATGTCATGTTCAGGATGCAAACTGGAGGGAGTTGGCCAGGAACTGCTGATCACTGCTGGAAGATATTCTGGGCATTGGTTAGTGGGTGGTGAGCAATTGTACTGTGCATCACTTTTTTTCTCTTGGGTTTTATTTGTCTCCCTCTCTCTCTCCCTCTCTTTCTCTCCCCTCTCTGTATTTATTTATTTATTTATTTATTTATTTATTTAAATTGTTTGGGTTTAAAAAAGTGTTTATTATTATTATTGTGGTTGTTATTACATTACTACTACTACTACTACTACTACTACTACTACTACTACTACTACTAGTACCAACTTCTCTTTTTTTTCTCCATTTATTAAGATATTGTCTCAATCCACTGTGTGTGGAGATTAATTTCTCCTGTGGTTTTCCTGCAAGGCAATGTCTGTAATGAGCTTCTGGAGTGTCTTTCCCACTTTCTTCTCTTCACACTCTAATCTTGCTGTGCTCACAGGTATCTCACCTATGGGCCTTGTGTACAAAACATGTGTGCTGCAGGGGCTGTATTTTAGCACTTTTGGCTTGAAGAAAGAGTACATTATTCCAATTTGTTGTCTTGCATTCATTCTTTAAGCTTAATTTGGTTTTAATCTTTAAAATGCAGAGATAGTGGGCTCCATTTTGCTCATGAATGCAGGAGAAGCAGTCCTTTTATGTGTGCTACTCCTTTCTTTGTTGTTTCATGGATGTGTCTGAGTGTGTCCATGAGAGACCAGGTCAAGAATATGATAGGACTGTAGACTGCCCAAATATTTGAGGAAGAGAGGCCTCCTTTTTTTGAATCAGTGCCCACCATGCTGGTGTCTCTGTTTCTGTGTAGGTCTCTGCACTGCATCCTCTACATTTGTGACACTTCCAGGGCAGTGAGGAGTTTCTCCCTGGCTCTGTTTATTTTCTGCCTCATCCAAATGCAGGCTATCCCTTGTTTGACAGTGGGCCTTTCTCTGGAGAACAGCTGTGTGCACAACACATCACCCCTGGTGCCAGCTGCGTTGCCTCCTGGCCAGAGAAGGACTAGAAAAATGCCAAGCAATTTTAACTTTTAATATGGCAAACCTGTGGCCTGTGGGTTCAATCCAGGGCTCAGGGCTGGATAGTTACTTTGCCCTCGGGGCTCTGTCCTACTTGCTCAAACACTTGTCTTTGATTTCTCACTTTAGCAGCTGTTTGTACCTGGAGGGGTGTTAACAAAGACCTTGTTGCAGATGATATAATGAAACGGCTACTGAATTGCAGTAAATAATATTAAATTGAGGTTATTTGCTTTAAAAAGTTGTGTATAGCCAAATTTTCACTGACAACAATTAAAGCATGTTTAGGAAAAATAGCCAAAATCTTATTTTAAGCCTGAAGAAAGTTGTATTTTATGTATATTTGTGATATGCACAGTATTGTTATGTTGTCTATTCCCATTTTGCTTTTTGTTTTAATATTTAGCCAGGAAAATTTGCTTGCCCAGGGTATTTTATTAAGAGTGTAACTCTGGTACTCTGCTTTACAAATACTGCAGCTGGGTACGTCAGGCTGATCCTACACTTCCCATTCACTTACCTGACACAACATCAATATCAGATAGCATTAGGGTCTGTATACTAAGAAATAATTCTCCTAGTAAATGTCTTGATTCTTAATTTTATTGAAACCAAGACATGGGAAATATTCTGGTGAATGGTTTATACAGGATTTGGGCAAGCAATTGTGTGCAGTTATGGGCAGTAACTGCATCACTGATTTAAATGAACAGTGAGATGCTTAAGTGACCTCCTGTAAAGCAGAAGTGTCACAGCACAACAGGTACACACTCCCCTGGGATGTGAGAGTCCTGAGAGAAATCCTCTTTTGCCTGATTCAGAAGGGCTGGCTCCAAGGTGTCACACACCATTAGTGACTGCCTTAAGTGGTAGATGAAAAGCTCTGGAACAAAATTTTCCAAATATCTCAGGGCAAGGTTGTTCCACAAGGATTGGTCAAGCAGGCATTAGAAGTGTAATTGCAAGCTAGTTTTGCAGTTCTATTGGAAAGTCCTACTGGCTACTGTGTTATTGTTGCAGTCTCAGGTCTTGCTGGTTGTATAACACTTCAACATGAGAAAGTGAAATGAGTTATTTGCAGAGACTCTAAATTAGATTTAAAATCTTACTCTTCTAGGAGACTGCAAAAATAATGCAAAGACAGTTCTTAGCTTTTGTAGCAAACTTGGTTTCTTTATTTTCCATATTAGTCCTAAAGTTTTGTGTTGTAGAGTTATTCCTTCTTTCTCTGATTTTATAAATCTGAGCTTTTACTTCTATTAAAAATATTCTGAAACAAAAATTCTTTTTTACTTGAGTGTTTCTTTCTTCTGGAAAAAATATTCAAGCCAATTTCAATTAAAAATATTTAAGCCACTTAAGATAATAAATGCCTTCACAAAATTAGTTGAAGACATGCACACTGGTGTGCATCAGTGCATGTTTTTTACCATATTTTACTCATACATACAAGTGCAACAGATTTTGCACTGTGTAGCTCCAAATATTTTGTTTGCATTTGCTAAGAGTTTGGCCTATAAGCAACATATGTGTTGTCATAAATAGAATAATGTTAATGGCTTAGAAATAAAGACTGTAATTGCTGATGTACATCCATGTGAAAGATGACAAAATTTGACAAAAGATAAAAATGTATCATGTCAGTACTTTTGCAGTATTCTTTGCTGTCAGATGAAAAATTGCAAACCTTGTTGCTTTACACAGAAAAGGGTGAAATCTTGCCAGAGTTCTACTGCCTTTACTGTACGTCTTTTTCTGCCTGCAGACAACCAGGTGACAAGAATCTTCTCTGTCCCAGCACCTTGAGGTAACCCTAAATTCAATAAAAATACAAGGAGAACATAAATTCTTTAATCTTACATATGGTATATCTTCATAGAAGTGAGAAAAGGCAAGTTAACCAATGAATCTTTGCAGATCTCTACGGCAAAAAGACTCCTGAGGCAAACAGATATTTTCTAAATTTCTGTGAAAATTATGTCTTGTACCTCTAATAAACTAGGAAATGTAGTGAGACATGGCATGAGAATAATTGTAAGGAATTTTATTGGACTTATTTCCTGGTATTTCATGCAACTCTTCTTCCCAATTTAAATTTGGTCACTGGTTTCATTTTCACTTTTGAAAGTATTCTCCCAAATATGACCTATAAAATGGCATATGCAATATGTCTAGGTGCACTTCAAAACAGCGAGATAATTTTTATTTGCCAAAGCAAACGTTCCTGTAGGATGTGCTGGGTTATCCTAGTGATTTCTGAGCATCTCTTCTTTGTCCTCCCTTCTGCCTTTCTCTTTTGTCTGCCATCAGCTAAGCCTCTCTCTGATGTCATAGTTTAGTCAATAGAGTTATTTAGCCTGCTGTGCTAAATAGTCTCTGATAAGCTCAGATCCTGATAAGCTGATCTCTAGCTCCTCATTGGTTTCCTGGGCTCTTCTTGTGGAGGTGGTTGCCAGGCTTGACCACCAGTGTAGCACTGATTGAATTTATCCAAGGTCTGGTGTTTGGTGTGCTCCTGGTTACTCTCCTCAGACCAGAAGAGTAAAATTATTTATTGAGAGTAAGAGTAAAAGCTGACTGAAATAGGACATCAGGTCAGCACAGGGTTACTTGCTGTCAGGGGACCAAGGCCAGGTTAGTAAAGGTAGATTGTTGCTGAGGTTGATTTTAAATGAAACATTTCTGAATATTATCAGGAAGTGAAACCTCCCCAAGGAGAGTAATCCTTTCTTTCAGGCTATGTTGATTCACCAGGTCAATTCTCATCTCAGTGCTGAAGCTAAAGGACTCTAAGAGATTTCTCAGAGATTTGCAGCAGCAAATTAAGAGATTTCTTCCTTCAGTTCTCTCCTCTATCCTCTTCAAGAGACCACCACTTTCAAACCAAAACAGGTAAAGAATACTATAACATCATAGATGGATTGGAAAAGGGAATACCGTGGATTTTAACCTAGGAAGTCTGTGGGATTATAATTGCAACTGTTTTCAGAGTGGGAAAGTGAATTTTTTTTTTTTTTTGTGAGATATAGTTCCATTCAGCTGAAAAGAGCAAGCAAAATATTTAGACATTCACATCCTTTTCTCTCTCCGTAACAATGTGGCCTTTCTGGGAACAGTTTTGGGAGGATATGTTGAGACTGGGTGAAAAGGGAGTTTCAGGTGTTTTTGTGAAGTTTCATCTTCAGCAAAGATTTAGGTGGTGTGAAAGTGTTTTTCCTCTCCTCCACAAGGGAAAGCTCAGGAAAGTTTTTTCTCATGCAGTTTTACTCCACTAATTCCTTTGAAAGCTGTATTTTGAGACCTGACTTTGTGCTTAACTGATGCCTGCAGAAAGCTGTGTCCCCTTCCAGCTTCCAAAATGATGGATACAGCAGGATCAGCTGATATGAGAGGGTGGGTGGGACACTCTGCTGTCCCTGGGGCTGAGAGAATAACAGTGAGAGAGGAATCCGTACCCTCATTGAGACCACGTGAAATCACCACTTAGGGTCTTCCTGCACATCAACACCTCTTCTACACGTTTGATACTTTCCCTTTTTTTCTTACAGTTAGTTAATTTTAGACTGAATGGTATTTTAACCATTTTTATGTAGAGAAGTTAACTGTCAATCACATAAGAAAGTAATTAATCTAGACTGAAATAAAATAATCCTAATCTAATAAAAATCCTAGTGACATAGAGATTATTTCTAGGGTGTTTACTGTATCTGGGTGAATTGGTGAAAGGTATTTGTGCACAACGGAACTCACAGAAAGGAACTCAAAAGTCCCTGGACCATTTTTTGTATCACTTTTAGGGATTGTTGTCCTGACCCAGCATCTTGAGAATCTTTTTATTAGAGACCTTGTGGAGTTCAAGCTCAATCCATGAAGGACCTGCAGAAGGTATGTAACGAGACACAGACTTCTTTGTGCCCCATTCACCATTAACATATGGCCAGTGGAGCTGATCAAAATTACACTTGCTGAAAAATACAGCTTCATTCTTGACTCCAGTAGTCACCTACTTACAACAAGAGGAGCAAAGTTCTTTATGCCATTTAAAGTCTGGTGATAAGTAGGTACTTATGAAAAAGAAAAAAGATTGCCTAGGCGGGTAAGAAAACAGCAGGTGAAAGTACATTCACCAGTTCCCATACTTAGCTCTAATCCTGCTGGCTGATTCATTAAAATCCAGTGAGGGTAGAGGATAACAAGAGCCTCCCAGAGTGGGACCAGTCCGTCTGGAAGAGCTGTGGAAGCCTTCAAAGGACTCTCAGAAACCCCAGGATCCATCCCCACACTCTGAGTCCACACCTCACTGTTACAAAGGCTGCATTACATATGAGCTGCTGTTTTTTTCCAGAAATCTTCCCAAATCTTCTCTACACATTTTCCATAAACCTGAGTTCATGGCAGTTTCATTCATTTGCCCCCAGGACTGCCCATGTAAGGGAATATCCCTATCCAGAATATGGATATGTTGTACTGAAGCCATTAGCTCTTGATCTGAGAGCAGGAATTTATAGATTTGCAAGTATATGCTTGATTGAGTAATGCTCTGGGAAATGCAGGCATGAGTCACTCAGAATATGCCAGTTGTGAGAGGGAAAATAAGGAAAAAAGTATGTGTTGCATATTTTTAGTACTCCATGAAGGGTTAATTTGTATGGACCTTGTAACATTTGGTGGGTTAAGCTTTTTTTTATTTTTTTATTTTATTTTATTTTTATTTTCTGCCTCCAATTTTTCACAAATCTTGATTTCTCCAGGATTGTATTTTGTGCTTCGTCAGCTATGGTGTTTGCTGTACTTCATTTGTTTTCCCTAACGTTCCAAAAACATTCTGAGCCGTTTAAGCACAGCTCTTGCAAACTGCAGCTATTTAAAGATTAGGTGTTTTCAGAAAATAATTCAGTGGGTGCTGGAGGCTACGTGCATTTGAAGGTCTGGCTCTTCACTTTCCCAGGCCATTGTTTGGAGCAGTTCTGCTGCCTTCTTACATGCAGTGTGAATTCTGGGCTTTGACTCTGCTTGGGATGAAATTTTAACTTCATGAATATTACACACATGATGTGATGGCTTTGAGATACTGCTATCACAACCAAAATCCTCCTGTGCGTGGCACAGTTTAGGCACAGGCAAGCAGATCTGAACAAGGAACACATAAGGGATTTTTGATGTTATGTGTTAGAATTAGCACGGCTTGTGCCAGACAACATGAACTTTAAGCAGGTTCCATTCCCTTTAGTAAGGGCAGAAAATTCTGTGAATTTCCAGATGCAGTTAGCGTTTTCCTGAATGCTAGCAAGTATCTAAATTTCTGTGACATTGGATTGCTTCTGAGAATGTGATGGCACAGTTGAAAGTATCAGAATGTGTAATTCTTCAAAGGTGCTGTGAATTTTAAATCAGAGTATGCATGGACAGATACCAGATATAAGGACGAATGGAGATATCCACAAATATAATGATAAACCTTACTTATGTATTTCAACAAGTAAAAAGATTGGATTTTTTGTTTCTCACTTGAAAAAATCAAATCTGTTAATTTCTCTCTGACTTTGGTCTTTCCTTCCTTTTCGAGACAGAATAAGTGACGACCCATGCAAGTAATACCTGGAGAGAAATCAGGACACTTTTACTTGGAAAAATGTCTGAAGGAAGCTCACACTCCAGATCTTGCATATTAATAGGTATTGATAATTCTTTTTGAGCAACTGGTGGTTTTACTGAAGCATGCTGCTTCTTTCCACAGCTTTACAGAACACAATAGGACCTACACCTGCTGCTGAAGGGATAGGAATGGAGTTACCCCCAGCATTTGCAGCCCAGCAGGTAGACACTTTCAGTTGCTTCCTGTTCCCCAAATCCATGCTGTTACAGATGCAGGTTCCTTGCACTGGATTTATCTGGAATCATGTTTTGTTTTTTTCCCAGGGTCTAGTATGGGAGGTGTTTGGGATTTGTGCTGAACACTGTGCCGAAAACACAGGGATGTTTTTGTTATTGCCCAGCAGTGTTTACTCAAAGCCAGGGCCTTTGCTGTTCCTCTCACTGTGCCTTCAGTCACGAGCCTGGGGATGGACAAGGAGCTGGTGGAACACAGCTGGGACAGCTGATCCCAGCCGAACAAAAAGATATTCCAGAAGGCATCAAGCTCAGGATGGAGAGGTGTGGGGAAAGTGGTTTAGGTTTAGAGGGACAGCATTTGTCTTCCCAAATTCCTGTTAGCAGAGCCCTGCTTTCCTGGTGCTGACTGAACATCTGCCTGTACAGACAAAGTGGTGGATGTATTGCCTTGCTTTGCTTGTTCACACAGCTTTTGCTGCACTTATTTAACTGCTTTTATCTCACTTTCTCACTTTCATCCTTTCAGCTCTCTCCCCTCTGCCTGCAAGGCATGGAGGGAGTGAGTGGGTTGGGGTTGAGTTGATGTGGGGTGCAATCAGATAACCTCTGAACTTGCTCCTCAGGGTATGCAATCTCTTCTGGGTCTCCCTCAGCACATAAACATGTGCCCTGAAAGGCTCTAGGCCATAGTGGAAAAGTCTTTTCTCAGGCATTCAAAAGGAATTGAAGAATTGCTCTAGGGAGTGGTGAGCACAAAGCTGCACAGGAGGCCATGGACTGGGGTGAGGAGCTTGAGGACATGGAATCTATGGAAAGCAATTAATTGCTTTTTACATCTTTAATAACCTCTTTCTGAAAATAGACTTGATTTCCTTACACTGCTTTGTGATACTGTGTCAGAGTGGTCTGGGAATTGCAATACTAAAGTGTTTGGCTTCCAGGATGTTCAACACATTCAAATTTTATTAACTTCATTTTAGAGGTGAGGCATAGCAGGATCAAAACTGGAGAGTATTAAAAATAGATTCTTTGTCAATCAAGGTTGTGAGCCAAAATGTGAGGCAATATCCATCAGTTCAAGAAACAAACAAACCAAGTCACAAAAAAAAAAAAAAAGAGAAAACCCAGTATAAATTTGACATTGGATCCATTTGTCTCACAGTTTGTAGTGAGACCTCTGTAGTGCTGACCTCTGCAGTAAATGAATTTGACTCTGCATTTATCTTTATGTAACACTGCTACTATTCCTAATTTCAGAAAGTCAGCTAGTGATTGCATAGAAGCTGACAGGGAAGAGTTTATACAAAAATAATGATCTTCTGATTAAAACCAGAATAACCTCCATACATGGAGAGGGGATAAATTACCATTTTGACATTTCATAACCCATATCTGACAGTGCTCAACTTCATGATCACCGAAGGAATGTTTGTGTCCCCCTGAGCTATACTATGTGATGATTCAAATCTGAATAAAACACTAGATAGCAATATTGGAGCAAAGTTGTGTAAACGATGAAACAAAAATCTCCCCAAACCCAGAGAAACAAGAACAAACAATCACACAAACAATTCTAACAACAACAACAACAAACCAAAACAAAAGTCAGCAAACCAAAACAAACCTGGAGGAAGAATCCCTAACATACACAACACTGCACTTAAGGGAATCAGAAAAGGACAAATGACAACCATTTCCAAGATACAATTTCAGTAAAAGAAAAAAAAAAAGGGCATTTTGTGTGAAGCTTTCACAACAATAACGTGTTTGTTTTTTCAGTGTTATTTAGACATGCTCCATCTATGAGCATTGATATGAAGACAGAGGTTGCAAAAGAGAAAGAGCCAACCTTGGGGAAGGGTTTTAGTGTTCAGGCATAGGATCTGTCATAGCAAACAGATGTTGGAGACACGCATACAGGAGGGTATCACTGCTCTTTGTCCCACAACTTCTTTTACTTTAGTAGTACAATTTAATCTTGCAGATATTATGTGTATAAATGCAGATAGGAACAATATAGGGCAAGCACAACTGATCCTTTCGACACCCAGTGATGGCACAAAAGCTGACAGAGAGGAGTTTCTGTTTAAGCAGTCAGCAGCCTCCTAAAACAGCAAAGTTAACATTTCTGTGCTCAGTTAGGATGGGTCCTATTAGAAGCTGAAAGTGGAACATAACATAATCTATTATGGATGGATGTTTGAGAAAAGAGTTGTTCTCAGCATAGATATTCTTTGTACCAAGCAATCTTAGGAGGCTTCTACATCCAGGGGGATGACTGACTGCAGAAGACAGGCACTGAGCCTGCAGCAGCATAACAGAAGTATTAACTGAAAGGCATCACATTAACCTTGTTTTTTTGAAGGGCATAAAAGATAAGGTCAAACAGCAAAAAATGATAGGTGAGAAGGAATCACAAATGAGCAAAGGTTCAAGCAATGAAATGAAAGACAGCTTCAGTTTACAATGACATACTCCTTTTCAAAGAAAACCAAAATGAGACAGTAGTCAGACCTGCTAGTCTTGCAACTCAGAACTTTGTTCCTGGAAAGACATATTTCTTGTGGAGATGCAAGCCCTCTCCCACAATGGTTCATAGGACCCCCAGGTGTGCACTCTTGCTGCTGGAACAGCACCTCGGGACTCAAATGGTTATATTCTCTCTCTCAAGCCTTAAATACACTCTTCCATACTAAGAGTTTACAGAATGCTCTGAGGAAAATGAATGAGGAGCAAAGGAAATTTTGTCAAACTTTTCCATACACATATTTCCAAGTCAGCTGCTGTTGCAAGCAAGAGAGAAAGCAGTAGAAATACCATTGTCTGTCCTGCCACAAGTTTTACTTTTTGTCTCCCAGTCCTTATCCTGGTGCTGGATCTGGAGCAGGGGAGGAGGCTGCTGTTCTTAGTGGATGTTTTTGATTTGAAATGGAGAAGGTAACAGAAATAGCCTAAATCTGCCAGTTTATTGAACAATGGGCTGAGACAATGAGACACATTATGGGCTGTCTAGAGATGGCCACCCCATTAATGCAGGAGCCAGCAGAAGCTTGGAGGATTTTTTTGGAGATCTGCAGCTTTTCCCCAAGAAGAAAGGGAGGTGCTGTTGCAGGCAGCCATTTGGGAATGCAGTGGGTATTTTCTCTGTAGCAAGACTGTTATCCAGAACGTTTCAAAATCAGCATGTTTTAAAGCAATTTATGGGATCTGTTTCAGAAGATAAATAAATAATTTGTAAAAGAAATTACAATCTGTGCTCTCAGTCAGCACAACACTAAGCATTTAGGTGCTTAGTGTTGTGCTGACTGAGAGCACAGATTTAGCCTGTTTATCTAGGCAGGATATAAATAGGTGCTAGATCACACACACAATTATTTTTATAATGAAAAGGTTTTAGTAGAGAGGAAGAAAATCTAAAAATCGCACATGTGATCTTCCTTGAACTGGAGGAACTCACTCCTTGCTGAAGTCAAACTCTTCCCTACTACCTTTTTATCTCTGTATCAATCTTGTCACAAAGGTATCTGCAGCTTAGTAAGTGCCTGTCTACCAGGGGTACTGCTTGCAGAAGGCAAGAGTTAATGCTGCAGGCAAGGAAAACAATCTTTGCATAAAAAGATTGGTTTTTCTCCTGGATAATTTCTAGATGTACTGAACTAGTCATGAGCCAGTCACTTCTACATAAAAGAAAAGAATTTATATTTGGATCTTTTGACTGTTCCTGATACTTTACAGAGAAGGAGCAATATTAACATTTTGCATTATCAAGTCCAAATGCTGTTAGTTGATGGTATCTGGCCGCCTTCTTCCTCCTCCCCCAAAGATGTCAAAGGCATTGTATTCAGTTGACTGCTGACAAATTTCTTTTATCGATCAAACTAGACCCTGGCAGTGGGGATGGAGGTGGTGGGACAAAAACTATTGCTTATGCCAGATTTGGAAAATCTTCCATTAGCAAGCCAAGAGTGTCAGCCACTCTGTTATCTAAGTACAATCCATACACAGGCAGATCCAGGAACTTCTGGCATTATTACCTGTTCTAGTTAAGTTTGAACCACGAGGCTTGAACTTCAAGAGCTTTTGAAAACTTTACATGGTTTCTTGCTCAGGAAATTGGTGAAGCTGGGAGAACTTTTCCCTACGCTGTTCCCAACTTGTTTAATTTTCACCGTGGAAAATTCTGGTAGGCTCTCCTGTGGATAAAGGCTGAAAGAAAAAGCTCATGAAGGAGACGTGTCCATGTGAGCAATTGAAACAAACTGCAGGAACAAAAGAACAGGAAGTCTGAGGGAGCTTGGGGTGCTGCCCTGAGAGAGGCAGGAAACAAAGGATAGAGGCTGCACCGAGGTGCTGTGCCCGTACTCTGTTCAAAACAATGGAATCAATGGGAACTAAGCCAAAGGAAGGGCCCAGCTGGTATCTGAAAGCTGAACTTTGCTTTACTAACTCAAAAATACATATTGCTTTTCCAACCTGGGGGCATTTGCTATCCTGTCATATGTTAATGAAGGAAAGCCTGCACATGCTTCATAGATGTGACCAAAGTAATTCACACTCCGCCTGATCATGGAATGGCAATAGCTGGAACTTTATCTTTTATGACTCCTTCCTATGATTTGTGCCTCTGACAGCATCAGAGCACACCCAGGTGAAAAGCTTAATAAAGGGTGAAGTTAAGCTTAGTGAACAGAGTTAAGTTAGTCATTGGCCTCAGTATATTCAGTGCTAACAGAGTAAGTGCATTTAACAACAGCAATTTTGAACCTGCAGAAGCTGTTGCTTCAGTAAACCACACAACTCATGAATCAGCAATTGTGCAAGTCCTCACTGTATGAAACCAGACTACCAGTGCCAAATTGATGATAATCAGAAATGAAGCCCGGCTGTACCCAGCCATTCTGATCACTGAGTACCAGCTGGAATGCAATTGGGTTTATTTTCTGCCAAATTTCATCCTCTAATGGAACAGAAAAAAAAAAAAGTGTAGTCAGCAAGATGAACTGCTGCAAAAATAAAACAGTGCATAATTCTGAGAGGGAATAGAATGGGCCCAAAAATTTTGGGAAAATGAGCACAAAGGAGTATAGTAGATAGAAAACTGTAGAAGTGTGCAAAAAATTAAAAGAATATAATAACAAAATAATTATTTGCACAGTATTAGAGACTCACTTACTTTGATCACAAAAGAAAATCAAAGTGGACTGTCTCCCTCAAAAAAGTCCAGATTTAGAATACACTACTTTGAAATCCAAAAATGAAGTTTTGAAAACATAATTGACTTTTGAAAGAGGGTACTAAGAAAAGCTTGTTATATGAGTAGATCTTATGACTGAAACCTAAAACCTAAAAACAGGGAATAAGAACTTGAAAAGGTCATGACTGCAGCTGGAAACTGAGAAAAACATCTACAGGAAAAATCAACCCTCTTACTAAACCTGTTACCATTCTTGGTTTTGACTAAAGAAAGCCGAAAAGTAGAAAATAGTGCAGACCCCGAAATATGTCATGGAGACATCTGGCATGGTGATGATGATGATGGAATGGTGGAAGGCTCTGATTGCCCCAAGGCCCACCATTTCCATCCTTATGATGTTGAAGCAAGGTATGTAAAGTCCCTTGTTGAAACAAGGGCACTGATGCAGTAATTACCATCGAGAAACAGACAGCTGCTCACCAAAAAGTGAAAACAGCAGGACTTGATAGAATGCTAAAGAATGCTTCACTGCAAATGTGTCCTAATTGCTCCCTGGTGATCAGAAATTAACCAGTGCTGAAATATCGGATGGCTAAAACCTGTATTTCCTGATATGATTTGTTGTGTGACAAAATATGGAAACTCCTCAATGGTCAGTCTGGAGTTTTGCTGGATGAAGTGGAGGAGAAACAGCATCTTTCTATCTGGAACAACTGAGATAAGGTATGGGATCTTAATTAATTATTCCACTTAATTTCATCAAACACAAGTCACATTCTAACTTGAATATGTGTTGTACCAGTTTGTTGTCAAGAATACATACTTAGCAGGAGCACCTTCACTACATTTGCAAAACACCCGTTAGCTTTGATAATCCTCTAACCTTCCCCTGGGTATTTGCAGAGCCAACCATTTGACCAAGAAAGAAGAAGAATCTTGGTTCTGTTTTATTCCAGTGAAGAGTTTCAGCCTCACTTATACACACCAGGAAGAGGAATATTGGTGTTTTACAGATGCTGCACAATCCAATATCAAAAGACTCACAGATCCAGTTAGCATCAAACTGATTTTTTTTCCAGCCATTCAGTCATGTTTCCAGAAGAGTTAATACAAAATACCTGCTTAGACCCCAATCCCTTCTTGGTGCTCCTCTGATGATACCAGCAGGGTGTGAAAACCGACAGCAGCTTTCTGGGCCATGTTTGCCTCTGGATCTGCATCCACACTTACAGTGGCAGCTGATTTGTTGGTCTTTGCCTGTTCTCAACACCCTCTTCAGAACTTTCCATCACTTCAGTTTCAGAAACTGCTCCCATGGCTGGTAGAAGCTGTGACCTTCTCTGCTTCAAAGGCAATAAAGATACAAAAAGAAAGTGGAAATCAATATACATAATTGGTCAGAATGACTCCCAATTCTCTATAGTTTCTAGGTCCATTCAATCTTGTTCTTTGGATAGTAATTCAGAAGAGCATGATTCTACCCATCAGCTTTCCATCAATGCCTGGTGTGAAATGCATGTGATCCATTGCATTAATTTTCTATTGAGATACACTGCAAGAGATCAATTCATAGTATATTTGATCATGGAAAGATACCCAGACTTGGTGGAAGAACTAAAGCTGAAATCAACAAGGTAAATTTTTAATATTTGCGCATCCTTCTGTGTTACTTAGTGCTTATTAGTGCAGGCTGTTCAACACAAGGACTATTTGCTGGAGTTTGAGTTTCACTGAACTGCAGTTCCAGGTGGGATGCTTCCATCAACCCAAGATTCAGTGTGACAACAGGATCCTTGAGTATTTGATGAAACACCTATGTAGTAAGAGTCACCCTTACCTTTTCTAATAACTACATCTCTTTGTTCTCAGTCTGATTGTCTGTTGTGTGTCTCAATCTTCTGTCTAAAGTCAGATAGTGGCTTAATGCAAGCAATAACTTCCAAGGAGAGACAGAAAATTTGTTTTCCTTATGATAGTCCTGACACTTATTGGCAGCATGCTGTACAAAAAAAAAGAAAAAAATGGGATTTTGTACCCTCATTTCTGCTCATCTCTACCCAGAACTGAATTAATCTTGAGACTATCTTCTCTGTTGTAAGAAGTTTGAGACAAATTAAATCAGGCCTTATGGATGATTGATTCAGGCAAGATTAACAGAATTTATATTGCCCAGCAGAGATAGATATTGATTACTGCATGTTTCTCCAGAAACTTTTGGATAACAAGGAGAGGAGAGAAAGACTCTCTCCCATGATAGTATTGTTCAAAGATACACAGTACTCTTGAAAAGTTTGTTGAAAGATAAAACCGATACAGCAGATCACTGATATATTCACCCTTTTTAAATCAGGAATGGCCACTTCGAAAAAATTTCCCCCCGATTAATAGAGAACAAGGTTAAATCAGGGAAGGGGTAACCAGAGAAATGTTTCTAAACTTACTGCCATTGGAAGTTCAATTTATCAGCTTTTTGTGTTTCTTCACTACAGCATCTTCAAAATCATTGAAGGAGAGTGAAGTGAGCCAGTAAAGGCTCTCTCTGTGTTTCACATGGCCCTCAGAAAAGGAGCAGTGCCTGCAAAGTCTCTGACAGAGCATTTTCACATGGATCTACAGTTTGAGCTGTCTCCAAAAGAAATCTGCCTCTTGCAGCTTCCTTCAGGAAGAAATTGATGTGATACAGAGCAAGGGGCTCTGCTACTTATAGTGTAAGGTGTGATGGGACCATGCCATGTGAAAATTTAGGAAAGGGAGCCTTACTTTCCAGATTATCCACAGATTACTGGGCCAAGGGCTGAACTAGACCTTGCCCTTCTTAGTCTGAATATTATCTGTCTGGCAATTCTCCCAGCACCTTTGTGATGCAGATTCAATCTTATAGAGTAACCAATTTGACACAATAAATCTGCTCATTTTCAACATGAATTTTCACAACCACAGATTCTCAGTGTGGTTTAGATTAAGTCTGGGAACACTGATGATCACAGACTCACAAATAGTGCAGTTTACTGATTGTTATGTGAGAGTAGGATTCGCAAATTAATATTCATGAGCACACTGGTTACCTTGGAGTAAATCTTACCTGATAGGTATCCTCATGGGGAGAGATGCCATCTGTCCCAGGACAGAAAAGCACAAATGCATTGGCTGCATTGTTTTAAACAGAGCATGACCACAACACCTTTGCATGTGCCACTCCATCCTTTGTTCCTGTCTCTCTCAGGGCAGCACCCCAAGCCCCTTCAGTGTCCCTGCTCCTGGGGCTGCAGCTTGTTTCTTTATTGCCCACACAGATATTTCTCCTTGCTGAGCTTTGTATTTCAGTGTTTCCCCACAGACTGAAGTGACACGTTTTCTTTTTCTCCCCCAAATTGCCAGCATTTGACAACTGCTACCCTTGAGATGGAGATTTTTGACAGACTTGGTTAGAGGTGTCCTTCTTCCAGGTGTATGTGAGGCACAACTGTATTGGTCAAAATGGGATTTTTATTCTGGACATATTCAAAAAAAGGAAAGGCTGAAGAAGAAAAGGGTGACAAGAACAATTGCCACTTTTTTCTGTCCCAGTTATGGTGAAATACTGGACTTATGGCTATTACCAAGTATGTCTCTTGTTATCTTAACTTTCACTGCTATTTAGTGACTCTGGCACATTCACTATCTTCTGGTAATTCCTAAGATTTAATTCCTCTAAGACATTCTCATCCTGAAACAAAAAGTTACAATTTTAACTAAAGTATTTTGTAGCTGCTTTCTCCTACTTGGACCCCCCCGTGTTTTATTTTCCCAACCAGATCAGTTAAGAACTAAGAGGCTCTAAAATCCACAGTCTGCACATACAGAAGCCTTTATGGCTCAGATATTACAGGTAATGATGGGTCTTATATATCCTTATGACTTAGCAGTCATAAAACTAAAAGTCATCACAGTATTCGAGATGAGCTTTTAAGTGAGCTCATAACTCACTGAAAATTCCTCACTAGCTAGCCAGCATTTGCTCAGATCAAACATAAAATTTGTGTTTGCTAGCTGGGAGAACAGAGATAGCTTAGGACTAAGGTTGTTGTGCTTTGTTCTGTTTTTTCTAGCTGGATTTAAAATAAAAGAAAGTTGAAAGGTTTTTATCACGGGCTTATGTACTTATCTGCACAGGTAAGATGTCAGTGGATAATACTGAAGACCTCTAGATCTCAGATGCCTCTTTGCTCCTCTGTTTCTCTAAAGAAACCCTTTCATTTTTCCTCTGGAGCACAGTAGGGAGACCACACCATGTTCTTGGCAGGTCAGGCAAAGCTTATGTCCTCAACCTGAGAATATTGTTATTCAAGGACTTTTTTTTTTTTTGTTCTTCTTTTCTTTTTCTAATTTTAGCACTTACACCCCTCACTGTGTTGCCCATCCTGGTTTAGATAATCTCTTTCCAAGATCATTAATTTTTAAGCATACCTAAGTTCCTACACCTCCCTAGAATACTTAGGTATTCATACAAATGTACACAAACCTATCCTTAACATAGCCAGGAGAGTTTCTAATTAACTAGGACCAAATTATCTCCCTTTTCTCTTTATGGCTTCTTAAAGAATGATTTTCTGAACAGTGAGAGAACTTAGTCTTTCTGTGAGGCCATTAAAGACAAACTTCAGAAAAAGACAGATGTTTGCAAAGCCTAAATACTCCTTCTGCCAGGCTACAGAGGTCCTACATTGTTTTGTCTTTTAAACTTTCCAGCACTAGGGCTTAGCTTTTACAACTCCTCATTTAGTGTGAAACTGAAGGACATTTCCAGGGTAACCAAATCTAACATTATGAATTTCCCAGAGGCATTTGTGTGGATGCTGTTAACATATGGAGATTGAAGATTGAAGCACTTGAGTAACCCAGATGATCTTGGGAAATTAGAAGGAGGACGGAGGATGGAGTGGGTTCTGGCCATCCCCATCCCAGGTGTCATCCTGTCACCTGCATCAGCTGTACCTGTGGCCTTGGCTAATGGAAATTACCTTGTGTTTAGTCTCTAGGTGTCTTTACCATGAGAAAATTAGTTTTTCAGAAAGGTGGCTGTTGGAAGTGGTCCCTGTGATGTGGGAGGTCAGTTTAGGAGGTGTCACTTTTTCAAAAGCACAGAAAAACTACGTAGAACACTCAGTAAGCAAGAACTCAAGTGCTTTCCTTTCAGAAAGTTATTGAGTTAAAAATTTTTGCCAGCTCAGGCTGAACCTTTTTTGTCAATTTAAAAGAATTTTTTCCCTATAGCAATTACTTAAGTTCTAGTTGAATACAAGCCTAGCTGAAAATAAACAAACGAACAAAATTATCATATGTTACAATGTAGAAATATACCTGAAACAGGACAGTGGGAAATAACTTTGGCCTGATGACCACAATTATGTACACTTATCACTAGAAAACTTAGTATTTTAAAAACACTTTATTTTCTTCTTCTAGCCTTTTAGTCTTTTTCTATACTCTTACTTGACTTTGCTTCACAAAGTCTACCCTATGTAAAGTAGATCTGCTCATCTTAGACATCAGACTGTTGGACTCTTCAGAGGGAACAGCAATCAAGACAGGCAGCACACAAAAAATTCCTTAGAATGCACAAGATGGTTGCAAAACACACCATATTTTATCATTGTTCTTCTCTCCTTCTGAAACAAGGGGTTTGTTTGTGTGCAGCTGCATCTATTTAAGAATATCCTTCACTTTCTGGTACATTCTTTCCTTGTCCTATATCACAGAAAAATTAAAGTGGGAAGGCAGCTCTGCAGATCTTCTGCTCAGCCCCACAAACCAGACAGAGGAGGAGCAGGTTACTCAGATTGGATTTGAACATCTCCAAGGATGGAAGCTCTACAAACCCTGTTACAGAGTTAGTCCACTCTCCCTGTAATAGAAGAGTAGTTTTCTTTTTTTTTCTTAAAAATGGAATTTTCTGTATTTCAGTTTGAATCTGATGAATTGATGAAAGCAGAAATGGGTATACTCTAAATGCAAGAATTAGAATCCTTTTTGTTAAATTAATAAAAAGAAAGTCACAAAACTTTTCCTCACATAGGTTTGATTGGCTTGCAGTTACTTATGCACAACTTAGATTAGGAGGCAGCCATTCCACTCTTATGAGGCAGTTAGAAGCATCTGTTTGAAAAAGCAAGCATTCAGGTGGACTCTCAGGAATTTGAATTAAAACTATGACTTGTTTAGGACCATAAGCACAAGTTTTTAGATAGGAAAATATTTTTCTTGTCAGTTCTTAAGTTTTTGTATTTAATGCCTGTGATTCCTATGTTTTTTTCATTGCCACCTTTTTCTCCAGCATAAGGAGCCTTTGTTCAAGATTTTTATTTTATTGTTGTGGTTTTTTTCCTTCTCCATTTTCTTTCTTTTCCTTTTCTTCTCCTTTATGATTCTCTGGAGAAGTTTTAGCAGCATTTATTTGAAAGGCAGCTTTCATCAGGTAACAAAACTCAAGAGTTTGAGCTGTTTTGTCAGAAGAATCTGTTTTGCTTATCCCTCTACACAGAACTAGGGAAGAAGTATCATGCTACTCTCCTTTGTCTAGAGAAGCAGTGTCCTGCTGAATCTTCATGGGAAGCTGAAAACAGCTAACAGCAGATAGAGGATTGTTTTCTGCAGCTGGTCTGCCTGCAGATAATCAGTCCTTGACTTCCTCAGCCCTCCCGGTTTATAGGAAAAAAGAGGAGCAAATACTGATATGAAGGAAAGCTGCATTCCTGAAGAGCAAGGCCACAGGTGGGTTCCTCTGTGAGGGCTCTGTGGTGCCTCACAAGGGTGGTCTCCTGTGGTGCCTCTGCTCCCCTTGTCAGAGGAGCCACTCAGGTTCTCACTGCCCATTGTAGAACACTTGCAAAGTGCAGTATTTTTGAGAACTCTGTCTTTCTTTCTGGATGAGTTACAAGAGAGGCTGTAGAAAGTTAGCTGAATTTTCACACCAGAATTTTTGTTAGGACTAAGAATTTCATCAGCTGGAAATGCATGTAGGTCCTCGTTGTCATAACTTTGTTTCTGTGTAGCCACAAGTCTTTTCTGCATAGGTATCTATTTTTTTTTTCCTGATTCCTCCTGTCCTGAGACACTGGGGTGGGGTGCCAATCTCCTCATAGGGATTTGCAGAGTGTCAAGTGATCAGGCCTTCCTAACAGCACTGAGGTACAAATTTTAGTTCCTAAAAATCTGGGGTTTTGTCCCTTTTCATCCAGAGCACTCTGTTTTCTTGGTATTCTTTTCTCACACAAATTTAGTGATGAGACTGGTGTGAAAGGTGCCTTTCTTCTCAAATCTCAGTAGGGCATTCTTTGCACCTCCTTTAATCCATGCCCTGCATATTTCTAGTCAAAGTCACAGATTTGAAATCCCTTTTAAAAAGAAATTTGGAAATGTAGCTGTATTTCCAGTTTGAATATTTGGATGTCTGGAGTTTTGACAATCTACCAAGACATTATAGTTTGCGTAGCTAGAACTATGATAATCCTGTTTTTTGTAGAATCCTAGAAAACAGTGATTGCTACCTATCGACACATTATCTCACATTGATCTAAGCTGTCTGCCTTTTCTGAGGCATGTACAAATATAACTATGCTTTAAAATCTGTTTCATTAACGTGTTCTTAAATTATTTCAGTAATATAGGTTTGATAACTTTCCTGTAGCACTGTTAATTATTACTGCACTTTCAATGGACAGGTTTCTTTTAATGCTCTGAGCCTCTTCTGATATCTTTAGCCTAAAAACTAAAACTGTTTTATGCTGTGCAAATTGTCCTTCCTCAGGATAAATGTTGCATAAGCCTACCCCTACTTTGGAAAATACCTATTTTAAGGAAAAATATATTTAAGTAAACTTGAATGCAATCAAATAATTAAGTAAAAAAAAGAGTTAATTAATCTTGAATGTCTGTGCTCCATAATAGCTGGCAGATTGTGGTAAATTTTTGGATTTGCCTCAGAGTTGCCTTAAGTTGGTGAAGAATTGATGAAGAATAACATGAGCTGGGCCTTGTGCTTATCTTGCACCTGGCTGAGGCAAGGCCTGAGGACTGAAATATATCCGGAGTGAGGCGAGTGATGTTGTTCCAGTGAGGAACAGGACAACATCTGCATCTCTGCACCAGCCACTGGCCTCACTTCCCCTCCACTGTGAGAAACAAGCCTTGTTATAAATCCAGTTTGTTAAGGAGATAACGAAAATCCTCTCTGTTGAAGGTCAGAGAGCCTCTACTGCTGCCTCAGAGGGTGGAGGAGGACCCAAGTTTATTTTACCTTTTCTATCAACTATAAATTCTGACCAAAACCAACTGAGAAACTTATTTGCATTTTCACCCCCCCTAAGAATGCAAATGAAAGAAAAAAGAAAACATGCCTTTACGTGTATGACCACAGTCACCAGCATTTCACCCTATAACAGGCATCTGTTCCACCCCTTTGGGAAGGGCAAAAATTACAGTATAAAAGAAGGGGCTTGTTTGTGGCCAAAAGGGAGAGGGGGAAACATCTCTGCAGGCTTGGGGTTGGTCCTTGTGTTCTGTCTCTTCTCTTTTCCTGAAGGGCCACCCTTGGGTAAGTTCTACGCCTCCAGCGGTGTTGGAGCAGACACGGGAATTTTTATGTGTCAGTGTCTATTGATAGATTAAACAATATATATATATCTATATCTATAGATAAATTATACATAATATAATGTAATGTAATATAATATAATATAATATAATATAGTATAATGTAATGTAATGTAATGTAATGTAATGTAATGTAATATAATATAATATAATATAATGTAATATAATATAATATAATATAATGTAATACAATGTAATGTAATATAATATATATAAATATTGTATTATCTATATCCCTCTAACAGATCTCCATTACTGCACCCCTACACTCAGTAGCCATTGCACCTCTCACCAACAGCTCTGAATCTGCCCTCTGTTGTTTCACTGAACTGATCAGTGAATGTTTTGTGAAACTCGGGTGCATTCACATAGAAGTTAATGATTCTGGGTTGTGTAGCTTCTTTGCTAACTCAGCCATGGCACCAAAATCTGGTAAACTGCACTTTTTGTGAGTACAGAATCACGAAGTTCTTATGGAACATGACCAGGCTGATAGTGCCAAATTGGCTGAAAAGATAAATGAAGCCCAGCTGCTCCCAGCCCCTCTGATCCCTGAGGACCAGCTGGAATGGAAGGTTGCTGGGGATTTTTCCTGCCAAAATTCTGTACTCTTATCACAACAGTAGTTTCAAGAAACAGGAAAAGGAAAGATATTTTTTAAGTGATGCAGATCGTAGAAGAAACCTTTTGCCTATTGTACTCCCCTAAGTCTAAGAATAGCTTTAGTTAGTCTCCTGTTTGGAGCATTTTGGTCTATTACAGGACATATCAGATACACAGATTTTGCCTAAAACAGGGAAATATCAGTTATTAAAATTACAGTTCTGTTGTGATAGCTTTGAGCTAACGTCTTTTAGGCTCCACTTAAATTCCCTTTGAAATTGTGCAAGCCTGGCCTGCTTTGCATCATCTGATGTTTACCAATATTATGAAATGTGTCTGTGTCCAGCTGGGAGTTGAAGGCGCATGGCTCAGTGACAAAATTCCACATCCATTTTGACCTTGATATTTTCATTTTCCTTAAGCTGCATATATTACTGAATTTTCAAGGGAGTAGAATACACAGCTCACACTAAAATTTGATGTCCCTCACTCACAGGCAAAATCTCTAATATGTAAATTGCCTAATATGTAACATTTTTGTCCGGTGACAACTAAGTTTCAATTTCCTTAAGGAAACTGATTAAGGTCACACACACAAAAATTGAGATGCTACTGAAAAGAACTTTGTCCAGAGATTTGCAGAAAAGTGGACAAAAACGGGAGGAAAAAAAATCCACAAATCATCTTTCCTGTAAGAGGGGAGAGATAATACTTTATTCCTTGTTTGTGAGCAGCAGAATATTGGCAGGAGGGATTAAAGTGTTCATTGTCAGCTGGAAGGACTCACAGACGAGAAACATTGCTCAAAATTTGTGTGGAAGATCAGTAGAGAGATGCACTAAATTCTCCCCTGGCCCCTAAATGTGTGCTGTCTGAAGTGAACAGCTATTATTTATAGGAACCCTTGAAAAGTGAGGGTGTCAGTTAAAACACCACTTTGGAGGATTTTTAGGACAGTGGGAAGATAGTTACATTTTGCCTAATTATGTACAATTTTGTGATACCATGCTGTAAATCTCAGATGAGGGAATACCAGCAATATCCAAAGATTGCAAGTACCTACGTGTTATTAAACAGAATACTTTTACATTCTGAGTACTCGTCTTGCCTAATACAAAGGGATAAAATTATGCTGATTAGAAGAATCTGATTTCTATTAAGCTATTTCCCAATACACTGTGAGTTGGCACTTTGACATGAGACAAAATGTCACTTTTTACTGCAGTGCTGTTTATAGTTTAATTATGTTCTAATAAACAGCGTAACTAGCAGTCACCCTCAGAAGGTCATTTTATCTATTCAAAAGCTTATTCTGCTTGAATAAAATAGTAATATTAATTTACATTTTTAGCCAGGACTGATGACCCTGCATGGTATATCATGGTGAAAAAAACAGGGCTGGATTTACTTATTGAAGGGGTGGCAGGGTTGGGGAGAAAGTAAGAAGCTCAAAGAGGTGCTGAAAGAGCGAGCAGTGGTACCTAATGCAGGTATTTTCTGAGCACCTGGCTGGTTTCAAAGGAAAATGTTCTTAGCTTCTCACACTGATATGCCTTTGTCCTTCTTCCTTGATCACCTCAGGGATCAGATGTGTGGCTTTACTTTCCTGGGCTTAATTCCTAGCTTCTGCATGATGTTACAAACACGAACTGGGTTTGCCTTGCACTTTCTTTTTACTGCAAACAGGTGCTGTTTCTAAACTCCAGGCATGCAGCTTCTTAAACTTCTGCCATGCCCATTCAACCAAGCCCTTTTCTTCCCCCCTCTAGATTTGCCAAGAAAACAGGAGTCTCCAAAATTATCTCATGAAGTGCCTTCAACTCCAATAAACTGGCTGAAAGAGAAGTGCAAAGTGTGTGTGTGTGTGCGGGGAGCTGGTAGCACTCAACAGACCAGCTTTGCAAAAGCAGGGCTGTTTCAGTTTTGTGGATGTGCTTGCAAGAGATCTGTGATCTAAAAGAATAAAAAAAGGGAAGATGGGGTAGGGAGAACCTATGTTTGTGGATCTTCTTTTTCTTCCCATAGCATTTAATTCAAAGGTTAAAGTGCCCAGCTATAACTCAAGAGACAGAAAACTGAAGGAACCATTAATTTCATCCTCTTCTGGTTTTTACCCTCCCCTCCCATATATTTGCTTATTGTTTGACTCCATGTAAACAGTTTTCTTATTTTATGAAGGGTTTCCAATCTTTCTATGTTTGTAGAATCTAAGTATACAGCTGCAGATATGGAAATGTTTTGTGCTGGTATTTCCATCAGATATTATCTGTGGAATTTTCAGGTCACTGGAAATTAAAAAAAAATGTTTTTTTTTTTCGAAGAGGGATGAAATTGTATCCAGAAAAAAGAAAGTTCCTGTAGAAGCGCATTTCTGAGATTTGGAAGTCTTCCCGCTTCCCACTTACAGAATCCAGCTGAGACAAATGGTAAAATGAAAATATGTTCAGTGATGATAAATTAAATTCTACTTTGGTTTAAAGTTTTTTGGATGTGCAGAGTGTCAAGAAACAGATTGGTATATTCAGCAGATGCATTGCTATATGTATGCCACAGGACAGATAAAAAGATGATGATATAATGACAACTTCAACAAGTAATATTAGAATTTGAATGACAATGAGAACTCTATACCCTTTTCACTCCCGATCATTCTGTGCAGTATCTTTAAACTCTCTTGATGAATGCTTTACCTGCTCTGAATACTTTGGGAAGCTTGATGACCATCAAAACTTCTAGAAAATATCTGTGAAAAACAAAAAACCAAACCAAACCAAACCAAGAAAGAAGAAACAATGACAAGAATCTGTGGCATTAAATATGCAAAGTTCAGATACAGCTTTGATGATTGTGAAGTTCTAATATTATGGTGTTCTGAGTCACAGAAATACATTAACTTCATTCTTTTCCCTAGGATTGTAGCATCCATAACTGATGTCTTCTTTCTGGTTTTCTCCCCCATGGCAGAACATTCAATAGGACGAGGTCTTAGGAGAAGAAGAAGAAAATTACATCAGGTGTGTACAAATAATCTCCCTCACAGAAAAATGGTGGAGGCAAGTGTGGTGCATTGCTTTCAGCTTTCAAAGTTTTTTTCCAGAAATATACTGTATGTTTAGATGGAATGTGATATATCAAGATTTTGGGTTGATCTGTTGTGTTCTCCCCCCCTTATTTTCACTTTTGCTAGGTACACCTTCTTCTTCTGTAAGACATCTTGAAAAGTATAATTTACTTAATCATTTGTTGCTTGGATACTGTTATTCTTCTTTGACCTAGAGCTGCACTCCTAAATCAAGCTTACACAAGTTGAATGAAATTCTAAAATAAAAACAACCATAGCATTGCAAAGGTATGTGGTTTTTTTCCAAGAATGACATAAATCTGCCCTTGTGATGGAATTTTCTCCTGTGTTCTTCCTGTGGTAGAGCTAACAATCCTAGAAGCTAGAATACAATACAGATAATTTTGTCAGATATAGTTTTCACTTTCTTTATAAATAACCCTTCTAATGACTATTTAGATGGAATACACCACAGAGACACAATCCCTTCAGGATACTGAGCACACTTCTCCAAGATTAAAATTTGGAAAAGTAATCTGAAAACATTTGAGAATCACTACTTCTGCTAGAAATAATATTGAGCAGTTAAATTATATTTAGTTATATAACAGTCTTTAAAAGACAGATTTCTCTTTGAGAGAAAAATAAAAAATGTTTGGAATGATTTTACATAGAAACTTAATACATGCTTGTCTTTATCATGCAGATAATTGCAATATTGAGTATTAGATTTGCCTAATGGCAGATTGAAGGTCAATGGTAACAACACTTTACATTCACCACTAATCATGTCTTGGACAGATAGAAAATGAAAAGAAAATGAAAAATTTAGAAATTAAAGAACAGGGACCACACATGCATCATCAAACTAACCCACCTCATTATTTCCTGGGTTACTTATTCAGTTCAGGGTTAAAACCTCAAATATTTACCCGCTGATTGATGATCTACCGATAGAAATAGAAGAGGCACCCTTATGGGGAAAAAAAAAATGTTTTCATGAAAATCTGCAGAATTTTTCATGTCTTTCTTCTACCTTTTCCCCATTCAAAAAGACTTTGAAAAACAACAGGAGGGGAAAAAGGGAAGTTTTCACTTGGAAAACTGAGCTTGACTAACATAGAGTGCATGAATGAACGTGAAAATGCTACTTACAGCACCAGTTAAAAACCTTTGTCACACATAAAGGATATATTTTGCAGAGGACATTGTTTTTAGGCTGGGGAAAGTGTATTTAAAAAACCATAAACTGGGATACAGGGTAACTGTGCTGAAAATTACTCGTGAACCTTCTTTTCAGAAGAGTTTGGTGAACTGGGGCTTTGTCAACTCCTCGGGTTGTTGTGCGGCCACATCACCATTCCCCAGTATCTGGGATAACCCCTCCCACCTTCCCAGACAGAGCAAGGCCTGAATTCAGGATATTCCTTGAAGAGGACCTTTGCCAGCCCACTGAAAAATTACTGGGTAAATGAGTATGAAATTTGGTTTCTCTGAAGCATTAGCAGCAAGCTATGTTCAGGGTAACACACCAGGCAGAAATGCCACCTAAGCAGCTGTGAAATAATTGCACAAAGATTGAATTTGAAGCCCAGGTATTAATTTCTTCCTTTCAGGGACCCTCTCTGACTGGGATGCCATCAATACCTTGCTGTAAGCAGGTTTAACATTTTTCAGATGTCCTTATTATGATAACTGCCTCTGTCTTCAATCCTTCACTGCATGACCTGGAAGAAAAACCTTTTATTTCCATAGATTCTTCCCTGGATCACTGAATTAGCCACCTAGCTCTAGTTAAAACCTAAGTCTGGCTTTGATAAGTGTGACTCTAATCATCACAGCAAAACAACTGGTGAGTGGTGAATCAAGATCACAGGAGATCTGTGTAGATGATGTAAATCACAGCAGTCAATCACAGCAGGGCTTTTTACCCCACACTTCTCTCACTGTTTTGTTTTTTTTTGTATCTATCTGTGTGCCTCCTCCCTTGAGAACTCATGGCAAGAACCTAGTGACTCAGATTTAAAGTATTTTAACCTGTATTATGCAAAGTGATAATGATGAAAAAGGCATTACTTTCATCCCTCAAAATATTTGACTACAGATCATCTTAACTTTGTATTTAAGATATGTTCTTTCAAGTTTCACAAGCAATGAAAGTATTCTTAGCTATAAAGCTGGTGGAAAAATTTGGAGTTTTTCAGTAATGCTAACTATAGATTTTTTCCCCCTCTCATTCAGAATCTGAATGAAAGGCCTTATGTTGTCTTCTCTTCTAAAGATTGACAGAAGAGCTGTTATATCTTTGGCAGATTGTCATTCATGAGATCAATATTAATCCAGCTTTTAATAGAGCAATTAAAGGGTCAAATATTAGAGATAGTGTAGTTTCTATTAGCTCAAACTGAGCTGAATATAGAAACCATGAAAATGAGGAACATTTCATTTTTAAATTTATTAGCATGACATAGCTGAGCAAGTTCCTCCATCTGTGGCCCTCTGCATAAAGTATGCTCATAAATGACAGGTTTACTCAAAAGGATATCGTTTACAAGAAAGAAAGAAAGTAAATTGCTCTTGTTTGAGTCTCACATTGTGTCTTGAGAAGTTCAGACTAATGAATTTGCATTGTAAGTGAGTTAAAGCAAATGAATAATGTGGTATTTGTCGCCTTAAGGGCATATTCTAAGGGAAAATTTTAATTTTTCTGTCTGTTTTTACTTGGCTATTTACAACTTTTTTTGAGAAAATAAGGCAGCTTTTATCACATCAGCAATAGCAGTGGCTTCCTGAAAGTGCATTGCTCTTGTTCTTCCTCATCAGGAGTTGTTTCTCAGAGTAAGGAAGGTACTAGAATTTTATATGCCCCCTGCCATGCAGGAATTGCTCTTATTATTGGGCTTAGGCCAACTTTACTAATAGATGCTGACATTTGGAATGCCTCTCCCTACCCATATCCCCAGCACAAGCCTTTGCTCTAGTGATGATTTCAGAACAGGTTTGAAAAAATGGAGTCTATATGTGCAGGAGCCTGTAAAGTCTTCCCAGGACCATGCCAGGCTGCAAAAAGTGTGATCAATTGTGATCACGTGACATGAAGGTTTTTACAGATCTCTGATTAATGTTTTTGCTGTGCTTTATTTGAAGCATTAAATCACTGTTGCCCACACTTGGGAATGCACATTATTGTTGTTTCATGTTCCACTGACTGTAACATGCACCACCCAAATATGCAGCAGTTTTACTGAATAAGGTTGATTGAGTCTCAGCTTGATCAAGCCAGTGTTCTCGGAAAGGAACTGTTTGCTTAGAAACAGCACTGTGGAAGGATTTAGCTGAGGTATGATTTTGGTTTTTATGAGCTTTAGAAATTAATTTGGATTAGGAGAAATTGATACAGCCTTTAAAATTTACATTTGATGCCACAACTACTTAGCTCATTTTTATCCATCGTGATATATGAGGCATGGTATATTTTTATGCTGTTCATTAACAATAAGCCATTCTGACATAGCTCTTTGTTGAACATATGTACAGCTTAGACAGAATAAAGTCTGATAGGCTTGAAACAAAACAAGCAGTGAAAATTGGTTCCTAATACTTAAAATTCATTTGCTTTCCCTACCCACTGTTTTCTTTGATAAGGTTTTGAAATTACAGGTTCTATATTTCTGGTGCTGAGTATAAGCACAAGATGAAGCTCAGGCTGCCCAAGCAGCTGTGAATCCCACCAGGGATTCTTCACTTGGCATTTCCAGAATGGGGAGGGACAGCAACTAAACAGCAGTATTGGTAAAATAAACAGGCCTCACTTCCAGAGAGAGTTGCAAAATTGGACACAAAATGCCTGGAAATAATTATGACACACAGGCAGTAATTTCCACCCTCCGCACCTTTTGGTTACCTTAGTATTAATTACCTCAGGCATGAAAGTAGCAGGTCCTTGGGTGCAAAATTTATAATTTGAGTGTTGGGGCTTTTTGTTTAGTTTTGTTTGTTTGTTTTTCTTTCTTTCTTTTGATCTAGCTTTTTTATTATTATTATTATTTTTTTCTAGTGACCATAGTACTTGAAGGAAGAGCAAAGGATATTTTCATTCTATTTTCCAGAGTTCAGAATTTTTCTGTGAGACTGCTTTGATGCTCAGCATCCAAGCAGAAAGGGGAAACTCCAGGACTATGAGTTTTCTTTCAGCCCTGTTTTCCACCCTACCTGAGTTAATGATTTATCACCCCACTTATCTGACTTTCTGATTTTGGTGCCTGAAGGCAGATTGTGTGAAGCCACTTTATGCACCAGTGTTTTGCTCTGTTCTGACAAATTAGTGATTAGAGTTTCTCTGTGTACTCTTAAATGAACTGCAGAGTGTGCAGCAGCTGAGTTTGACTTTTAGGTATAACTTTATGACAGCACTTATGAAAACAGCATTTGTGGAAATCAGCTTTTAGAGACTATAGTCCAGAAGGATCTTTATCACTACCATTTGCTATAAAAGATATCCACATTTTGCTTTTTAAATGAATCAGTTGGCTCAGAATGTCTTTTGCCATTCAGTCTTCCTCATAACTTTTATCTTGCTCTGGACATGCTGTTATCATATGATTAGAATGCCTTGTCGCTGTTTGGTTATTTGGTAAGTATTTTAAAATACAGGAAGAGAAAAGTGGCCAAGAGTGAGAATAAGAGCAAGAAAATGAAAATAGATTGCACAGGTAAACGCAGAGAATTGGTTTTAATAAGAGTACTGAAAAAAAGCCTTGATATAAGACATTTTTCTGGGGAAAGAAGTATGCTCAATAATGAAAAAAAAAAATTGTCTTTAAGAGAGCTTTTCAGAGCAGACATCCAAAGAGAGCTGTGGCTCTGCACAGATGCTGGGAAGAGCACTGAGGGTCCACTCTCCACTGAGATAAACCGAACCAGGATTTGCAGTACCAGGCTTAAAGGATAGAGCTCCCTGATAGAAGGAGGAGCAAAGTAGCCGCTGTTTTGCGAAGTGTAATTGTTTATCTCGACTGCTGCTGGAGCACTGCACCAAGGGGATGATTTACAGGTTATGACCAGCCTGGGCTTATTTTCTCAGTCATGCAGATGACTTCTGTGTCAATTAGTCTCTGAGTACACTGTCAGCTTCTACTTTTCCAGCTACTAATTAGCTAAAGATCATTAACAAGGAGAGCAAGAGCATAAGACAAGATACTTCTCATGTTCCAGGATAAAAGCTAATTATCTGAGTTCGAGAGAAAAAAAAAAAAAGATAAAAATCATGATGCAGTTTAAGATAATTGCTCACTGTACACAACTCTGGAGCAATTTTCCCATGCTTTAGGACTGCTATTCTGTTCTCTAGCCTAAATAATCCTGATTTTTTCTCTTTTTATGTAGTGAGTATCAGGTTTGTTTTTTTTTTCTCTGAGCTCCTGGACTTCCTTTACTCTGCTTTGGTGTGGCCACCTTGGTTTGTGTCATTCACTATTTCACTTCCTTGTTTTGGAGCAGCAGAGCTCTGCTGATACATTCTCAGACAAATTAAGTCCCTTTTTATAGAGCTATTGACTACTCAATAATTCCTTAAATTAATTTATGCAGTTGATTATTCACGCAAAGAGGTTAATTGTATCACATAACTGATTTGCTTGCTATTCCTTTCTGCTGCTCATTTATTATTGTCTCTATGGAAAAGCTTGTGGATGTGTGGATTTCTCCTCACCTTTGGGAAGAAGTTACAGCAGGGGCTCTGTTTGAAAACAATATTGCAAAATTTTGGTTCATTGGCTTTGCCCCCACCGTTACAATTCCATTTAAAATTTTCCAGCCATGGTATTTTGATTGTTGGCTGGACCAAGTGCATACATACCATGCTACAACAAAAACAAATGAAAGAAGAAAGGACAGACAAACATTCAATCTGAAAAACCCTTTCCAGATCTTTCAAACAGCAAACACTTTGCATACGGGAGGAAGGGACAAATTTCCAAACTATTTGCTAAACAAAACAGAGGCTAAATTCTTTATGAATAGGATAAATAATTGAATAGTCAGTCAGTTTTAGCTCTAATTTTCTTTCCCTCTGCTGCATTCCAGTGCTTACTAAATCATTTCAGAACACAGGTTCCCAGGTGACCAACTTTTCTCACCCCTAGAAAACCTCTAAAAATCAGAAAGGGGACAGACACATCTCTTTGGAGGCCAAGTTCATTATTTAGCTTATTATAAGCAACATTCTCTACTTTGCTGCTCGAGAGGAGGGAGTAAGATGGAGTGTAGAATAGTTGAACAACGAAAAGGGGAAAAACAGGTGAAGAGAAGGTAAAAAGGAGGTGGTATTTGCAAACAAAAACTTCCTCTCTTTTCAGAATTAATTCAAACACAGGAATGATCTGAGTTTTTTGATGGGAAAATGGGATGTGAAGAGAACACAAAAAGATGCAGGAGTTAAGAGAAAAGAGATGACTGCTATGTGTTTGGGTGTAAAAATAAAAACAAAAGAAAAATAAAGCTTCCTTTTGGAAAAGAGGAGCTTTTGACAAACAAAAAGGAAATGGGTAAGTCTCCATTTCAAAATACAAATGAACGCTGTGGCAGTTAGTATAAATCAGTAATTTGGTAAAGAGAACATCCATCTTGGTGTGAATTTTCAGGGGTATATCTACATTCATAGAAGACTGTAAAAGAAAACGCCCCAGATTCTGCACAAAATACAAATCAGTATTTGCCAGTGCCTGGGAATTGGAGGGTCAGGGGAAAGAAGGGGAATGTTGATATTGCTGCCCATGCCACTGGTAACAGAGACATTTTTGTTGGACACATTATGCTAAGAATAGGTTGAAGGGAGCTGGAAGCATTTAAATAACAGAGAAATGTGCCCATTTTTTCCCCATTTTGTATATTCTTTCCTGTCTCTTTCAAAACAACAAATTTTTTAGCCTGTTAATCTGAGAACCTGAATGCCACACCAGCAATTCTGATTTAGTCAATCCAAGCCAGTCAAGTAATTCCTTTGCCTGAATTCCCCATTCCTTCCCATTTTTTTCTTTCCTCTCTTGCACTATGGTACAAAAATTTTTAAAACTGATTTTATTGCCCTTGATTCCAGGATTTCTGGATAATCCCATTACATGTCTTTGCTCCTCTCTCTTCTGCTACTCCCCAAACGGCGAGTACCTGCAGGAACACTCAGTGTGCTGAAATGGCAAAACATTTCCAGCCACAAACTTTATTGGCATTATTGCCTTCTCTGGACTTGGTAGCTGAATTAAAACTACAGTTTGGCCTTCAGTACAATAAAATGTTGAGTCAAGGGGAAATTCTCATCTTTTGCTGGGCCTTGTTCTACTTCCTGCAAGCCTTTGCTCCTTAGCAAGTGAGATAAATTTAAAATCTGAATGTTTTTAGTACTATGTAATTGTTTTGCAGTTTGTCAGTAAATTACAAATTGCACGCTCTCACTGCACAGGTTTCTAGAAGAAGCCTTTTAGTGCTTTAGCTCTTTCCATTTCATCCTTTCTGCAGGAAAAAAAAAAAAAAAAAGGTCCTACTGAGTTCTTACACCTGCTTGTTTGGGGCCTTTTTCCCCGCAATGACAGAAGAGTGTTGAGGACGTAGCCTAAATTTTTGAGATAGAGCCTTAACTATGGTTCAGATTCATGCAGTAAAAAGGGAATTCCTGAGGAGAGCATGTAGGAAGCAACAGGAACCCCCCAAGTCTTCTTTGCTCCTTCCACAAACTAGGATCATGACAGGAGTCACCAAACCTCACTGGAGAAGTGCCCAGAAGACAACTGGGCAACTCTCTGGGATGGTAATGAAAAGTAAATGAAGTAAAATCACAAGTACTTCCAAAATGCCACATTTATGGAGTCACCAGGGGTTGCCATGATCCACAGCACTGAGTTTCCTGCTTACAGCAGAGACTCCTGCACTGCTGTGTCCAAGGAGCTGGGCTCAGTCTTGCTGGGGGTGGATGGGGCTCCAACCACGTGAGTGTGTCACCTCACAGGGAAGGACCATCAGTCACCACTGATGACTGGAGGAGGAGGACAAACTGAGCAGAGTGGCTGCTGGCTGTTCAGGAGAGTCACAAAAGAGAGGATGTGGCTGTAGGAGTTCAGCAAAGGGTCGGGTGTCCAGTTATAGGTGGCAACTTCTGAAATCAGTCCAGCAAAATTCTCCAGGGCTGATTTATTATGCCTTGGCTTATTATACATAGAGAAGGAGGTAAGAGGCAGGTCTTCAACACATGGCCAGGACTCCTTTTCCCTGAAAAATCCTTCCTGAATGCTCCCACTCCCTGCAGATGTTCTGCATATTTGCCATTAACTTATGTATGTTAAAAGGAGGTAATTTGCAGTTGTTTTTGGTAATAATGAATTCCATCAGTTCTCTTTTCACTCTGTTTTTCCACCAAGAAATTTTGGTCATTCATGTCTTTGGATTATTTCTGAAAATGAAGAAAATTTCATTTTGGAAATAACATAACCCTTCTTTTTTACTTTCCTTTCACCTGTTATCCCCCTCTTTCTTCGCTCACCTATGCTACACTACATCTTATTTCCTGGACTGTCAAAGCACATTCATACCGTAGCCATTTGCTACAGGAACACCAATTATGTCTCCTACAGTGCTAGCCCATTGATTGGAGTCAAAAACTTCAAAGATCTTTTCCAGCTTTAGTGATTCTACAATTCTAAAACAATTCAAATTCCAAAATTTTCTGTAGGCTCTTGAAAGGGTCCATGTACTTTGTGGGATGTCCAGGGCAGTGCATTAGGATTCCAAAGTCCCACATGTGACTCCAATTTCCTCCAAACACCGATGGACTCACCAGGTTCCTGTCTGTGGGCTCCAGGAATTCAGGTTTGCTGTGATGGGAGTGTTAAGAAGACTGACAAATCAGGCCAGTTTTAGCCTTTATTTAATTAATTAATTAACAGTGCTCTTGCTCCTGGTGGCCAGTTCTCACACCATGTTAATCAGCAGTTGTTATACACTGAACCTTAAATTAAACAATTGTATTCTAAATTAGCTGTGGCTTTTACAGTGCTGTGGAGTTGATGCCAAACAGGGAGCCCAGAGGGCTGGAGTCCCTCAGTGCTTCTTGCCCTGAAATCAAGGTGAGTGAAACTGAGAGAGCTTCAGGGAGAAAAATCAAAACTAAGCTGAATTTGATTTCCTTCTTCTCAGGTTCTCCCTCCTCATGCCTGTAATTATGCTGTTGCCCTCCCTGTCCACAGGGGGAGGGTTTTTCTTCTGTTCATTCTTCCATTCATTGGATATTTTTTCTTCCCACTCATTCTTCTTGAGTAACTTTACCCATGGTGGGCTGATCACACCGCTCACATCCTCATCTAAAACTGTTCCTGGCTTCCAGGATTACAGAAATCTTGCATCCTATTGTTATTCCATTTTAGCACACCTATGTCCAAGTTCAAGCCAAAATGACAATAATTTATGCAGATTGGCACTTCTGTGTTTTGTAGGTGAGTCTCTGCTTTGGCTGGAGTGCTGGCACACTGTGAATATCCTGTCCTTCCTCACAGAGTTGGAGGAGTGCAGTGACTTTCAGTGACTGCAGGTTTTCTTCAGAACCCAGAGGTTCCTTCCTGAGTAATTTAAAGAGAGGGAGCAGTTGGGAGGTCAACATTTTTTGCTGTGGGCTGCCCAGGGTCTGTTCCAGACACTTCCATCTGTGCCAAGCAGCTAGAGGCAAGGCCCTCAGCCACAGCTGAGGCTGAATGGAAGTGAGAACCTCTGGATGAGTAAAGGAGTGAGGAAAAGCAAGCACAGGACAGCAGGGGAAGAGCACAAAGGAACTGCCAAGCAGGAGTTGGAGCAGGTGTGCTGGGTCTGGTGAGAGCATGAGAAGAAGGAGCTGCACAGGAGAGGGCTGAGGGTGACCTGTCCCTGCAGGGCTCCAGGTGAGGGGGGTGGGGGGGACATCAGGCCCTTTGGGAAAGGTGCTGGGGTGTGTTTGGTCTTTGTTAAAACCCGCAGATGTTTTAACTTGCAATAAATTAAACGTATATTCACGTCAAGCTGGACTCACCTGCAGCAGCACCAGGCAGGCAAAATCCCACAAGCCTTCCCATCCAGCTTCCCTTCATCCTGCTGAAGGTGCCTGGCAGGAATGGATGGATGGATGGATGGATGGATGCAGCCTTAAAGCCGCAATCAGCCAGTGCTGGAGGCTCGTTCTTAGAACAGGTCCTGTGAGAGGTTCTTTGCTGCTGCCTGTGATTGGGAAGAACTGATATTGGTGGCCCAAGTGAGTGCCTTCACTCCTGTCTTCCCAGAGGCCTGGGGCATGGCAGTATGTGAATACCTTGCCTTGGGAGATGGTTTCTTCACGGCACATCACTTGCACATTCATTGCTTTTCTTGTTAGCCCTGGCACTCCTCAGATTCAAGAGAGTGTCACAATACAATTCTTGTTTTCCACCAGAAGAGATGAAATAAAAGACTGCAAACTCAGCAGCTGAATCTCCAGAGAGGGCATGACAGCAGCAGTATTTTCCACATAATTGCTGCTGTTGTTAACCTGTTTAGGAAGTTGGATTTTATATCAGTCATAAATTAAAGCATTTCCAGTAACTGATGCTTGATACTTCATAAATACTTCATCAATTAAATGCTCCGTCTGATGCCTGCAAGCTCAGATGTTACACTTCACATCATTGAAATCCTCATTTATGACCTTTGTAGCAGATAAGTCATATCCTCTTTCAACTGAGAGATTTTATTATTATATCATTACATGTAAAATTACTGTGGGAAGATGTCTGCTTTACATGGTTCAAAGACATGCAGAGTTATAGACCAAGAGCTTCCATGAGCTCTGACAAGAAACAACTTTAGTGTGTCCTTTATTTTCAGGAATTGAGTGCAGACTGTGCTCAGGACAGGCTTTTATTTGCAGAACTGCCAGATGGCTCAAAAAAAAGATGCAATGAAATACAGTTTAAATATTCTGTGTGTTTGCATCAGAGTGCTTATAAGAACAGGTCAGGTTTGCTTTAGCATCCTAAAGGCTATTGAGTTTTGCTTCCAGCATAATAAAAGGCTCAGTGGCTATGAGAAAACAGACAGTTGTGTAGCTCAAGTCTAGTCAGAGTGGCAGCAGACCAGGACTTCTTGTGAAGTCATTAAGGATAAAAGGATATGAGGGAAATCCTTCTTGTTAAAAGAAAAGGGTCCAAGTAGTTTTGAGAATATTAGGAGTTGAAATTACTTTAAGCAAAAGAATATTGTGTTATAATTTCTGTGCATTGTACAGAGGCTTCTAGCTTTTATTTTACACCTTCAGAAAACATGTTATGAGAGTTATTTGCATTTAACTATGCTCAAATTTGTCATTCAAAGCTGACTGAAGTCAGGCTACCATGAAACTACTTTACAACAGGTCCTTTTTATGTACACTTTATGGACATGAGTAGTATTAAAGGGAAACAAAAATTTTGTAGGATTGCATCTCTGAATGCTATTTCAATTTGCAGTGCTTTCCAATCAGCAAATAGATTAAAAACTGCACTGCCATTGAATGTTATTTTATTGCAGTGGCTCATTAATTTGTGTTGTATAATCAGCTTGCACAAGCTAAAGAAATTAAAGTATTAGGATGTCACACTTGGCTTTCTAGCAAAGAGCAGCAGCCTGGGGTTTGGGAGCTTCAGGGTGAAGGAAGGGTTGTTCCTTGCTGTGCCAGGTGTGTGACCATGTGTGGCTCACAAGTGAGGTGTCTGACACATCACAGCATGGTGTAAGGGAGGACTTTGGCAGGGGTTTTTTCTGAAAGTGCCCTTCTGAAACCATGGACAACCACTGTAAGGGCACAAGAAAATCCTATTTTCTTTTCCATGTACTTCCACCTAAGTAGTCCTTGCCCTTTTTGTCAGGCTCTCTCTTTAATGCTTTCAGATCTGATTTTAGAATAACATACTTTTCTTTTTCCTGAGCTGGGTCTTTAAAAAATGCTACTCCCCGTGCAGTGACCTGAACAGCTGAGTTTTTGTTTGTATCCACCAAATGAGGAACACACTACAGAGACTGGTACAGCTGATGAGGTAAAGCCCCACTGTAGGACTGTCTTCTTCAAATTCACATTAACAGCTGGATATGAGCTGGCATCGTTCCATGGACTTTACAGTTCCATAGATTTTAGGGACAGAGGGGCCATTATTGCAATCAGCATGCCTCTCTTCCCATGTAAAACGAGCCTCAGAATTTCAGCAGATGATTCCTCTGTCAAGCCTGATGAGGTTACTGAAACTGAAGCATATGTTGCAGAAAGAAATATTTTTTTTTTCAAAGGATCAGGCAATGGGGTATTCTCCATGGCCATTCCACCTAGCTGGAGTTCTAATGTGTATCTGGTTGATACACTTTTCTGATAAAAGATGTATGTGATAAGCAGCTTAAACTTTCAACACCTGAAGTACTGTTTTCCCTGTGCTTTTGTCAATCAGATAATTATCCAAGGTTTTCTTATGTGGGCAGCCGGGTCAGGGTCTGGCATTGCACACATTTCATAACAGCTAAAAGCTGACCTGTTGTGTCTTGAGAAATGCTAAATATACACAAAGAAGTAAAGCTTAAGCCTGTTAAAAATGCAAGCCCCAAACCACACACCATTAACTGTGTATGTGGAAAGGAGACCATCTACCTGATGTGTAGATTGTGTGCACTGATTTCAGCAGAGTGAATTTATCTGAGAGCCTCATGATCTTCACACTTCCCCTGACAGCTCATGCACCTTGGTACTGATCCATGGCAGATATTTGTCAGACAAGTAACACAGCTTTCTCAAGCTGGTTTGACTGACAAGTCAAGCTTCAGCTGGTTTAATTTCAAACTGTCTTCACCCTGAAAGGGCACTATTACAAAAATTGCTGTTGAATTGCATGCTCTCTCTGTTTCTGTTCTGTAAATGCCTGCAAAAAAACATCTTGAAGGGCTTAGATTCAGGTCTAGAGCCTGGGGCATGGATATAAAAGACAGCCAGTGCTAAGGGGGACAAGGCTCGTGGCAGAGGGAAGGTTTGTTTCCCAGGGTGGCTTTGTAAGCAGCAAATTTACTGGCTGGAGGAAGAGTAGCCCTGGGGACTGGATGGCTTGACAAAAATAGAGGAGAGTGAATTCATCAAGAAACTTGGGGGTTTCCTCAGGCAGCTAACTGGTGGCTCCCAAGGACTCCTGAAGCAGAAGCAGCTCTTTGTATAAAAAAATAGAGTGTACCAAATCCCAGAGAAGAAAGGAATGGAGGATGGGAGGTATGAAATGGAGAAGAGCCTGGAGATGGTGCAGCATGGACCAGTATTTGGAGATATGTTAGCTTTTACCTTACTGTTTTATTTATATGTTGTTCCCAGCCATAGACAAGGAACACACAGCTGTGGTTGCAGCTGTGAAGGCTGCCCTTAGCTGCAACCTAAAGATCCTGGTTTAATTATTTGGTTCTTTATAATGAAAGCTGATTAAGTTTTCATTCTCATCTGGGTAGTTTTTTAGTTCTATTTTGTTTTGAATTTATCAAGAGGTTAAGGGTGCCCGCAGTAAAGTTCTGCTCTAGTTGCCTGTGGGTTAATGCAGAGAAAAGTGAGTGATTCAAATTGAGTTAGTGAGGACTTATAGAAAAACAAAAATGAAGCCATAATTAGTTTTTTTGGAAATGTTCATCTCTCTCATGGACTGTGCACATGTGGAATTGGCTGAACAGAGCACCACATGTCACACAGGTAACAACCCAAGAGAGTTCACAAGTGCCAGGGGATGGTCCCTGCAGGGGCAGCCTGATGATCTGTGCGGCAAAAGGGGCCAGAAATACACATTTCTGTCTCTTCTCTCTTTTTGTGCCACATCTCAGATTAACAACTATTGACCCAGCACTGGGAGATGAACAAATCTTATGTTCTGGGTATTGTGTTAAGGAGAGAAATAGTGGTTTGTTACTCTCAGTGTTAGAAGCACGAGTCTGTCCTCAAAGTGTTTCCTAACTGTGCACATAATCAAGGCTTTTAAAATGGGCCTTTGTTTTCTCTTACAGAGTTTTCTGTTGATAAATTTGCACTTCCTGTTCTAAACTTGCTTAAAACATTACCTTGAAGAAAAACTCGGCATAAGTAGCACAAACTTTCCATGTGTTTTGCTGCATATAGATTCTCATTATTCTCCTTGTAGGGATGCATTAAAAGGCTTGCAAATACCCATCCTTTTTATAAACCATTGTAAATTTTGTTTCTGAAAAGCAATGTATTCTCTCTATTTTTTTCCTATTTATAATTTCTTACTCATTTAGATGATATTTATTCACAAAAAAAAAAAAGAACAATTTCCATCTTTTGCCAGATACGTTATCTTTGCACTGCCCTAACACTTTCAAATACAGATATGATGATGGTGATGATTTCACAGCACTTCATCACAACACACCAATAGACTTCCTTTCCTTCTGGCCTTTGTCAGATTTTGATTCAGTGCTGCCCCAGTAAAAGTAGAAAACATGTTGTGCAGTCATTGTGCAGTAGTAACACCCTTAAGAGCTTTGTTTTGGTAGCCACATGGGTTACAGGAGGGTGACTCAGAGAAGGCAGTAGAATGTTTTACCATAAAACCTCCAGATCTTTTTTTGAATAAATCTGCTTTTCCCACTCATTTATTTTATTCTCATTAGCACATGGATTGTTCTTCATCTCATAATTATCGGGCATCTTGAGGGCAAGGCAAAGTGTTTATCTAATTTTGATTCAGTTTATCTAAACCAAGTGTTTGGGGGGAACAGAGAACTTAGAACACTCATTTTGAAGTGAATATTGAGAACTTGCTTTAGTTGCTGGGATGTGTAAACTGCCTCATTTATTGCTTGAATCATACTCTAAAAATACCCACACTTAAGCTTGTGGTTGTATCAACTGTGAAAAACCTTGCAGCTGTGCCTGCCTGTTTCTGAATAATTGGTTTTAGACATAATCAAAACCTCTGGATTTCATTCAAGAGTGAAACAAACTAACTTCTGAAACATGAAACATTCTAGGATACAGAATTTTCCCTAGCCAGACCCAGTTTCCCGAGGTCTTATCCTAGCATATCCTGTTTTGTACTCTTTCATTCACACTGGACAGATAGAATATATCTATATTTTTTTGACTGGTTTTGGATAAAGACAAAAGCTGGGTTGTACATGTATTTCCATGAGGAAAAATCCTGCATATAAGTAGAATTATGCATCTGTATGAAGAAAAAGGTCTTCATGGATTGATTGCAGCTCTTAAAATTAGTAAAGCAGAAGACATCTCTTTATGTAGTGTCTTCAAGTAGATTTCCACAGTTTTTTTCCTTATGAATATTCACTCAGCAGCTGAGAAAATTATTACAATCTTATTATTAACAATCCCCTGCTAAATCATGCAGATTTTTAAAATATTCTAGCACTAGCCTTTTTAAGGTTTAATCTACAAATTTTACTCCTCTAAGCCATGATATCAAGGAATATGTCAATGCTCTGCGTTTTAAATATTTTAATAATCACTTTACTACAATGGTTGGAAAAACATTTTTAAAATGTAGTTAGGAAATCTGGTAGAGAGATTTTAGATTATTTTAAAAGTTTAAAGCTTGAAGGTGATATTGCTACGTTGACTATTTCAGCAGAGGTATATCCATGCCTTCTTTCAATATGTATTACTTTGTGAACTAAGGATGTGAACTATTAAATTTTCAGTGTTAGATGTTTAAGTTCGACTCAATGGTCTTGAAGGACTTTTCCAATCTCATTTGATTCTGTGAGTCTGAAATTCTCTGTTTTGGCTTTGAGTAAACTAAACACATATGACTCAACATTATGTTTCCAATTTCCCATTGCTAACAAGATTAATATCCACTGCAATGTCTAGTAGGTTATCAAAGGGCAGCAATTAATTTTAGTATGGGAGAGCTCTCTGTATTGAACATCATGAAACAAGAAAAGAGATATCTAGTTTTAAAATAATTAGCTCAACATCAGCCTTTATCCCCGCAGGAAAACTTATATTTTTTCCCTACGATGATAAATATTAATGTTTTTCTCAAGGAGCTTTTTAAAATATAAATCACTTTTTTTCCCCCTTCTTTCGGTACATATAGGATAATTTGCATTTATATTATCATCTGAAAATACAATAAAAAGTCAACAAACTTCTTCTGATCAAAAGCAGACCTGCAATGTGCATGAGTGAGATAAATCTATAGAAGAAAAAGAAGATTCTGGTCTTCTTGTAGATTCCCTGGTGATGGAGTAAATTACAGTAAAAAAATGTTCTGTCCCATTTAAGAGAACCCATTAAGTTGGCCTGGTATCACTGAAGGTATTGAAGAGAACCCACCTCATAAACTCCCATCAATGCTTCCAACTTCATGTTTTCTGAATATTTTCCATCCGTGAAATGGGAAGTTTTATTTTAGAAACAGCAACATGAGTTATTGCTGGAGCAAACCTTAATTTGTGAGGTGAAATGTTACAAGCTTCCACCCTAGAGATTAAAGATGTGCCCGGTCCCAGCCTGCTCAATCCAGTGAGGAAAAAGGGAAGAAAGGCCAGAAAGGGAAGGGCCTACATCAACCAGGTTTTAGACCTTTTCTTTGGAGGACAAATTCAGAGGCTGAATTCCTGCTTAGAGTTAGCAGAGACAGTGAACTTCCCCCAGGGCATTTCAGAGATGCACTCAGGTGCTGCTATTTCCTAATCCTACTCATCGGAGGATTGATTCAGTCCATGGACCACTGATGGGGAAATTCGGATTGTAAACTGGGTTAAAGGACAAGGCAAGTCACAGCACCAAATCCTCCTGCATGATGGGTTTGAATCTGTGAGTCTTCTCTGAAAGTACAAGGTAATGCACCCACCTGTCATGCAGGTGTGAAAATTCAATAGGTTGTTAAGTATTCAGGCTTTTAAAACTATTTTTACTGCCTTAGAATTTGTCTTTCTCAGATTCTGTTTACTGAACTTTCACATTTCATGAGTCAGGCAGGAAGGGAGAAAAGAAGTAAGGGAAAAGGAGGAGGGGCAGGAACGGTAAGGCTGTGGTGAGAGGGGGTAGGAAAGGGGTGAGAGAAGAAAAGGGAGCGTAAAACAGCAGAAATCAGTATAAAGTCACCAGCTTTTCCTGATAGCATTATTGTTTTGTCAGAACTGATATTATGACAGAGGTGCTGAAGTGGCAGCAGTGGTTTAGAGAAAACTGTGGCCAAGCTAATACTGTTGTTCTACTCATTCATTTTACAGGGGTCCTCTAAACTACTTGTACTTTACTGGTATAGTAGCCACTGAAGTTTAATTAAGCACACAGGGTATAAGTGAAAACATTCTGTAAAGCAAGAGATACATTAGATGCTGATGAAAAAGAACAGTGAACTCAAGGCTCATTGATTATTTTGAGCAAAAAGAGACTTGATGTTGCCCATCTCTTGGAAAATTGGATTTTGAGTGTTGATCGCTGCAATGCTTGGGTAAACCTGAAATCCCTTTCTGATTCTGATAAATTGATTACTTATTGACTTACAGGCCAGTTCTGTATTCAGTAGCAAACCTGGCACATACAAAGCTCTCTTCCTTAAAGCACTGAGATAATATCCATGCTGTGGAGTAATGTTACATGTAAGCATCTTATTTATTTGTTTGCTGTCCTCTTGTTTGATTAAAAAAAACAATGTTTTGAGAAAAAAAAAAGCAGACAGGTTTCAAGGTTTAAGCAATTTCTGCACTCAGAAAGAGTGCAAAATACAAACAGGCTGGAAAAGCCTTATGGAGTGGAAGTCTAAAATTCAATGATTTCAAGGGTCAACAAACACATAATGGCCTTCCCCAAGCATTGTTTTGAATGCCTGGCTCAGAACTGTTGTCAGAGGAGTCAGAATTAAATGCTTTGTTGTGATTCAAAGGGGGCTCAATATGCTGACAACATCTGATCAAAGTGAGGCCATTCAGAGGGAACAGTGAGATTCTCAGGAAACTGAATTTTCTGATATAGCAGGTTCAGTGAAATTTCTTTAGTCAGTCCTAGCAAGAAGGATGTGATGACAGTTTGCACTCCTCTTGTCTGCTGAACTCCTCTCTGTGCCCCTTGCTCCTGTTAGCATCAAGGTGTCATGCTGACAATGAGTCTGCAAAACACACTTCATTTCAGATATGGTCCCATAATATTTATCTGTAACTTCTACCTATGATTTTAAACAGAAGATGAGAATAAAATAGAAGTTAAAAATAATTTGATATCTGTAAGATCTGTTTTCACCAACGTTTCTGTTTTTCAAGGATATTTAAGCACTTGGAGGGAAGGACAGATCTTGAATGTCTGAGAAGCCTCTTTGAAAACACGCCCTTCTGGATCACAGTAGTGTTTCTGAACAAAGTGCTTATTCAGAGCTGTGAAGCTGCCAGCAGATAGGTGCTGCTCTTTTCTGTGCTGTTCAGAGGTTCACCCTTCTGAAATTGCTTACCTGTCTCCTCTGACTGCCCAGAAAGCTGGATTTCCACTGCATGGGCTGCCTGCCAGGATGACTGGTTTTAGATGCAGCCATTTCCTGACCAAATCTATTAGTCTTGAAAAATTTACTCATTACTGTCACCCTATAATGAGTTGGAAACACCTCTGTACACAGAGCCTCTCTTGATGCCAAATGTTCTGCCTCATCTTTAAGCTGTTTGCATTGATGTGTGGAAGAGAATACTTAACTTTTTCTGCTTTCCTGGATTGTTTTCACTAAACCCCCTGGGGTTTCTATGAAATCTGACCTCTTCTGCAGAGTTCCTAGTATTTGAAGAGATTGAGACTGTGTATTCTAGTAACTGACAGTGGAAATACAGAGGGTTAGAAGCACTTTTTTTTTTTTTTCTTTTTGCTCCATCTGTTTGGACTCAAGGATTGAGCAAGGAACAAATGAGAAAAAAAATGTGCGCTAATATATCAGTTATACTTGAAAGTTTTAGTGCCAATAAAAAACCACTTAGATAAATAACCAGTTTAGGGGTTCTCAATGAGTCTGATTTGGTAATGGAGTGGAAAACTGCATTGCTCCAGAACTTGCTGGCTTCCATTAGGTAACTGTTAAGTCATCTTGTACCCATACTATACAGCAGTGGGTCCAGAATATTTTTATGATATGTATTCCCAATATGCTATAATGATAATTTTTTTAATGGAGAAAACCTAATGGAGTTTTCACATGACTGGCACATATTTATGGCACGTGGAGTATCATGTAGCAGTGGTCATATTTGAGGCTCAACTTCTCAGTTATTGTTGCTGTTGTCAAATCTTAACATCAGAGTTTTGTGACTATGGTTTCACAAACAAAAACAACTTTTCTGAGGATGTGTACAGACATTTATTGGTGTGTATAACTTCCTGATTCTGCTCCCAGTAATAGTTAAGTTTAGGTAGCAGGTATTTGCTGACTCTATTTCTCAGAGGTGGGGTTACCCAATGTTAAGAGCAGTCTATGTAGCATTAAGAAATACAATATTTTCTATTGATAATAAATTAAATTACTTCCTCCTTTGTAGTTAGAGAAAGTATATTAGATTCATTTACCAAGATTGAGATGAAGGGATGGAAAAAGTTAAGGAAGAATTGTTGCCTCCTACTAAAGTACAAAGCTTTTGTGGGGAATTCCTCCTCTCACAGCAGGCTTTGTAAGTAAAACATACTCCGCAGACCTACAGATTTTATTAAAAAGGTGTTATTTCTACAGGTTACATGCCCAGCACACTATATACTGTTCTAAGCTAAGTCTTTGCTTAAAGCAAATATATATTCACTTGTGTTCTCACACGGTGAGGCTATGTCAGTATGAGCATTGCTTGCCAAAAAACAAAGTGCAGAGCCTGAATGCTGAGTGAAATTCAATAGAATTTCTCTGTTGGAGGTGAGGGCAACAGGAACCTTGCGGTAGTTTGTAGCTGACCTTGTGATTAAGGTGAAGTTGTGCCATTTTCTCACCATGCTGCTGGTGAGGAGCAGCCAGGGGTCTGCCCCCAGGTCATGAGTGGCTGTGGGCTTGAGACTGCTCAGCTGCAGGGGAGCTGGAAAAACAGGCACAACCCAAACCTCCAGAGACACTCTTGTGAAATCATGGGGAGACCTAAGTGGGTTAGTTTCCTGTACAGTAAGGGAATTTTGGAAAAAAAAAAAAGGTTATTTCTAATGGCATATGAGGTGAGAAAATGCAGGGTTACTGCTTGATTTCTGAAGTGGGACATAGTGAAATTGTTGTCTAACAGCTTCACTGACTACACCTTGTCATGGCCAATAGGAACAAATCCTAAACTGCAGTAAACCAACCTGCCAATCTCAGACTCTCTGGGCCTTGTTATTTCATGTAAAGTGAGAAGTCCTGAGGGAAAAGTGTTGTCACAATTATTTTCTGAGAGATGGTCATGCTTGGATTGTAGACTGTACATTTATTTAAAGGCTAGAACAGAAAAGACTTCAGAAGATTCACGAGTGAATTATGTCCTGAAAAAAAATCCCAGGGTAATAAATCTACAGAAAGCAAAAAACTTTGCTCTAACTATAATTTGAAAAACAACCAAACTCAATTTAGAAGAGATTTTATTTTAAACTTTTGTTTAAAATATTGGGCAAGCTACATTAGGATCTGTTAAATGTGAGTAGAAGTGTTGAGGCCTACCTTCTGAAGTGTCAGTTTCGGAAAATTACTTCTATCCTTACTTCAAGTAGAAGTTATTTGAGGCTTGAGTATTTTAGGGTTTTTTTTCCTCCTTGTGGCTAGATTACGGATTAATTGAAAGGAAATATGCAAGTGAGAATAATGTAAGAAGTTTGACATGAGCTGTCTTTACATGATCACTTGCAAACTTAACTCTGTCTTGGATGCCAAATTACTAGAAGCGGCATTTATCTGGAAGTTGCAACTTTTTTGCCCAGTTTTAACTAGCTCAAGTGTTCTTGAGAGATTTGAGTCTGGCTTCTTTGATTTCAAAGGTAATTTTAAATCAGTATGGTGTAGTTGTATGTAACAATTGGAAGGATCACTTTCCATGCATTTAGACAAGAGAGAAATCCAATCATTATTCCAGAATCAAGATCTGTTGGGAGAAGATCATCACTGGTTCTTCTCTCTCATATAAGATTTATCTGAACATCTCTGCATTAGGCAGATGGAACCCACTGGTTCTTTTTTTGGGGGGGAGATCCTGTATACAGTCTAAAATGCCTTCCATGCATACTGTTGCAACCAAATATTTGTGAACATTACCTATCTATTTATCAATCTATGTATCTATCTATGTATTTATCTATGTATGTATGTATGTATGCATCTATCTATCTATCTATCTATCTATCTATCTATCTATCTATCTATCTATCTA
>JAHLSL010012640.1:129098-152742 GCA_025920805.1 Petroica traversi
CTATCTATCTATCTATCTATCTATCTATCTATCTATCTATCTATCTACCTATCTATCTATCTAATCTATCTGCCTGCCTACCTACCTACCTGCCTACCTACCTACCTATTTATCTCAAGGAATTCAGGTTTGCTGTGATGGGAGTGTTAAGAAGACTGACAAATCAGGCCAGTTTTAGCCTTTATTGAATTAATTAATTAACAGTGCTCTTGCTCCTGGTGGCCAGTTCTCACACCATGTTAATCAGCAGTTGTTATACACTGAACCTTAAATTAAACAATTGTATTCTAAATTAGCTGTGGCTTTTACAGTGCTGTGGAGTTGATGCCAAACAGGGAGCCCAGAGGGCTGGAGTCCCTCAGTGCTTCTTGCCCTGAAATCAAGGTGAGTGAAACTGAGAGAGCTTCAGGGAGAAAAATCAAAACTAAGCTGAATTTGATTTCCTTCTTCTCAGGTTCTCCCTCCTCATGCCTGTAATTATGCTGTTGCCCTCCCTGTCCACAGGGGGAGGGTTTTTCTTCTGTTCATTCTTCCATTCATTGGATATTTTTTCTTCCCACTCATTCTTCTTGAGTAACTTTACCCATGGTGGGCTGATCACACCGCTCACATCCTCATCTAAAACTGTTCCTGGCTTCCAGGATTACAGAAATCTTGCATCCTATTGTTATTCCATTTTAGCACACCTATGTCCAAGTTCAAGCCAAAATGACAATAATTTATGCAGATTGGCACTTCTGTGTTTTGTAGGTGAGTCTCTGCTTTGGCTGGAGTGCTGGCACACTGTGAATATCCTGTCCTTCCTCACAGAGTTGGAGGAGTGCAGTGACTTTCAGTGACTGCAGGTTTTCTTCAGAACCCAGAGGTTCCTTCCTGAGTAACTTAAAGAGAGGGAACATTTAAAGTTGGGAAACTATCTTTTTGCAGCATGGAGGAACAAGAATGACTCCAGTCATCCTTGCGGGAAAATAAATCCTTGCGGGAGTTGTGTTTAGCTGGATGACCACCTTGAGGAAAAATGAAGATTTTTATTTTATTAAGCAGCATAAAATTGCTGTTGCCATTTTTATGTATACAATTAATCAAATTTGATGAATTAATCATCTATAAGTACATCTTAAAACTGATATTTCAACATTGCCTGTTGGAAGTGAATTTGTTCAAGAGTAACTCTGCTATATCCCCAAGTTTTTTATCCCATTTTTATGTCTGACCATCTGACTGAAAATTACTTCCATGGCTTGGCTAGTGAGGATTCAAAATGTAAGCCAACACATACCAACTGACCTTCTCCTTTAGCAAACAATTTATACTACATTTTGCATGACCTAGAGTGTGTCTAATGAAGTGCTTATGAGAATAAGTGCAGTGTCTGCTCATCTTTTATGTAACAGAGGATTAAATATTTGCATGAATTGAGCATAAACATTCTGGACCTGAAGATTATTTTATGTAACGCATTCATAGGGATATTTTTGTAAAAGGAAAAGCCACCCAGTGAAACCAAAGTGTAAGCCAAAATACATGCAGTACACTGAGTTCTGCAATAAGCGATGACCCTTTGTGTCCTCTGTTATTTCCGAAAGATGGCAACATTTTGAATGGGAGAATCAAGTCAATGAGTTAATTACTTTGCCATCTATTTCTGCCTTCTGTAACAAAAAATATTTACGACGACCGAAAGGCGAGATGGAAGCTGCACTCTAGAGATTGATAGGTTTTCTTTGTGTGTTCATGGGCTATAAATAAGCTTGCACTACTTCAACTTCTCACCAGGGAATAAAGTTTCATCATTTTGTTCAAGTCAATGAACATTGCACAAAGTGATGACTGCATACCATGACATGGTGTCTTATTTGTGTTTCCCTCAGCAGTATTTTTTTGTCACTCTAGTATTTTAGGATCATGCTTACTTGAAGTTGAAACTGCCATAAGACATAGAGGGTTCTGCAGTGTCCTCTACCCCCTCCAAATGATCTCCATGGTACAAGAAAAGGATATCAGACTGTCATTCTGATTTGGCCATTTGATAGTAACCAAGAGATTGGGCATTGTTGAAAAGCCTTTCCTCCATTTATTTGGCAAATCCAATGAAAAATAACCATTTGGGAGTCTGTGTGTCAGAGAGGACGCAATCATTCTGGGAAAAAACTTGATTTTCAGTCCCTGCAATAAGTGGGATAACAGTTTCTGTAGTAGGTCTGCCATTGCTAGACTTTTTGATTAATGTTTCTCATAATTTTCCTGACACATTCTCCCTGTCACTGCCAGTGTACCTGACAGGATGCTCTGCTCTGCAGCCCCTGAAATTCCAGCCAGAAGAAAACTGTGAGTGGTCCCCTACGAGGATGATGTGGCATAAATCAAAAAATAGGAGGAGAAGACAAGGCAAAACCAGGTTGTCTTTGAGAACACACACCTCTCTTGGCTGTGTGAGGAGCCTGCTCTTGTGATTTGTAAAGGTGAAGTTTCAGCCTTGACTGGGAAAAGAGGAGGAGATCAATGTAATTGCCAGCAATTCATTAATGAGCTGTGATAAACATTCATTAACTGCTCTGTATTGCTTTGCAGAGACACAGCTCCATGATGGCATGCTTCCAGTGCCTGTGCCTTCCACTGGCCATAGTAAGATTCAAATGAAAATGAATTATTTTCAATTTATCAGATTGTGAAGAGGAAGAAAGTCCTGAGCAGGACTGAGTGATGTTTTCCCTCAGCCCTCAGCAAGGGAAGCTGAAGCCAAAGCTCAGAAAGGGAGGTAGTGCCCTTCAGTGCGACAAGATGGTTTTTAAGCACATTTTGCTGTCTCCATCTGAAGTCTATTGTATCATCATCAGATAATGTTGTTTTCTTTTTTCTGGGCTAGAGAGAAGAGCTGGGTATTTTAAGCGTTTTCACACTCCCTGAGCATTACTTATCAAGCTCACTGAGGAATTTAGAAACTTAATTAGTACTTACTGGAAATAAGCTCAAAGTTTCAACTGATTTCTTGGAAAAATCAGAAATTCGGTTAGTACTAATGCTGGGACAGCTGGATTTGTGTTTCATGAAACCAGCATTTAAGGACATGAAACCCTGCAGCTTTTCTGAGCCATTTGTCCTTTTCAGAAGAACCAGGGCTGTGCTGTTCATAGCCACAGCTCTAGATTTTCTGAGCACCCTGACACACTGGGAATCTTTGCCCTTCTGGGCAAATATCTGTGGGTCTGGTAAGTCAAAAGTGACAATAACAAGCAAAACACAGTGATCTTCCATACAGTGTTTACAGCCTGTATCCCAATGCCCCATAAAGATTTTTAATTTGCAAATGAACTCTACAGGAAACATTGGGTAGGAAAAACATCTCTGTATTACCAGCACTGTTTTTAGTTCAAATCCTAAACACAGCCCCATACTAGTTACTGAGAAGGAAATTCACTCCATCCCAGCTAAAACCAGAACAGTAATGATTTGAAAGCATATCAAGGTAGAGTATTTCCCTTCGGTTTTGACTGCTGAACTACCTGCAGAGCTTCTTTACTGACACTGGATTTCTCCCCCATATATGAAAGGATGGTGAAACCGATTGCTCAACTTTTCAAGCATTTTCACATTCAGAAAAAGAAAACTTTCACACCACTCTCTTTGTAGATTTTGTCTCTCTGGAATGACTCTGCAGACTTGACTGCAGTGCTTGTTCTGAAAATCTTACTTTATGTCCCCTTTGCATTTTGTAGGGTGCAAGATTCTGATTAAGTTTTTCCTTAACATGATTTTCTCCCTTGTGTGCATTCTACTGCTTCAGAAATGGTCTTGTGTAGTTGCTTGTGGGCTCAATGTGAATTATTGATGGTCCAAGTTGCATCTGAGGTGAGACCTTGCTTATTGTGAACAAGTATATGTGGGGTTGGTTTTTTTTGCTTAAATCAAGTGCTCAGAAGAGAAAAGCCTGTTGTGATGCTGCTGACTCCTGCAACAGTTTTGGCAAAAACAGAATTTAGCAAGTCTCTGCTAGTAAAGTTTGTGGGGTGTACAGGTCAGGGTTTTTAAAAACACCTCCTCAAGTCATTCCAGAAGAAATTGCTCTAGTGACTGGTTTGTCATAATTTCCTCAGAATCATTTGCTCATTTTCTTGGCTTTCCATTTGACTACCTTTCCCATGGTGTCTCTGACCTGGCTTCAGTAATCCTAAAACTGTTCAATTTAACTGGCTGGGGTTTTGTTTGTTTGTTTGTTTGTTTGTTTGTTTGTTTGTTTTTTAACTTTAATATCTTTCATGTTGTTTTGAAACTGTATTAAGTAAAAACCATTTAGTAAAAAACCCAAAAAACCTGCCCAAAAAAACCCCACAACAAAAAAACAAACAACCCCACCCCCCAAAAAAATTAGGAAAAAAATGCATTAGTAAAAACCAACAACCAGTGAGAATCACATTTAAATCAGTTTCTTTTACTCTCTCTTTTAGCTGCATTTGTTGTCTCCTAATATCTTGATGTGATTGCAGTCTTTTTTCCCTGACTTCGCCAACATTTTTTACTTCAGCACTGGTGATCTCTGACTTCTCCAGCTTTTCTTTATTGAAAAGGCTTCCTAATTTTGACTGACACTGCATGGTACTGAATATGGGTGAAATGCCTGCTGTTACTACATGAATGCTTTCAAAACACTCTTAGTCCTTGCAAACAATCAGATGGCTCTTGGTAATTTTTTCATAAAGAACTTGCAGTAGAGGTTGATCTGTTTTCTGTAGACGTATCACTGAGGTTTCATCTTTACAAGTCAGTGTCTCCTGGCTAATTTGCTAAGTGTCATGCCCTGAGGTCAAGATCAGTTTAAAATTTCTCATTCTTTTTTAGGTGCTTCACAGGAAAACTTTTTCAGCTGTATTACAATACCCTGTGTAGATTCGTTTGTAATGTGGGTCAATGTCTGTAGAACGACATTTCTGTAGTTTTGTCTGGATGACTTTGGTGCAGCTGCACCAGTCAGTAATTATCTATAATGCTACAGTCTTTAGTGTGCAGAGCAGCCCCCCAACATGTGGTGGGGATAAAACATTAAAATTAATTAAAACATATCCCCATTCCTTTCTCCAATCACTTTGGTCAATCAGACCATTGTCTTGTGTTTGTATAAACCTGAAAATATCTGAAAAGAAGTCCAAGGCTCAGCTACAAAGATCACTGAAAGTAATGGAAAAAGCTCTCAGGATTTAAAACGTACAGCCTTTGGAGTATGCCCTGCAATTTTATTCAGGTTTGAATGGAGCTGAGCATGAGGAATCAATGATGGCCTCAATTCCTTGATGCACTGCCACAGGGCACACAAGCAATTGGTAACTCATGCTAGTGGTGTAAATGCATCAGTTCAAGTAATATAAGAAAAGTTATTATGGGGGGAAATACTTAAGTTCACAGCGATAGTTGTAAATGTCTTTGTTTGAAGGAGATTATTATTCTTAGGCAATTTGAAGTGCAAACATAAAAACTGAGGAACAGTGGTAAGATTGGCATGCTGAATGATAAAAATCTTCAGTTCCTGCAGCTTCAAATTCTTATTGCACTTGCATCTTATTGACTCAGTAACCTTTTAATATTTTTCTTGATATTTGATTTAGTGATAAATAATAATTCTTAAAGAGTTACTTGGCGATAACAGTCTGATTTCAATGACATTGTTTACCTTTATTGCTTTCTCTTCAAAGGTTACTTGGCACTCATAAGCAAGATAGCTAGAAATTTGAGGTTTATTGATAAAGCAAATTCAGGCAATATGATACTCATCCATGTTTAACCAAGACAGTGATAAGAGTCCACTGCTGGAAGAATTTTTTTCTTCATTGTGGTGTGATCAGTGTCTTTTTGAGGGCCTCTAACTGACTGACAAAAAGGAAATAGTCATATGTCCTGTGAAGAGTAAGAAGGAGAGACCAACTTAGCAATAAAGGTTTGAACTTGCAGGAGAAAGTTAAATGCCTTTTGTATGGTCCATAAAAGATTACTTCAAAATATAGAAATTTATAAAGAGAGAGAGCTAGTGTCAATTTGTTCTGACTATATAATTCCAGATTCCTTGGAATGCCTGATATATTTAATAGAGAGCATTCAGTGGAAATTCACTAAGACTTCAAATTCTGTTTGAAATAAGGGAAGTTCCCCTCTTCTGGTAGGTCTCCAGAGGACTTTGTGTACATGTTTGTCATAAGTAAACACGGGACAATCCTTAACAAAGTACAGTAGAAATTGCTGCCTTTTCCATGGTCCTCTAAAGAGAATTTCAAACCATCACTCAAACTGCAGCAGCAATTGTCTCCGCTGAGATGAGATACCCATTCCTCCAGGTTTGGAAGTGCCCGAGACAATGGAGCAGGTCCTTCTGTTGCTGTGGTCATTTATGATTTTTGTTGTGATGATGTTTAGGAACCATGGAGAACAATTGCAGTCACGCTTGCTTCTCTGTTTTCTTCCCATGTGTTACTTGTCATGCTCCTTCATGACTTTTTTTACAGTTTGTCAGATGCCTAGCTGATCTAGAGACCATCCCAGAGAATCCTTGCTCTAAGATACCTAGTTTTAGGATTTGTTTTGCAAAAATGCTCCTCTCTCTTTACACTTGACCTGCCCAGGTTTTGTGTGCATCAGGAGGAAGTCTCTGTCAGATGCTCATGACTCAGAGCATGAACCTTTAGGTAATTTTTTTAAAAAAGGCTTACAACAAGGTGTCTGAAGAGCTTTTCTGCATATTATTAACAACATTCTTGTGTTGTTCCAGTCTCCAGCCAGCTCTGAGTCTGGTGATGAGATGTTGCAGATGAGCACAGCAAGAATGCTGCCTGGAGAAGAGGCCTGACTGCTTGGACACTCTGAACACTGATAATGGTTGGATGGGGAGCAGAGACAGAGAATTCAACCAGTTCAATTTACATCAGGAGTTAGTTGCTGCTAGACCAAGATTTCATTTTCATCTCTTCCCCCTTTTCACAATTTAATTTCTGCACCTGTTACGACTATGGGGGGAGGTGGGGGGGGAAATCAGTCTGTTTTCCAATTCTTCAACGGGATATTTAACACCCTGCCACAGCTGAGTAAGAGCATGTATACTGGTTTCAGAAATAAGTGAAAGGCATTTAATTCCTCCGTTTTGCAAGATATTCATCCTCTTCGAGGTCTGCTTTAGACACAGTCTTTAAGATTGTGGGGTTCTGGCTTGTGTGAATACTTGCTTTTACCTGTGCATGAACCTAAGATGTAAAACTGGCTGGAAATTCTGAAATTCTGAACACAAAGCTTTTCTTTTCTGTCTATTGTTTCTCGTAAGTCTTTTATGAAGGATGGGTAATTGAGAGGATCCACCTTTTCTTTCGAAACTCTCTGACAGTGGAAGAATCCCATACATACAAAAGACTATTTACTTTTAATTGTTCTTTTGAGTTTTCCCAAGGACTTGCCTGTTGCCATGGAAACACTTGAGCATGCAGAGATTGAGCCGACTCTGTCCAGAAGGCATTCATCAGATAGTAGCCATATTTAAAAAAACAAACAAACAAATGATAAATAATTCAAAGGTGACAGACCACAGCCTGCAGCTAGTGATCTGTGTAAGGCTAATTGAGGATGTAGGAGAAATGAGTTTCTCCATCTTCCTGTGGTAATTCCCTGTTTTTTCTCTTTGTTCCTTCACTCTATTGTGATTTCATGAATGGAATGTGTAGATACCATAACAGATTCCCCTTAAGTGATATTTCCTACTTTCAGCTTTCATTCAGAGAAGAGATGATTTCTGCTTACCTCTGTCTAGTGCTCTCGGGCTACCAAGACACAAAACATCACAGAAAGAACCAAAGTTTCAGGTAGCTGTGCTCTGCTAATATGCCTCTGCTTTCAAAATGTTAGTTTAGGTGAAAAATCCTGGATGTTTTCTGGAAGTTAGGGCTTCATCCATCATAAGCTACCTCTGGGATCTTGCCAGACTGGACTGGAAGGTGCTGAGCAGGGAGCAATTGAGAATGCAGTCGTGGTGCCGGAACACCTCTCTGATTCACAGGCGAAAAAGTCTCTTTCCTGAGGAGCTCCACAGCTATTTGGATGGTCCAGGCAAGCAGGAGGGATGGAAAAGGAGGTCATTTTGTCAGGACTCAGTCCTTACTTATTTATCCACAGACATTTAGCATGTTGATATCTCCATTTAAAAATGAAACCTTTGAAATGCAGTACTGAAGTATCAGCTTTTACTTGGGCTATATGGAAAATTTTGATCTTTAAAAAGCGCTGACTTCACTGGTTGTCACGTGGCTGTTAGTGACCCTCAGACACTGATTGTTTCATGAATTATATGGAAAAGATCTGAGAAGATTTGCAGGTTGACACATCAGTGTTAATAAAGTATCTTATACTACTAATATAAAAATATAATTATCTTTTTGTTCTGGAATAAAGGAATGGGTTAGCACAGAGCCCATAGAGAAGAAAAGATACTCTTCCAAAGAGCAGTAAACCAGATTTTTATGAGTCCTCCAATCAAGAAAATAAAAAATGGAGAACATCCATTGTCTCTTTTTAAAAGCTGTTACTAACTAGTGGTGGTAATAAAAATGTAAAAAGCAGGGAAAACTCTAAAAGACAATTTTGAAGCACACATTGCATTTGTCTGCAGAGTGGCAGTAAATCCAAGTGTGAAATGTATCAAACATAAAGACTCAACAGGGAGAATGCAAACTCAATTCTTAAGTTATTGAAGTTTAATCAGCTATATCCATAAAGACAAACTGAAATAGCAGAGCAAGGGGAAAAGGTCTATTTTGTAATACACTGAGACAGTATAATATGAAGAAAACATAGTGTATACTTGCAGCATATAATTTTCACTTATTTAAAATAAATGTTTTAGTTTAATCTGTTCAGAACACTCAGAATTCAGTAAATAAATCAATTAAAACTAAAGTCATAAATTCAAGAGTTGAAGGAGAATTAGAGAAAACCCACATAGGAATGCTTAGTAGATAAGCAGTTCTAAAAGGTAGCTCATTTATGGATGCAACGAAACCTTTTGGTATCATGCATCTTTTTCCTGATGCAGTTACCCATTGTCAGCTGATTCTGTGCAGTCATTGTTTTAGATTGTTAAAACCACTGTAGCTCTAATTTGCGGCTGTGAGGTTTAAGACTTGGACAACAAAAGAACACTTAAATACCTGGGGGTATGAATTCAGCCAGCAGGGTAATAACCAAAGTCCGCATTTGAAAATGAGTGTTTTGCAATCAAGTAAGCTAAAGATGGGCAGTGTAGTTTTATTGCTCTAAAGAGAAAGCAGAAAATCACATTCTTCCTCCATTCCCAATGCTTTGTGTTCTGTGTTATCAATGAGTGTCACTGTTTTCATTTGGATGAGGAAACTGAACTCTGGAAAATGGAGTCTGAAAGGAGTATAACAACATACGCTTCATCATTGCCTTAATAAAACCAGTAGACACCAAGGTCTTCTCAGGTCTGGGTACCTGGAGGAATAGGATTCAGATGTGAAAAACTGTAGTGACCGGACTTCAGGTTAGAGGCAGTTGTGAGACAGATCTGTCTAGAACTGTTTGGACCCAAAAAGCCAGAAAAATTGGGATGAAGTGTGACTTCCACTTTGTTTTGTGAAAAAAGGAAGACTCTTTAGTGATGAAATCAGCACAAAACGGAAAACAATTTCCACCTCAGTTTCTCACTCTGTCTTTGGAATAGTCACAAAGTCAAACATGGGAGCTGCAGTGAACCCTGAGCAGTTCACTGTAGTTCAAGGGAGATGGATTTCCCCTCCTTTATGAAGCATGACTGTATGTCTGTGGTTTCCTGACACAGTGTTCTGGTTTATTTATCTGGCCAGCAGGTTGCCAGAGTGGTGACAACTTTCTCTTTCATGTGACTGCTGTATTTTGCACTGTGGTGCTTGTCCTGGATGAGCAGGATGTCCTGAGAGAAGGGAGAAGTGTATTCTCTTGGCAAAGGGTTCTGCTTTATCCTGCCTCCAGAAAGGGGCAGAGCCCACACTGAAAACATGCAGATTGTACAGACGCCTTCTGTCTCACATGGAAAGGAAAGCTGAAGAGCTCAAGAGGCCAAAAAGCTACTCCCTGGGAAAACTACAGAGCAGAGCTGTAGCAGACATAGTGGGCCCAGAGGCAGCAAGATCTCCCCCTTCTTCATTGTCTATTATCTATCTATTCAAATACCTGAAAGAATTTAATCATACACTTCACAGAAAATATTTTTAGAGTATGAATTTTGGCAGAACATACCCCAGCTGCCCTGTGCTCCAGCTGGACCTCAGAGATCTGAGGGGCTGGGTGTGACTGGGCTCCATTTCTGATGAGAACCAATTCAGTGCTGGAAGTCTGGTCATGTTCAGTATGGTCCTTCATGAACAGCGTGATTTATTGATTGCTTGATAGAATATGGGCCAGAAATTGCCACAAAGGTGGAGTCTCCTCTGACCTCTGCTCTTAAGTCACATTCCTATTGTTTACTTTGAGAGTGGGAAAAAGGTAAAGTTCTAATTGATGTAATTTCATGACCATGTGGAGCTTGAGGGACTTTAGTCACACATGTAATGCATATGCAGGTTTTACTTTGTTGGCATATGAGGGAGTTGAAAAGCAATATATATATATTTGAGTTACTAAAGCAAAGCTCAGCTTTTGGTCACTGTTTGGACCCTTCCTTGGCTTAGCTCCCATTGGCTGCATGGTTTTAAACAACACCTCCATACCTCTCCATCCTTTGTTTCCTGCCTCTTTCAGGGCTGCACCCCAAGTTCCCTCAGTGTCCCTGCTCTTGGGGCTGCAGACTTCTTGTTTCTGGTGAATTATTGCACACAGACATTTCTCCTTGCAGTGCGTTGTGTTTCAGTATTTCTTTCAATATTCTCTCAACAACATTCCTGTTGTGATTTTCAGCACAATCTTCAGAGTCCTTAGGTTTGGCACAAACTCCCTGCATTACTTTCTGAAAGATTGTTTTATTCTAGATTTCCCGTTTGTTTCTGAGCTCATGAGATTCACTTGTCTGTTGCCTTTAGAAATCACTGGGATCTTTTTGTATTATGTATCAATGTCCTCAATGGAACTCAGTGTACCAGGTTATCTTCAGAAGAATGTCATCAGAAGTACGTACAGTCATGCCAAACACAGTACTTATTCCTTTTTCTGTATGTTGAGTAAGCAAAGCACGGCCTGGGGACTGTAACTTACGTGGGTTGTAAGGGCATGAAAATAATTTAAACAACAGGTCTACAGTTTGCTCTTTCGTTTGCAAACCAGTTAAATGCAGTGTCTAAGCCATCCCTCTATTTCCTGATTTTAGGCACCAAGATATGATTATCCACACATGAAGATCTCAGGACCTAAAGAGCAACGGTGTCAACACATTGGAGAACAGGTATTTAGCAAAATTCCCCCCATCCCCAGCTTCTGCAAAAAGACTCTTCAAGTACTTGATTCAAATGTGGTCTGTGAAAATCTTCATCCTTTTTCTCTTCATCCCTCCATCAGTTTGACTTCTGCTGTGCAGCCATTTTTTGAACCCTCCTTTGAGCCGCATGATTTTGCTGTAGTTCTGGGCCCTCCATGGGAACTGTCTAGAATTCCTGTGAAAGCTCCTTTTGGTCATTTTTTTAAAAGTGAAAATCTCCTTTTGTTATCTTTGCCTCTTCTGTCTCTCCTTGTGTCTAATTCTCCTATTCTTTCTTCAGATGTTTTGGTAAAATCAATATGAAATATGTGAAAACTAGTTATTCTGAATTAGATGCTTTTGGTTTTGATGTTGTTCTGTATTTTTCTTTTTCTTCTTCTTCTTTTCTTTTTATTTTTTTAATTTTCTCAAAGGAAAGCTCTGAATTACCGAAGTAAAAAGCTTGTTCTAGAAGTGGAGGAACTGTGGAATTACAGAAGCTGTTAACATTAATGACTGATCATATGCCTTAGAACGTTTCCTTTTCCAGACAGTGCTTTTTTGTGACAAGCTTGAGAATATTGTGAGAAAAAGCATTCCTATACTTGTGAAGCATTTTCGCATGCAGAAATGTGTGTTTTGCTACGCTGTTATACAAGTTACTTTAATTGTGAAGCTGAAACTGGCCATGCTGTACCTGATAACACTTTTTCTTCACATTTTGTTCAGGTTTGACAAAATTCCTGTTAATCTATAATAAACACAATTCTATTGTTATGCCTGAGTAAAGCTGTGTACCAATAGATTGATCAAAGGCATAGTGGAAAAAACAAACATACAACAGATTTTTCTAGAGTTCATAGGCTGGGAATTTTCATGCTTTATCCAAATCTCTAATTTAAGTTTTTAAATTACCTATACCAATACTCTCAGCAGCACATTGTAGGTCAAGATGTGCTGAGCAGCAGCTTGAGAATAAAAAGATCTTTGCTCTTATCGGGGACAGAGAGAGTGAGAGAGGAAAGTGCTGAGGAAAAAGACAGTAATTTGCTAAAACTTGATTGCTGAGGTTTCCCCCCCCCCCCCCCATTATTCTTCTGAGTGAGACAACCATGTAGTGGCAGATGCCCAGGCACGTTAAACTAAAGCCAAGTTGTAGCTGAGCAAATAATTCTTGCGAGTCTTTTGTAACAAAGAAAAGAAGATCAAATTCCTAATGAAATATCATCCAGATGTTTTTCCTCTCAAAATGTTCTGAAAACCTAATTGGCTTTTATTGGGAAATTTAGAATTCCTAGGCATCATCCCTTCCTCCCTTAATAACTTTCATCTAATAACTTTCACCTAAATTCTCCTGCCAGGCAGTTCTAAGCAGTGCCATCCTTTTACCTGACAGCAGATACCTCTGTGTTTGATGCCCGAAAATGCCACTTTTGCCCCAGAGCAGCTCTGTGTTTTATCATGCATGCGCATCAGCAGGACCCACCAGACTTGTACATTTATTATCTATTCTGCAAGAATATTCTCAGCTGCTGCCTGCTCCAAGGCTGAGCAGGCAGTGAGTGGGTCTGCTCACCGCTGAGCAGGCAGTGAGTGGGTCTGCTCACCGCTCACTTCTCTGAACTTCTCCATCAGAAACTCAGCATTATTCTATTTTTTTTAAACTTACTTTTGTCACAGTATTTCCCTTGTGTGATTGTGAGCTTTTATGAGCTATCCAGTAGCAGCCAGCATATTGATACAGAGCTGACGAAGCTGGTTGGTAGCAGAGGGTATAGCACATTGATTTTTAATGTCTTTGTGCTCCTTACAAAACTCTTGTTTTGGGGAGCTGCTTTTTCTTCCTCTTAAGGTGCTGGTGCTTAACACTGTCTCTGGAGTTTGTCCAAAGGCCGTGCTGGAATATTTCAGATCACTGCTTTGGTGACCCTCTGCTTCCTCCTAGCTATCCAGTGCACTATGAAGTCTATTAATTTTCAAAGGAAAGGGATATAAGAAAAGAACACTAATTAGATGTGAGCCACAGGGCATAAAAGATGACATTCTTCAAGCCAGAGGCATTGCTCCTTTTGCAGCAAAAATTGTTACATTTCCATAGAGGCATCATTTCCTTTAACACACATGAAGCTCGTATCTCTCCTAAGAAAGAAAAGGTAGCACAAAGCCAAGAAACCAAAGAACATGTAATAGTGCACAGACACCATTTAGTAAGAAACAAGGAGAAGTATAAATGGACGGTATGAAGGAGATCTTATCTCTAATACTGCTTAACTTCTGGCTGTCTGCGTTTGAAGGTAACCGTTAGTGTACCTCATCAGTGATGTTTTGCCACCTTTTGTGAAGGAATGACTCTTCTGCAAAAGAAAATCAGGTGTGGATGACAAAAGGGCCATGGACTACTGTATATGGAGTGGATGTTGTATTCAGTGTGCTCAGATGAGAGGTGTTGGTGGGGATTACCCCGAATCTATTCTCACAGTGATTGATAAGAGGTTTAGCAGCAAAGACATTTCACAAGAAAAGATCTAGAAGGAGTTACTTACTAAAAAGAGAGATTTTAATTTGCTAGGTGAGAGTTAATAAATCAAACACAGTAAAAAACAAACTTGACTCCCTGAAGAAAGTGAAATACTTTCAGCTGAGAGAAAAAGACAGATAATTTCATGAACAGAAACGAATGACCAAGGTTTGTAAAGAAAGATCCAGACAGCCCTACAAGTCTTCAGAAGGCCAGGTTGTTGGTACAAATCAGAATGTACCATAAGAAACAGACTTATTAAAATGAGTAAGCAGGGATTGTGTTTGGAAAAGGGATCAGCAGTCTTCCAGTGGGGAAGCAATACCATTTCTGTTTAAATTTAGCCTTAAGTAGTTTAAAAGTGCTTTTCCCTCCATTCTTCACTTAGGTCTCTGTAGCTGCTAACTACTGATTTTATTTGCATTTTACTTTGAAGTGGCTTGAGCTAAGAATGATTTCATAGTAAATTGGCAAGTACAAGATTCTTCACACAGCAGTACAGTGTGAATGTAATCAACCAGGATGGTGGGACTCTACCTGCCTGCCCCCCACTCTGCGTATCCCAGGGTACCAAGGTATGTCCCAACAGGAGTGATTTAGCAAATAGAGCAGTGGCCTGAATGCTAGGAGAGTAAACAACATCTTCTAATGAGTGAGAGTGTCTAGGAAAGCTTACTGGTACTTAGAAACTCACCTCGTACCATTAATTTCTGCAAAGATTTTTCCATACTGACATAAAAGTATTATGTAACAAGACTCAGAGAAATAGGGTTTTTTATGTTGACTGTTCTGGCTTTGGCTCTTTTGTCTTACAGGAACTCAGATGCTGCATACTGTAGTCCTGCTTTGAGGAGACAGAGTTGGTGTTGAGCAAAGGACAGACTGGTAGAATTGAGACTCTTCTTTGATAAGGTCAGGGGGCTGGTGTGCTTCCAGGGCCTGGGTTTCCTTTGCAGCTTCATTTTTTTTTTTCTGTGTTGAAATATTTAGAAAGATGGGATAAACAGTGCTTACGCTTATAACTTTTCTAGTAATAAATAGTGTTTATAGTCTGTGATCTATAGTCAATTGATGGCTGCTGTTACAGCAGGATATAAAAATTACATCCACAGTGGTTCAATAGGTGCCTGCCTTGCAGACATTCTGGGTGGAGAGGAGAGCCTCAAGCATTGACACATGTGCTCTCATGCAGTTGTGAGGGCAAACTTAAGGGCAAGGTGCCATGCTAGTGGAGAGAAATCTGCTGGAAAATGCAAGCGTAAATAGATCTTTGAAACCTAATTATGATTCAGCAAATATTCATACTGGTTACAGTAGCATAGAAGTCTTTAGATTTAACCAGCAGACCTTAATTCAAAGCCTATTCCTTCTATAACTTGGAAGGTATTAAGAGCAGAGCAAGGACAGTCCTTTTTTTGTTTACAGAACTCCAAGCAAATAGACATCAAGACGTTTGTGAGAGATGTGTAAAAATGGAACACAAATGAACTAAGTACTAAGGAAGTGGTAGCAATGTACTAAAGCAGTAATGAAGTATTTAAAGAAATTGCATTTTTAACATGCTTGATGGATTCTTACACTGCCACCTTAGAGGACAAGCTGTACCAGAAAGAGCTGAGTGAACAAGGAGGCTTGTAGTGTATGAGATAGAGAGCTGGACTTGCTCACATTTGTTCCATGCCCACTTCTCCTCCCTACCTATGGAAACTGAGAGCATCTCACCTCTGGATTGTGACTAAATCATTAATTTGACTATGCATATTGGCCTCAGAATAGCCAGCTTTGAATTCTTCTGCAAAACAAAACTTGAAATGTAATCCTTACTGCTCTTTCTTTATCATAGACACACAGTGTGTGTCAGGTCATTAATTTGCAGCACAAATCTTCTAAACAGGTTAGAACTTTCTCATTTTTGGTTCAGATTGTGTAAAATTTTGGGTTTGGCTCCTCCAGAAAGAAAATAGTTCATGTCATGAGGGACATCACTATAATCAAAATATCATTAAAGTTGGATTATACATGCTCCCTCTGCAGGTATTTTTTCGGTTCACTACAATTGGTTTGATTTTCTTAAGATTTTCACCAAAAGAGTCCTCAATGCTCATATTACTGGTGTCTGTTTGGAGTCCAAAAGTTTACCTTAACCAGAGAATGTTGCTTCCTTAAGTCAAAATGGAGGCTTAGATCCCCTGTCTCAGTGATCCAAGTTGTCCTTTATTTCAGCCTCATATTCCTGAAGCATCACTGCGTTTTTAAAAGACAGATATAAATACAATCATCACAGACTAGTGTAACAGAACAAAATTCTATTACAATAATAGAATCTCTTTCAATCACTCTTTTACTCAATGAAAGGAATGGTCCCATCTAATGATACCTAAAGGGGAACACTTCAAAGGAGTCTTCAGGTCATTAATACTGTTTCAGTGCTAGTATGCAATGGGAAAAAAAAAAAAAGGAAAAATATTTCATCCTTTTAGGAAAAATCCCAACCAAACCTTCCCCCAAAACTCAACAAAATATTTTCCTTTCCTGAAGCCTTTACTGCTAACAAAAGATGTACACTTCTGGGAGAAAGAGAATTGTTTCACCCATAGTTATGTTTATTGTTTTTCCCAAATCTGATTTATTTGCATCATAGATATAAAACTTTTTAAATTCAAATGTTTACGATTCAGGATTTTTAAAAAATAGACTTTGAGTTTTATATTTTCAGTTTTTTGAATACCTGAGAAATACATCTTTGTAATCCTTTAACACTGTGGAAAACATGAAATTTTAGCAGGAAGACTGACTTATTTTGCATTTAATCAGCAAGCCTACTAATGAGAGAAAAATTTAGCCTGAAGCTATCCTGATTTTGTACATAGAGTAAGTGTTAGAGCTGCTAGTTATATTTATTGCTCTCAGTGTTTCCATTTTAAAAGGAACTTATACATTTCAAATGTATTAGAATGCTTTGTTGCAGGTTTATACTGCTACTAGATAATACCCTGAATACAGTATAAAGCATAACATTAGACTTCATCAAACAATTCTCTTTCACCAAGGAAAGGACTGGCAGTTTTTAAGCATCTGGTCCTCAGCCTCAAGGCAGTGACAGGTTTTTTTGGTTTGTTTTGGTTTTTTTTCCTTTTTGTTTTTTTTTTTGTTTATTTGTTTGGTTCTGTCTTTTTTTTCTTGTTTGTTGGGGGTTTTTTTGTTTGTTTGGTGGAAAAAAGCAAAGGAATATCTGAATCCACTCTAGCAGCAACAAAGGAAGACAAGTGATGTGATTCAGTAGTGTGGCTCAGGGCGATATCTAGGCAAAGAGACAGGCTGTGGTGTGGAGGACAGATTCCCTGTGACTTCCCTGTACTCTCACTGGGCCTGTACAAACTAAACCCTCACCATCCTTTCTCCTGCTCATTCCTGGTATTTTCTCTTTGAAATGCCAACAGAAACTTGCAATTAGTCACTGATTTCCTACAGCTTCAAAAACTGATAGACTGCATTTCATTTCTCTTTCTGAGCCTTTAGTTGGAAGATTTCCTCTGAGCCTCTGATACATACCATTAGGCCTTTTGGCCACACCTTAGGTGAATTTATCTAACATGTTTCCTTATCTAGACATGCTTTCTAGTGTATTTTTCAGTGTGGTTTCTATGTCTTCAACAAGGACACTAAATTAGCAAAATCTGAAAATAAGCACAATTAATTTCAAGATGTAATTAGTTATATACATGACAGATCTTTGTGGAGGTATCTGCAATGCAGTTACAGCAGAAAAGGGGGAGGGAGGCAACATGATGTCCAGGACAAGGTGGTCTGTGTGAAAGGGCTGTAAAAGTAGCTCACAAATTAACTGAAATAGCGTAGAAGTGATGTCTTTGAGAGGTGACATACTTGCTGTGATCCACTCAAGCTATAACCTTTGAAACGGACAGGTGTTCACATTTTTGAAGTGTTTTGCGTGGACCTCTCAGTAACTGAAGGGCAGTCAGCATGGGAATTCACTCTCCCTGCATTACCACCTCCCACGGTCCACACAATGCACCCCATTGCTGAGGGCAAGTGTAAACTGTTTAGGTGTGAACTGCTTATTGACCAGCATTTGTGGCTGTGGAGCTTGATGCAGCATAGGCTTTTCAAAGCACAAAAGAAGAGGCATAATCACTATTCAGCCTGGCACAGAGAGCAGGAAAGGTGTGTGGCTTCTGGAGGAAAAACACCTTTGTTAGGTAGGTTTTCTTACATTTCTCAAAGATGACTGTTTGGGGTGAAGGTGTGACCACCCCTCCTGCAGTCTAGGGACCTATAAGCAGTTCCAGCAATCCTGATCTGCTCTGTAACTATCACAGAAGCAGAAGGAAGGAATAATCAAAAAAGGGAGTGAAGAAGGAGGATTCTAGACGCAGTTAATTTATTACTCTGCCATGACCTGCTCTTTATTTAATTGCCACCTGAGCAGGTTAGACATGGAGTTTTTAGAGTCAACACATTACCTGGTCAGCCCTGGATGAGGACAAGAAAGGCAAAAGGGGTAATGTAAACCCAGAATTCATTAGTACATATTAATTCCCACTTTCACTTACAAGGCCCTTCATTGCTCATTTTCAATTAAGTGCCAACATGAAAATTAAAACTTCAAGTGGGAATTTTAGACAGGAGTGAGGTAGAGGAGTTAGTGTTGTCCTGCTCATCTTCCTAGCAGAGAGGCACAAAACAGTGGAGAGAGAGTAGACAGACAGGGCACCTGTCTGGTGCTGACACTACACAGTAGGGAGGAGTTCTGTTCCCTGTTTGACTTGGGAAATCATTCCTACAGCTTCCATTTTCCTTCCACACACCTTTCATGACCACATGCTCAGCTAGGTCACAGAAATCCTCAGGCATAAAAATGAATTTTATTTTAAAAAGAAAAAAAATTAAAACAAATTATTAACCCTGTTCTAGTATATCAGCTGTGCAATGTTGGTGAAGGAAAATGAAGAAGAAGAGGTCTGGAAAAATTATTTTCAGAAAAAGTTTGAATATATGCTGCTTTGAATTGAGTGCCCTTGACCTAATGTAGTCTATTGCACATCATGTTCAAGCCTGAGAATAAATTTCCATGCTCGGGTTCTGAGTTTGTGGGTAGGATTTAGCCTTGGGCTTAAGTGAGTGGTCATGCTGAGGACTCAGGTTTAACACCAGCAGCAGGACAGCTTTAGGCAGAGAAGCCTCAGGCCTCTCATTTATGCAATTCAAGAACGCATTTTCAGCAAATGTTTCGCTTTTAGTTTTACCAGCAGTTGAGCAAGTGCTTAGGCATTTTGAAATGCCTATGAAAAAAACTAAATTTTGAAAGCTGTTACTGCACACTGCAGAGCCATAGTTATATGCTAATAGAATAGTGTAATTATTGCTTGTTTGGAATCTATCATAGCATCAAAAAACCCTTGAGGCTGAATGGCACCTAAGCAGGTCAAAGCAGGTCCAGCTTTCATTGGTCCCTTTTCAGTTACTTGCTACTCATCTCTTACCATTAGGGCATCTTCTTACAAGTCTACCACTGCTTTAAAGAATCATAGGATGTTCTGAGTTGGAAGGGACCCACAAAGATGACTGAGTCCAACTCTCAAGTGAACAGCCCATAGAAGTGAAATTAAAGCTCAGCTTCCAGTGCCCATAATATCCCAGACTTTTGTTTCAAGGACCACAAGCATCCACTGTGGAAACATCCAGTGAGCTGAGTGACAAACATATTGTAAAAATGATGAAAGGGATTCCCTCATAGTTGAGTTTTGCTGTAGAGATTAAACACTTTTAAAAGATGCTGAGAGAGAGTTTGGGGGGTTTTCTTCCTGCTTTTCTTTCGGCTGCAGTACAGCAGCCTGAAGACCTGCAGGGCATTGCAATTCACCAGTCTGTTATTAAAGCTGACTTGAGGTTAAAAATGACTGGGAGATTTCAGAAACACTTATGAAAAAGAGCCTTTCGGTTCTGTTTTATTTTTTAATTTCTTTTTTCCCCCACAAACAACTCCTTGTACAAGCGGTTTCAATGAGATTTTGTTTGGAAGGGGCTTCTTCTCAGACTCAGGCTAATCCTAAATGGAGATTGCTGGCAACAACCCCCTGCCTCCTCCTGACTCAAAGCAGCACTAGTCCCCGTCTCCATACTCTGCTGAGTTGTCTGATTTGGGGAGGGACTGGAGACTCAACCTTTCCTGCCCTGCTGGGACACTGTGTCTCATAAAAGAGAAAACCTCAAACCTGGTCAGTTTAAATGAGCTTTGACATTCTTCTTTAGTATTTGGGATATCAGAAGAAACTGTGTAGTGATTTTGGTTTTTTATACTTACTGGAGTTTTTATTACAGGAATAGTTGCCATTGCTTTTTAAATGAAAAACTTTAAAGATTACATTTAATCTCATTAATACCTCCTGTTACTTCTCAGTTTCATGGGAAAATGTTGAATTTCCCCTAATCTGAATTTGTGAGTACAGCATAAATTTTGCAGTGTTTAGACTCTTTTTTTCTTTCAGTCTTTGCTAACATTTGTATTTCCTGTTCACATTTGTATTTCTGGGGATTTCAACAGATTCTCACTTTGAAATCATATCTCACTATGACTGTACTTTGTTCATTTTACCTTTATCACCTCTCTCACAATTTTCAGAGATGTCTTGTTCTGTATACTAACATATCACTTCAAAAGACTATCTAGTGACAAATCAATTCTTGTGTTAAGCATTTCTCAATTGGCTTTCATAGGGACTGCACAAATATATAGGATTGATTTGTAGGGTAGAATTTATTCTCTTGAATCCCCTTACAAAGACATCAGTAAGTTTTTATTGACAGTCTTACATTAGAGTATATCAAAAAGCCCCCAAGGGAAAACATGTTGAAAATGTTAGATAAGAAGCATTTTACCCACAGTTTGTCTCCTACAGGGATTTCTTAATTACCTTATTTTCTGCAGAACAGCAGGTCTTGGCACTGGTGCTACGAGAACCATGGTGCACCCCGATTAATTTGTGTCAGGATCACAGGGATTAAGGAAGCTGGTCCCTGTCACAATTTTTAATGTCAGGGAGCTAGTTTGTCATATTTCTGCAGGCTTTTGCTGGTTCTGCAGGACAGCTCAATGAATAACAAAGCTTATATGAAAGTTTCTGAGTTTAGAACTATTTCCAGTCTTTTCAGTTTCCTTAAATGCCTTTGCTGCCTTAGGGCACTAAGAAACCACTTACATTTCAGTGCCTGGCAGAAATGATCATAACACATGGGAAGAGAAGGGCTATGGACTGGTGCAAAAACAACATTTCAATTGTGGTGGGTGTTTTTCACAGCCCTGTGCAGTATGATACCCAGTGGAATGACAAAATTCTGCTCACCTGTGAAAATGCATGGTGGGTTGACCATGGCTGGATCAGAGGTACCCACCAGAGTCACTCCATTAAGCTCCCTCCCCAGCTGGTCTGAGGAGAGAAAATATCATAAAAGGCTTGTGGGTCAAGATAAAGGCAAGGAAAGATCACATTAATTACCTCATAGGCAAGACAGTTTGGGGGATTTGTTTATGCATTATCAATCAAATCAGAGTAGGATAATGAGAATTAGGACCAAATCTTAAAAGGCCCTCCCATCACTTCCTGCCTTCTTCACAGGCTTAACTTTATTCCCAATTTCTCTATCTTCCTCACCCTCAGCAGTAACAGGGGGATGGGTAAAGGGGGTTATGGTTAGCTCATTGTATGCTGTTTCTGTAATGATGGCGTGCAGTTCTTTCTCAGGTACTTCCTTCCCTTTAAGGGTAGGTCATCACACCAACACACCCACCCTGCATAAACCAAGTGTGCCTACAGGTGTACCGGACTTGTATTTCTACCTTTATATATGTTTAATAGAAATGCTTGGTTTGTTTTTAAACAGAACATGGAGAGTTACTCTTGTAATAGGTATACAGCTCTTCACAAAAGACACACCTTTGACATCTATTATTTATTACAATAATGATGAGTTGTCTTGAGATCTGTCAGGGATGTGACAATATTTCTACTAGGCCAAAGAGTGTAGGAGCAGAAGGTCCTCATCTCTCTCTGGGAAATGTGTCTCACTGCTGAAAGCCAGCCACAGAAGCATTGTACATTAAATTCAAAATCCTAATTCAACATTAAATTCTGATTCTAGTTGAGCAAAGCTGAATAAGAGCTCATGAGTGCCATTGCTACAGCCTGTTTACTGCCTTGCTTAAAAGGAATATACTTATATCCCGTGTTTCATGGGGGCTTACAAAAGTAATGTGCAAATATGTCTCTGAGGTTTAGATTTACAGTGCCAGGACTGAAGTTAACTTGATATTTTCTCAGGCCTTGCATGCAGAGGGCTTGAGTCTATCCCAGGTAATCTGATTACTTCAGGAAGTTAAAACAGGAGTTTTCAGGGCACAAGGATATACATTTGATTTAAGACTTCCAGGTATAAAATGCTTAGGGTCATTTCCCAAGAGGAAATTGTTGCCCAAACAAAACTTTGGACAGGTTCTGATTTGGCAATTTGACACTTGATTTAATCCTGGTGAAATGATTTCCCTGATCCCAGCAGAACCCTTACTATGCCTCAATAATATCCTTAAATTCCATGTCATTTTACATGTTATATTGGCTAATTAATGTATTAGAAATCACAAAATTATCATGTTGTAAGAAAGCTATTCCTTCGATGAGTACTTGTACTTAAGAAGCAAAGAACATGTAAAATTAGCTAAATCTGGCAATGATTTAGTCAAGCACAACTCTAGATATATCTATATCAATATCTCAATCTATCTATCTATCTATCTATCTATATCAATATATATATATATCAATATCTAGATATATACTTTGTAACTCCCATTTTAGGACTAGCCACTTTTGTAAACCAGTAACGAGCAAAACTTTATCAGTCACTAGGCTCTTGTCACAAAAGCACACCTCCACGGCAAAACCAGTAAAATACCATTGTTTCATGTTGCAGGCCTGTGGTTTAGCCCAAAACTTTAAAATTATTGCTGTTTTGAAGAGTGGATTTGTCATTAGTTCCAGGCACCTGCAGAACCTTTTCGGTAAGTTTCACCACACTGTCAAACCAAAAAACACAGATCCCAACCTCTCAGCACGCTGGACATATATCCCGCCCCCTGGTAAAATGTTACACTCACTCTTGCCCTACCCTCACGCTGATTATTTGGTATTAAAATGGAGTGAAAACGAGAGATCGTAAGGTTTCCTGCGGTAGTGGGTGGTTGCCATTGGAAGTTCCCAGTGCCATCCCTCCTGTTTCCCCACCCTGCCTGCTTGGGGCAGGCCACTGAGGTGAGCTGTGTCCCCCGGGCGGGAGACAGGACTTAGGGAAGCGGGAGGGTATCCTTGTCCAGGAGCCTGGCCTGGGACAGTCACTGACGATGGCCTCTCCTTCCCCGCAGCGTGCCGCACAGCGAGGCCGAGCGGCTCCGGTCCCTCAGCTGTACTGGGCCTGCCAGCACCGCTGCCATGGCCACGGAGTGGAGCTGCCCCATCTGCCTCGAAGCTTCGGCGAACATCGCCTACGTGAGCTCCTGCCTGCACCAGTTCTGCCTCGGCTGCATCATGCGCTGGGCCAGTAAGAAGCCGTCGTGCCCGCTGTGCAGGCGGACCGTGCAAACCATCATCTACGCGGCGCCGGCCACCCAGGGCCTCGTGGAGATGGCCGTGTCGCACCACTCGGCG
>JAHLSL010012640.1:153142-165049 GCA_025920805.1 Petroica traversi
GGCGCTCCTGGCAGTCCGGGTGCCGCAGAGACGGCGGCTCGCAGGACTCCGGGGCTGCCCACAAGAAGCAGTGCCGCCGGCAGAACTAGAGCGCTGCGGGCAGCACCAGGAGAAGCGCGACCGAGGCGGCAGCGGGAATCGATTGGAAAGCGTAGGAATTTTGAAAAGGAATCAGTGCAAAACAAAATAGCAAAACAAACAAACAAAAAAAAAAAACCAAAACCCCACATCTCAAAAACCAACAACAACAAAAAAACCAACCCCCTCAAAAAACAGAGGAAAAAAAGCTGATGACAAAAAAAAAAGAAACCCCCAAAAAAGTCAAACCCCCACAAAAAAAATTAAATAAAGAAATGAACAACAAAATAAAAAAACTCAGAACAATTAGCAAACCACATGAAAAGCCTTGAGGAAGAAAGTCTCTCACCACAAGCTTTGCCTGTGGCATTGCCGCTGCTGTCACCCAGATGCCTTCTCCCTGTGCTGCGCTCACCCTCCTCCTCGTTTGTCTCATGCAACTTCCACGTTGTTTGTCATAGCTTGAAGCCCAGTCCGTCTGTCAAAGTGTACTTCTCACAGTTCTTCAAGAGATTGTTCTATTATGGCTGCTGCCATCTCAGGTCTTACTTCCAGTGTGTTGGTTTGTTAGCAAATTGATGAATTCCAGACAAACAGTTCTCTATTGCACTGCTGCTTAACTTCACCTATGCTTGACAATCTTTTGCGATGAAAATCGAGACATTTAAGTACGTTTTTAAATTTAGATTGTCTCCTTTTAAATATTTTCCATAAATTGTTTGTATAGACATCCTGTGAGTGTGAAGATTTAATTCTTTCTGTCAGGAGATCAACATATTGCTAATATTCCAGCAAGAGGTCTTTCGTGTTTTTCTCACTTAAATTAGAAGTCTGTGTGACAAGTACTTGAAATTGAGATTTTGTTCAATAAAACAGCAATAATTCTGTAAAAAAAACCCAAAAAACAAGTTGTGAGCCTTGATTTGCCTATACTTGAACTGATCAAAGCAAAACTGTTTTTCTCTGCCTTTTTACCCTGAAGCACTGCACCTTTGTCCCGCTCAAAGATTTCACCAGCTGCAATTTGTATGTGCCAATATGGCTGTTGGCGAGGGCCGGACAGCTGACCACAGGGATGGCCGGCGGCTCTGCGGCTTGTTCTGAAAGTTTCCTTTTTGTTAAGTCAACTTCAGCTAGGGACTTCTTTTCCCCTCGCTGTGAGCTGCTTCCCTGGGATGGTGGTCACTGTCCCAAAAGCCAGAGAGCTGCTGAGAGAGAGAGTGTTCCCTTGCCCGGAACTCAAAATCAGACACAAGACACCTTGGTCTGCTCTGCTTGGATTCAGGGGCAAAAGACCCCGGACTGGCCCAGCTTTCAGACTTTTATTCTGAGGGTTACAACTTATCTCATAACGGTACAGGGGAGGAAACGGGGAAGGGTCAGAAGGTCAGGGTCCAGTCGGGAAGGAGTTAAGGGAGGAAAGAGTGAGATACAAGATACTATTGTTAACTGAGGGGCAGGAGGGGGGAGTTTGACTCCCTTTCCAAGGCCAAACTTAACTCTACCTTCAGAGGGGCCTCACTTTCTAGGCCCCCAGAAATTCTTCAGGGGATATGTCATTCTCTGAGCTTGAACCACTGCTACATGCCAGCCTCACATAAGTGAGATAAGAGACAAAATTGTCGATTCCTCAGCACTGGAGAACTGCACCCACAGTCAGTGAAATCATTCTCTGGAACAAAACTAAGAAGTCACAGAAGTGTTCACAGGTCCCCAGCATTAAATTTAAAAAATCTATTTTAATTTCAGTAGTATTTTTTTTTGTTTTATTTTTCCTTCTTTCCCCACAAGTTCAAATGTAGACTTTATACTCTCTCCTTTTTTTGTATGTTAAAGCTGCAGCATCATTCATGGCTGTGTTGCTTGCACTACTGAGAGTTACTTAAACAGTTTCTTAATTGGGTCTTTCTTTAATAAATATGTTTTGCATTAGCACACTTAAATGGTAGCAATAACAGAGCACTTGTAATAAAACTGCATTTCTGTATAAATTCCCATTTCCTCTTCTAGGTACTTTGAACATCTGCTTGGGGTTTTATTACCTTGGTTTCCATTCTCTGTCCTCCTGTTAAGGAATATAACTTTTGGCATATTTACTTATCTCTGAAGAGTGTAAGACTCTGTGGATCTCATTGACTGAGTAAGAGTGGAAGCTACTATCTGATTCTCCCTTCCTGATTTTTAGTGGAATCACTGGCCAGAATTTGCCAGACTTTAAAGAGTAATCCGGCTATTCCCCTTAATGATGGTGGTACTTGAGGTGCTTATGTGAGGTTCACTTTGTACTATTAGTGTTCTCAATAATGTAAATTGCATATTTATTATATAAATGTTTTCAAATTCCAAGATAGTACAGGATCATGCTTAAAAATATTAGATCTAAATTCCCCACACCTTGCTCTTTCTGCTGTTTCCCTGCCTTATCCACATCAACTAGAATTCACAAGCAATTATATTTTTGCTGCTTCTTGTGAGTGCTGGGAGGTGTGTGGAAGTCTTGATAACAAATGTGAAGCTGTTTCAAAGAGATTAACCAGAATAAAGTAAGTTTCAGAAGCAGAACACGTCCAGAGAGGACACATCTGATACAAGGAGTGAGATGCCAGAAATTGATACAGCAAATTTTAACATATCAAGGTTCATGAGATGAGTGGTTAAAGTAGTAAATTTCCTCCAGGACATGTCTAAGTAAAAAATGACCTGCCAAGCAACAGTAATGCAAAAATGTAAATGCGTGTGCCAGGGATGTGTGTCACCTTATGCCAAATCAGACATGTGAGCAGTAAGTAGGGCAGGGGCAGATTAACAGAAAAAGCTGAGAAAACAGGACTTACTTTCCTTTCTTGATGTGGTAAAAAAAAATACTGGGAGGCGCATATTGTGTGCGATAGCAGGTGAAAATTACAATACAACCACTCGTACTCTGCAGAAGATAAATAACCCACAGATAATTAAGTCACCTAGTTACCTTTTAAAAATTTTATTTTGATAACAGTACTTTGAAGAATTTTGACGCTGCAAGAAAGAAGAAATGGCATAGAGTTCAAGGGAGGAGTTGATTCTGATATTCTGACAAGGACCATAGCAGCTCCCTAAGCACCTTTCCGATGATGGCAGTGGTGGGTGATACCTGCCTGTGAGTTGTGTGTGAAGAACAGAAGTTTGAATGGGAATTGCTTGGGAATGTTCTAATTAAGAACAGTAATGTGCTGTGATAGAGAAAATTTTGCAAGAAAATTGCCCATTAAAGAGAGAACTGGAAAAAACATAAATAAATGGAAAATACGAGAAATAGGCCATGTGCAGTTACATTCGGCCCTAAGGTCTGTGCTTTTATAAAAACTGCAGTGCTCTTATTTGCAAAGGATGAGTGGAGAAAGTAAAACTATTTGCTTGGCAGTAGGTTAGGAAATTTTCCTGTGAAGGTAATTCTTAGTATTTTACCACTTACTTGTTAAATGAGTAAAGGGGAGTTGTGTGGCAAGGCTATAACAGAAAGAGGGGCCTTTGTCCTCTCCTTAGGCCTAGTCAGGCAAGTTGCTTCAGCCTTTACCGCTTCCTTTGCCTCATTTTGAGCTGCACAAAGAGTGTGAAAGCAGAGCTGCTGATAGTCAGCCCAAGGACAGGTTTTCTCTTTTTGTGCTTCTCCTGGAGTGGTCTGAGGAGGGAACTTCCTTCAAGCCAAGTTTGTTAAACTTTAGAGAGCATGGAGAAGTCTTGAAATGGAAGAAGTTCTGATAGTCTGATAAATGAGTGTTATTATTCCACACTGGAAATATGCCAGATATGGTTGTGGTCCTCCTTTGGAAAGGAAAAGTGTGCAGGAAAAACAGGGTTGCACAGTGACGTGCCATTTTCAGTCATTTAATGAAGAGAAGGGCTACCACATCAGGTTTCTAACAGAACCATAAATCCTTTCATTTTTGCCTTCCAGTGGCCTTCAGATGAGAAGCTTCAGCAGAGCTTCTTGGTTAGGAGATGTGTTTTTTACCAGCATATTACCTGAAGTTCCCTGGTACAGAGCTCGTGGAAGTGATTCCATTACTGAAAGGTAATGGCAGCCCTTTGCTGCTGTGCTGGACTCTGCCACATAAGTGAAGGGGTCAAGGCTGCCTCGCCACAATTGCAGTGGGTTGATTCCTCAGGAGTGATGGTGCTCATGCAGCCCATTCCTAAAAATAGAGGGGTGCTGTGGGCTGTGCATCTGTAGGGTGCATGTACAGATAGTGTGTGAGTTTTCCGTGGTCAAATTTGGCAGAAAACTCCATATGCTTTGCTCAGAAGCTTCCTGATATCCGGCTCATCTGAACTCCTGACTTGATGAACTGGGTCTAATGACCTGTGATTTAATTTTACTGCAGATTGAATATTTACAACCCAGGAGTGTTGATCTCTGTTGACACCTTGATAAATGTTTATGGCTTGATGTGTGGAATGTGAGAGCAGCTGTCTTCCTTAACATTACTTTGGAAGCGGAAAATAAAGTCTTGCAAAGAAGACTGTGGTGAGCAGGATATCAGTGTGAGTGTTGCCACGTTGTGCTAATTAGATGCTGAAATTGTGGTGTTCTTTGTGGTACATATCCTGTCATTAATTTGTATGATTTTCAAAGTTTTTGTGGTACAGATATACTACTGAGGTTAAACCATTAACACAAAATGCAAAACAAAATATCTTCCTCTGTTTTTCAATTCACAGTATTGAAATCTAATTAGGCACCTTTGCATAGCACTGGGAAAAAAACCCAACAAATCTCAGATGCATTTTGCTGGATCAATGGCAAATATAACCTGTGGTGTGAGGATGTGGACTCATGGTATTAATCAGCATCCTGGTAATTGCAGTGGTGTTATGCAGATGGTTATATCCATATCAAATGCAGCCTAGGCTTCATGGAAAAAATTCCCACAAGGGGAATGATGACAAGGGAATGAAACAATCCTAGAGTAGAATAGCTCTTTGTCTTGAGAGCTATGTCCCAGCCTGCAGAAGGGGGAGAAAGATAATTTGATTTGGGCAATCTGTTTTGCATATTCCTGGGAATGTTGGAAAATGTGTGTAATTTCTGCTTTGAAAACAGACTGTGGAGAAGTTGCAGAAGGAGGGGAATATCTGTGCTCTGCTCAAAGGCAGCTACTTTGATCTGACACCAACTGTTACCTTTTAAGAGCAGACCTTGTGCTCCAGTGACAGCTGCAATAAAGATGTCATTCTGGAAAGCATGAATGTGTGATAAAAACGAAACCTGCAGTTTTAAATTTGGTTGAGTTACATGCAGAATATTTCATAGTATTTTACTCTGAGTGTGTATAAGTGTGTTTTCATCAGCAGTGTGTTAGGGCCTCTCTTTGCTTTTTCCTTATCCCTGAAATTGAGCACTTCTCTTCTCTGACCTGCAGCTTTGGCTTAGTTCATGGTGCCAGAAGTCTCTTTCAAACATCCAGACCCTTAAGCATTAGGTTATCTGCAGGTCTTCAGATTTCTCTGATTGCTCCATAAAGAAGTGCCATTCCCATGTGACATCTTTTGCACTGACAAATCTTACTCAGATGCAATGTAAACATCTCCAGGAAAGTGTGTATCTTTCCACAATTGCTCTCCGAGGCTCATCAGCATTCCTGCTTGTTCTTAACCATGCTTGGATCATGTAATTGATTCACACCATATGTTCAATTATGTCACCTTTGGTGGTTTATTTCTTTTTTCTGTAAGGTGTTTTACAGAGATAATAATTTTCTTAGGTTTTTGTTAAGTGGAAGTCACTGTACACCCAAAAGGTAGCTTTGCAAAACCTTCAGTCTGTTTCAACTCCAGGGGAAACACCTGGAGTTCATGGAGATGTGATGGCAGTCCAGATTTTGACAAGTTACTTTACATTTCTCAGAACTGACTTTTTTTTCTTTTTGTAATTTCTGCAATCCTGCCTAACTTGCCACATTCATGGCTACAAAGAATTGAGACCTGTAACAAAACTTAAGCCAATTAATGACAACACTGCCAAATAAAAATTATCTGTTTTGTCACACCTCTAATTTACATCAGGTACTTCAGTGGATGTGTTTGGATACTTCATTGTGATCCAAACATTGTTTTTTTGGGATGAATTGGGCAGGTGCACTATCCAGGCTGCTCAGCATTCAGTCTCCAGATCTCTGCTACTGTGGAAGCTGTAGGCACCAGGGCAAAGTGCATTAGAAGGTGCATTAGGAAAAGCACGTGTTCACAGGGAGACTGTCTTTTTTCCCATCACCAAGCATTCTTCATTGCACTAACTGTCATTTTTTGATTGATTAAACAAATGTACATAATCTAATCCCAATCTGCATGTGGAGACAGTTTCAGTCGATGGTTGCAGCATGGTGGTGGCTAAGAACTTTCTTAGTTCAAGGGCTGACCTTTTTAAGTCATTAGACTTTGGCTGTGCATGTGAAAGCTTTTTCCCAAGCAGAGGACATGTAGGATGAGTATCGGTAAAACTTTCTTCTTGGAGATGTTCTATCAGTGGCCATTGCCACTGCTGGTATTTCTGTTAATGAGTAGCGTCTGACAGTGCTTCATTCCTGCTTGCCTAAGCACTTGGGCAGTGCCAGAGTGGAAATGAACAGAGGAAAGGGGGTTTATGTGCTGTATGGCTGTGTTTGATGAAAAGGAAAAAGTTCTCTTTGCCCCAGACACTAAGATCCCAGAGGTGAGTCCCATTGTGTGGCATACTGAGACAGAATAAAGGGGAAAAACAGCAGAGTCCTGATGGGTTTTCTCTTATGGTAGGCAGGGAGGGTCTTCAGCAAAGTTATCTCAGTCTCATCTAATTTTCCCCAAAACAGCTAGTTTGGGGTAAGGACCATTTCTGCTTCTTCCATATAAGGCTGGTGCTCAGGGCGCTTCATTACTTGTACACTAAATGTTCCAGTGAGGCTCCACCTCAAGAAGGAAAAGTTACCTTTGCTGTGACAAAGCAAGAGAGTGCTGGGGCAGGAGCTGGGGGATGCTGCACTTTTCCTTCTCCTCCATTGCTGACCAGAGATGCTGAGTCTCACTTCCACTGGTGCCTCATTCTCCCCATCAGAAAACTGTGGAGAGTAATGTGTCCTTGAGGACTTTGCCATTTCCAGGGGAAAGTGCAGTGAAAGAGGTGGTTATTTCAGTGATGTTAAATACCAACTGCTCAAAATATGCTGCTGGAAACCCTGCGGTTCCAAAAAGCTGTGTTTACTAAGTGTTACATTTTTAATGTGGTGTAAGTGGGGAGAGTGAGAAGGCCAAGGATAGCAGGAAACAAGTGAGGAATAATATAATTTTGGGCTTGCAAGGTCCAGGTAACATCAGTGTTATTTGGAGCACATCATCATGGGAGAGGAGTACTGAGCTGCTCCTGCTTGTCTGTCTGTGCACAATGGGCAGGAGGAGTGGAACATGATCAGTGTAATTCACTTATGACATATTGATGTGGAGAGAAACTAGAGCATTTAATCTATTGAGATTTTCCATTTGCTGCTTTGTAAAGGAGGACACAGGGTTGCAAAGCTAAGACAGTTTGAAGAGGTAAAAGCTTGCAATAAAAAATTATCATCCTAAAGATTCATTGCTGATGGCTAGGAAAAACAAGGTTGCATGCCCACTTAGCCTGCTGTAATCTAGCAGAAAAAGGAAAGTAAAATCTGTTTAATTATTTATTTACCTTTAAAGTAATTTGCTCTAATAGAAAATAAAACTTTTGCTCCTCAGTGGCATTTTTCAAAAACAAAAAGCACACAGCCAAAATGTTTGAACCAGCTCCACATGAATCTATCCTTTTACTATTATTGTGCTTTTGAACTTTAGAAATTACACTTTAGAGTGTAATTTCTAATGTCTTATTTCAGAGTTATCAGCTGAAAATAGCTTTTGCTGAGCTGATTTCCTGACATGAGATGTTATGAAGGAATTACTTCTAACTGATGCTCTAAGCTACAAAATACAGTGTTTACTGAAATGTCATCATCTGCTTTATGTTTTGAGAATAGTAACCTTTTTTTGAACTGCCAATTTCACTGTATTTGTAGTCCATGCTCATTTCAAAACATTTGGAGAGAAAAAAAAAGAATAAAGGCATATATGCACCAAGGAACAGATCTGATGAGATTGCACAGGAGATTTCTGCTTAAAAGTACTGTTTTTACAGCGTGACAAGTGTCTCAGGAATATGATGACAGGCACAAATGAACATGTTACTCATGGTTCCTGAGCTGAACAAAGTGAATAATCTAGTCGAGGTCAGTGACAATGATGGATGGATCTGCTCAAATCTGTCACAGATTCATTGCAATTCTGCCATCTTTGTCTCTTATGAGGGCCTTCAATCAATAAATGAACAGAATGCACTAGAATTGGGAGCAGGAGCAGTTAACAGAAATTCATGCTCTTTCTGTTGGGCCAGAAAATCAACTGTGCAGATAAATGGCTCTTTTTTTGTTCCCTACTAACAATATGTTGGTAACACACACTCTACTTCTATATTTCTGTATCTTTTCTGGGTGCATGATAAAGGGTGCACAATGAGAGCATTTCATTTATATACAGACAGTGGGGCTGCCTCAGCCAGAGTTTGTACCAGGAGGAAAATGGCTATAAAATAAACTGAGAGTGGATCTACCAAAACCAGCTACACAGCTTAAGTCCCAGGGTATTTAAATTAATTTGCTTTCAAATGCAATTGCAATTTAGCTCTGGACTGAATACAGTCATGACTGTGGATGCTGGGGCTTTTCCTTCATCAAAGGTGCATTCTATCAATGTAAGAGCACCTGAACCAGGAAAGACCTGAACTTTCATCAGCTTTTATGAGACTGAGGGAGACCTTATCACAGTCTATAACTTCCTCATGAGGGGCAGTGGAGAGGCAGCGGAGGCGCAGCACCGATCTCTTCTCTGTGGTGATAGTGACAGGAATGAGAAAGGCTGGAGCTATGTCAGGGGACGTTTAGGCTGAATATAAGGAAAAAGGTTCTTCCCTCCACCAGATGTTGGGACTGAACAGGCTCCTCAGGGAATGGTCACAGCCCAAAAGCTGCCAGAGCTCCAGGGGCATTTGGGCAATGCTCCCAGGCCCAGGGTGGGATGGTTGGGGTGTCTGTGCAGGGCTAGAAGTTGGTGTGGATGATCCCTGTGGATCCCTTCTAATCCAGGACATTATTCTGTGGTTTTTCCAGATTTTTGTCTCCATGCAAAAGAAATCCAGGCACAAAGGCGAGATTGGCATGTTGGTGGGCAGACACTATTAGATTTAGAAACAGGCTATAAATTTAGGCCTACAGGCCTATCAGACCTGCAGTTTCTTAGGGCTCTATATTTTCTGTCCTGTTGGGCTAGTTTTGAGCTAAAGATCTAAATTTACAGATTGTTTATCCTCAGAAGAGGAATGCCACATTGACAAGCTGCTGGCCTCTCACAGGAGAGATCTGTTTCATGATCTCTAAGCTACTCTGGAGTTTGAAGATGAGGAAGCCGTGGTGTTACTTTGTCAGGCTCTCCCAGGGGGTGATGTTCTGCCTCCGGGGCCAGAGCATGACACAGGCATTTGAAATGTGTCTGCCTTGGTCACTCACTCTATCAGTGTCCCATTTCAAATTTATTTCCATCTGCTTGGAAAGAGAGGAGGAACGGGCCCTAAAGGTGGGAAGCACACTCCAGTTAATGAACTTTCCCAAGGAGCAGAGTAGATGATCTCCAGAGATCACTTTTAGTGCTTCTAATCATTGCTCTGCTTCTCTGGACTTCAGGGTTTTTAGTTGCGTGAAGCAGATGTAGCAACACTGGCCCCAGGGCTATAGACTGGGATGTCTATAGGCATGTCTCTTTATTTGCTGACTCTTCTTTGGCCTGCAGTGAAGTGGTGAGGTGGGACTGAAGTTTTACCTTGTTTTTTTGTTGATAAGCAAAACTGTCAGGTTTCTGCAGGGAAAAAAGAACCAAACAGCTGCTTGTTGAGCCTTATGGAACTAGTAACTAGTTATGCTCCTGATTCTAGAGAAATAATAGCATTTTCATAAACTCCAGTTGTGATAAGAAGGCTGGAGGATATTTGACAATGTCATCCAGTGACGCTCCTTACTTTACTCCAGAATCAGCAATCCCACAGACTCTCTGAGTAATTATAACTTATATTTCTCCCTAATTTCTCTCCTAGACCTTCCTCACTCCAGTTTTAGTTCCTGCTTTCTAATACTCTTCAAGGAAGTTTATTACTTTCTCATGAGAAACAACTTCCTGTGGGTTGGAAGACTTCTCTCTCTGCACAAAGCAACTGCTGCTTCTTCATCCCTCCATCAGAAGCTGCATTTTGCAGAGCAATCTGTGTTCTATATTTCCAGAAATATTGTTGATGCTGGTTCACCATCAACAGTTAAAATTGCGTAAATCTGAAATTTAACACTTTTGTGTTGAAAAGGAGCTTCAGATATCCCTCAAGGTCTCATTCCTCCTTGCCCCGTTAGGAAACGGATCAGTGACCTCAGGATCCTGCCTTGTGATTCTTGTCACATTTTATTCTTCTATTTACCAATATAGGGAAAAAAAAATCTCATTTAATGTGTAGGGTGATTAAAATAATAAAGCATTGTCACAGCCAGATAGGAAAAGTAGCAGATACATCACTTTTAAGAGCTGTGCAATCCTTTTAACAGATGACACCCAGACTACAAAATGTTTGCAGTAATACTCTTCATGGCAATAAAATCTTGAACTAGAATTGGGAATTATTCTCTTTCCAGATTTTTTTAAGCGTGGTGGACTCCTTCTTCAAAATGAGTGTGTGAAAAAACCCCAGATTCTACATCCAGTCATAGAAGAGTAGGTCCGGATTAAAAAAAATAAATGCATTTGGATTTGCACCATCACTCTCTGCTGGTCAGTTTGCACTGTGTTTAGAGCACCAGCTACGTAGTTGTCCCTGTAAACTTACAGGTTGTTTTGCACAAATTTCCCTGAACAGCCAGAGTTCTGTTAAATTTAAAATTAATTTAAATTCTATTATCTTGTAAAAAATATGAAATCCCCCCTGTCCTTTTCCTCCATTTTCTCCTCCATACTATTTTCTTTCTTTTTCAGAGAAATTGGAGGAGAGACTTTTATTTTAAGAGACCAGACTAAAGAAATATACAGTTCTCATGAAACAACTGCAACAAAACCAAACCCCTGGGGCCTACAGGAATGAGTAATACATAATGTAATTTTCTCCATTAGAAAAGATGAAAATATGGGAAGCAGTCCTGCATTTTGTGCAGTGTTACAGGCACGGATCAATACCAAGCATAGTACAAAACCAGCAGGTGGGTCCATTATTGTGATAATTTTCCCTCAGAGTTGCCTGTATGAATGGCAGGTTTTCACTAGCACTGCCAGAGCCAAGTTGTGCTCTGTGCCTGTGTGTGCATGCTGCAGGGGAGGAATTGGAGTAGTTGTCGTCTCTGTAGTTTCTTCATGGAGTGTGAATCCTCTTTAAATTCTCAGCCCTTGAAGCTCAAGGCCTGAAAACCTGAAGTAAGTTTAACAGGGATGTCACAGAATCTTTCCATGATCCAGCCCTTCTTCCCCTGTATACTGCACAGGCATCAATTAAGCTGGCAATATCTAGACTTCATTTTTCTGCACAGAATTAAACAAGAAAAAAGAGCTCTGAAAAGTTCCTGAAAGGATAAAAGTAGAAGTTTTCCAGGAATCTTTGGTACATGGGTTGAGAGGCACAAAGGAGGATGTGGCCACTTCAGCTTTGGTTGTTTTCACCTTGCTGAGAAGACACTAAAAGCTTTCCCTTTCCCTTTCCCTTTCCCTTTCCCTTTCCCTTTCCCTTTC
>JAHLSL010012640.1:170280-216377 GCA_025920805.1 Petroica traversi
TTTATTTTATTTTATTTTATTTTATTTTATTTTATTTTATTTTATTTATTTTTAATTGCTCAGGTGTCTGTTTTGCAGGTGTCCTCAAGCAGACATTTCAAAGGTCTGAGGCTGTCACAGAAGGATGCCTCCTACTAGCAGAAGTACTGCTTTCAGGAAAAGAGATTTCCTGTATTTATCTTAAAGCTTCTCTAAGATTTTAGAGTTGAAAGAGTTGAAGTTTTGAAATCCAAAGCTCCTGTTCAAAAGAAGTGTTGACCCTTAGGGGTGGTATGGATTCTGGCTGCTCATACTGTTAATCTTGCCTAAGCCTGGAAATATGAATAATGCTTATGAGAGCTCTGTGAGTGTCTGTGCTGTCCAAACATGCCTGTTACATTTAGAACAGGAAATTATTTCTATGAGTCTTGACTTTTGTAAAGATTTAAGGTTCCAGAAAACAACAATATTTTCCTGAACGGTAGTCAAAGTTGACCAAGAAGATTAATCAAATTACTTGAGTGTCCTAATTTCTGGATGTCTTTCTTGTGAATTAACTTGGGGTTTCAGAGCCTCTGGAATTACATGGTCTACAAAGGCCTTAATTATGACTATATGATTCAAAATATCAGTGTGGATCTGTCTAGTCAGACACCATTCTTTCCATAATCTTCTGTATCATCCATGGGTTTCCTAAGCACCTTTAGTCAGGGGTTGTATACAAGATCGATGAGTGAGCCCACAGGGCTTTTATTATTGCCTTCTCTTATTGCTTAGTCAAATATATGTTTAAACTACAGATACTTCCTAGAATTAAATTAATAGTGATTTAAGTATAGAAAGGGACCATTAAATAGCAGTCCTCCGGGGATTCTCTGATCATCTCCTCCTCATTTCTTTTTTGTTTAAACATAGGTCGGGCATTTTGTTAATTCAAAGATTTGCAGAAGTGGAACACATTACCTAGTCCTCCTGTACAATTAACCTTTGATATGCTTTTTCTAATTGCCCATTCAATGACTTTGCTACATGTAGAATTGTGTAACTCCTGTTCTTTCTCCATGGAGGGAGCCAGAAACACCAGAGAGATATTGTACAGAGTTAAAGTAGATATGAAATTTCAGAAGCCATAGGGGAAAAAAAAAAATCTCATTTTCTCATGCTTATGGACTTTTATTTGTTTATGTAAATTTATTTTAAAGAAATAGTTAAACAATAACCAGAAAGAAAACTGACAAAACATGATTAGTCATGCAACTCTTTTCTTTCATCTGGGTGACTAATATCTAATAATTTAATGTTTACACCTGGATTAAGGAAAATACTTAACAATGATTCATTAATTGAAGACACAAAAAACCATTAAGAATTGTTGTTTGAGCAGGCTGTTTTCCCAGAACAGAACTTTCATTTGTAACAAACCTTAGGAAAAAAAATTAATTACTGTTTTTTTGGGTTTTCTTTCTGCCACATTTTAGACCTCAGCAGAAGGATAGAGTTTTAAAGATTTCTTAGAATTATAAATGGTTTGGCTTGGAAGGGAATTTAAATGGTCATCTAGTTACAAACACCCTGTTCTGGTTCAGGACACTTTCCACTATCCCAGGTTGCTCCAAGCCTTATCCAGGCTGTCCTTGGACACTTCCAGGGATCCAGAGGAAGCCACAGCTTATGTGTGCCAGGGCCTCCCCATCCTCAGAGCCAAGGATTTCACTGTCAAGTGCTTTGCACCCGTCCAGGTAGATGTTGTCAGCAGCTCTTCCCTCATCCACCACTGCTGTAACCTTTCATAGAAGGTCACCAAATTTGTCTGGCTTGGTTTGCCCTCTCTGAAGCCATGTTTGGCTCTCCCTGTGCCTTAGCACAGTTCCTAGGATTTGCTCCATGATCTTGCTGGGGAAACTGGTTGGTCTGCAGTTCCCTGAACCTTCCTTATCCCTCTTTTTACCAGTGGGGGTTATGTTTTCCCTTTTCCAGACAGTAAAAAGCCTATTGGGCTGCCACTTTTCAGATGTCTTGGAGAGTGACTCAGCCACTCCATCTGCCAGTACCCTTAGGATCTCATCAAATCCCATTGATTTGTGCACCTTAAGGTTCCATAGAGGTTCTGGAACCTGATCTTTTCCTGCAGTGTACCTAGTCCCTGCCTGTACCTCCTTGGGTGGTGTGGCTGGAGACTTTGCTGGTGAAGACTGAGACAAAAATTGCTGGAGTACCTCAAACTCCTGTTTCCCTCCAGAGAAGGCTCACATTTTTCCTAGCCATCCTTTTATCATAAACACATCTGCAGAAGTTTTTCATGTTTGCCCTTGACATCCCTGGCCAGGTTTAATTCTTTCAGGGTTTCAGGTTTCCTAACCTGATTCCTGTCTCTCTGTACTCCTCCCAGACCTTCTGTCTCTGCTTCCACCCTTTGCAGGCTTCCTTTTTATGTCTTAAGTTTGTTCAGGAGCTCCTTGTTAGTCCATGCAGGCTTCCTGGTGTTTGTACCTGCCTTCCTCTTTGGGATGCATTGCTTCTGAGCTCAGAGGAGGTGATCCTGGAATATAAATTAGTTTTACTGGGTTGCTCTTTATCTGAGGGGATTCTACCAAGCAGGTCCCTGAAGAGGCCAGAGTCTGCTCTTCTAAGTCCAGGATGCTGAGCTTGGCATGCATTCTCCTATCTGCCCTAAGGATCTCATTTTGTGGTCCCTTCAGCCCAGGCTGCCCTTGAGGTTCACCTTCTCCACCCTCCTTGCTGGTGAGAACAAGATCCAGCACTGCTACTCTCCTTGTCTCCTTTGTTCCTTGGAGAACAAAGGCATCATCAGCACATTCCAGCTACCTCCTGATTTGCTTTTTCCTGCTGTGTTGCCCCTCCAACAGATTTCAGGGCAGTTGGAGCCCCCTGTAGCAACCAGGGCTTGGGAATTAGAGGCTGCTCTTATCTGCATATAAAGAGACTCATTCCCTCAGTCAGATGCTGTTTGGTTTTTGCCTTTTTCCTTTTATATTTTCTCTGTATTCTTCCCCCACATATTTGTAGGCTCTGTAGCTCATTGGATTAGTGGGTGGTTTTCCCAGGAATTTTCTACGGCCTTTCCCTAAGCAGAAAGAGAAAATAAATTCTGGAGCTCCAAGCCTTTTGGGGTTCAAGGCGCCAGTGCTATCTTGGCTACTAAGGATGTGAACAACTCTTCAAGATACATTTTCGTAAAGGAAGTACAGCTAGTGCCAAAGTGGGGGCTCCAGAGAAGAAACTTGATCTGGGGCGGGGGGGAATGGCATCACAACTTGTCCTCCTAATTTGATGCTTTTTATCAATTAAGCTAATTTTCTAAAACCTGTAAAAATATACTGACCCCAGGGGAGGAGGGAGGGGCCTTTGTGGACATCTTTTCATAACTGCCCCTGAAAACCTTCAAATAAAGATGCACTTTTATGTTACCTCCTTACTAAAATTATTTTGAGTTTTATTTTCAAGTTGGGAAAAGGGCAATAGTGATGAGATAGCATGGAGCAGAATCCAATAAAGTCACCTTTAATCCTGGTCACCTCCCTTAAATCCTGATCCATCAGCTCTCAGACAGCTCATCCATTCCTACGAGAGCTCTCTTCACTCCAGACAGTCACTGACATAGAGGGTGACCCCTCCTTGTCTTCCCTGCCTGTCCTAAAGAGCCCATGTCCTTTCTTGTTACATTAAAATGTCTTCTTTTGGTTTATTTTTTTGTTGTTGTTGTTCACTCTGCTAAGAAGACATTTTCAGGCTATGAAGATAATTATTTTTCAGAAGAACAAAGGACAAAACTGGACTAATTTATACTGTAAGGTATTGTCTCCCTTTTTGAATTCTGAAGAAAATGAAAAGGAAAATGAAAGGAGACAGATAAAAAAACCTTAAGAAATGAGTCAGAGAGATCAAAGAGGGAAATGTAACTTTGGAGTGTGGATGATGTCGGATCAACCCAGCATGTTTCTGTTAAAATGGAATGGCTCTGAGTTGCCTGACTCTGCCCTTTACAGCAAAGTAGTCTCATCAATAACGTGATAATCCTCATTGTGTTCATCCTGTTGCTATTCTCAAGCACAATGCATATTTTTCAAACACAATCAGCTCTTCAAAGATATAATTGGGCAATTTTGTTGTGAATGGCATTCGATTTCAGAACCTTTGTGGCACTCAGTGGATGGGCTATATCCACAATTTAGTACATGAAGCTGTGCCCTAGCAACTGCTAACAATGCAAAGACATGTAAAGACCAGAGCAAACATATTTTTAGGTACCTGATAGTACTATGATTTTAAATTCTATTTCTAGTGGAGTCAAGATACGGTAAAGTAATTGTAAGGCCCGTGTCATGAAGAAGGTACTTCAATTTCCTCCCATTATACTTGATATATGACATCTCCTTCAATATCCTTTGATCATGGAATGACTGTTTCAGAAGATCAGCCTTGCAAAAAGGTACCCTTCAGTCACATCAATAGAAGAACAGCTGGCTGAATAGTTTTCAAATTACTTTTTCAGAGGAAAATACTTGAGTCATTAAAACACAAACTGGTTGAGCATAAAGGTCCCTTTCAATGAGATTACCATTACCAGAAAAAAAGTGCAAAAGCAAACTTTTCACTTTAAAGAAACAGCTTTGAGAATTTGCATATGTGGACACTAAACATGATCTAGAGTATGTACTACAGATAAATATAACAAGTCTTCAGAATGACAAACAAAGAATTTGATTGGCTCCCTTTAATTTGATTTGAATGAGACTTTGCTTTTCAAGAGTTTTTAAAGTTTGAAATTTAGACTTGATTCAAGCCAGTGGAAATGTCAAGAGCCCTTGCAGAATGGTAAAAATATTTTCATTCCCTTTTTTTACCAGTCTGTTCTGAATGCAGAGGAGAAACACTTTTCCATTCTTACTTTGACATCCTTCTGCTTGTTTATACCACAAACACTGTGCATGTTCTCTAACCTTGAGGTGCAGGGTGCTGATGGAACTTACTGCAAATTTGGCTTCTGATGGATCACTGCTTGACTGCCTGGCCTAATGAAGAGCCCCTATTAACTATTGCTATTTATACAGCCAATTTGACAAGATAGATACAAATATTGAAGTTGGTCTAATTGGCTCTGCCAAATCGCAGTGGTGCATGCACCCACTACTCTGCTCATTGTGAATAATGTCAGCATGCCACATGTTGGAAGATTTTGAGAATAACCTTCTTTTAAAATAACCATAAGGCTGCTTATGCTTAATTTTATTCCATTTTCTGCTGGTACTTGATTTTTTTTTATCAATACAAGGTCCTGTGCACTTGTAGAAAGTTGGATGCAGTAGAAGAGGTCACTACGAAAAACAAGAGAAAGGACACCCTTTTGTGTATGGTTAATCAGCCTGCTTTGGGGTCTCTGGATGATAAACTGTAAGAAAATTTGAAAGAAGGAGCTGGAATTTAGGGGTTCTTTCTAGGTCTGGCCTGAAGTCTGTCAAAAGTAGTGCTACAGCTGGGGTGCTGTGGGTCTCCCCTACGACTGAACCCTGATGGGACTCTGAGAAGAACACGGCCTGCTCTGAACATGCAAACACTGGAACCATCTGTGCACTGAGGCTGGATGGCTTCCTGGGGTCTTGTCTTCTGCAACGGGTTGACAGGAGCTCTTTTGCATAGAGACCTTCTATGTCAGGAAATAATTACACCAGTGAGGGAGTTACTGTGACAAAAGGTTAAAAATAAAATCTGCACCTGCAGCACAGCTGTAAATTGTGAATGGGCTGAGTTAAGGTCACTCACTAATGATCAGTTAATTGAGCATGGAGGTGTCCGAATTCTCTAAAGCTGTCCAAAACCAAGGAACTCCATCTAATGATGCTTGTGTTTTTTTTTTTCTTTTTTTTTTGCAGACCTTGAATCATAGAATCATTGAATTATTTAGGTTAGAAGACCCATTTCATTACAGCCCACTACCATGGGGCAAGGATACCTTCCACTAATCCCAGGTTGCTCCAAGTTGGCCTTGTGTCCTGGGTTGGCCATATGATTTTTTGTATCCCCGATTGTCCCTCCTGTTTATGCTGGATATTAAGCTCTACAGCTTTAAGTTAGGCCCAGAGAGACAGAGAGAGTGAAAATGGGAAAAAAAACCCCAAACATGCGCCGTGTGTCTGCACACATTACTCCTCTGAAAAATCCTTGAAGGAGACTGTGTTCCAGCAGGACAGCGATATCTCACTCTCACTCTCTGGCTGGGTGCTCGGGAGCTCACAGCGGAGGGTTTCCTTGGATCTTTCTCGGCTTTTCGCAGGGAGAGACTTTGTTTCTTTTGCTGGCTTTTTTTCTTCCTCCAGGGACTGGTCAGCATCTCGTTGGCCCAAGACACCAGGGAAATCCCTGGGGTGCCCCCCCAACTTCTACAGCCAGGCCTGGCAATTGGCCCCGCCGCTGGAGAACCTGACCCAGCCACAAACTCTGAATCTACCACCTCTTCAGAGGAAGGAGAGGTTTCATTGTTTTCATATTATCCAAATTTTCTCTGCTTGTGAATATCCTATTTGTTAAATAAATAGTTTTTTCCACTTTTCTCTAAGGAAATTTTTCCCGAACCTGTTTGGGGGAGGGGTGATTGGAATTGGCTTTTCTAGAGGAGACCCCTCCCAGAGGTCTCCTCCTAAAATTTGCCCTAAGCCAGGACACCTTGGAAACTGCCGGGGATGGGGCAACCTGTGCCAGGGCCTCACCACCCTCACAGAGAAGGATTTCTCCTAATATCTGATCTAAACCCTGCCCTCTTTCAGTACAAAACAACTGTCTCTTGTCCTGACACTCCAGGCCCTTGTCAGAATTTCATCTCCACCTCACTTGGACCCAATTTAAGCCCTGGAAGGGGCTCTAAGCTCTTCCCAGAGCATTGTTTTCTCCAGGCTGAACAGCCCCTACTCTATTGTGTGTCTTCATAAAAGATATATGTTTCTGCCCTCTAGTTATCTTTGTGGCAATTCCTTGACAGGGGATTCTTTTTCTCTCCCTGAAATTTTTAGAACCAAGTCCAAGAGTCTGTAATTCCCCTTAGGACTGAAATAACCTTAATATCAAGATAACATCGTTTTGCAGGTGAACCTATGAGATGCTTGTGTGCTTGTTTCCCGTGGCATTTTTAGCAATAGCATTTTCCTACCTGACATCTCACTGTGGGTACTTTAAATTTTTACAGTGTTTGAATGAAACCACTGGGTAATCAGAGTAGTTCTCCAGTGGTGAAATAAAGACAGTGGAATAAAGATGGTCCTCCATAAATGCTTGCAGGATATTCTAGGTGTGTCCCTGCTGCACACTGTAACTGCAGGGACTGATTGAAAGGGGGACAGGAATCAAAAATTGCAGGTGAAATGTTAATAAACACAATAATTCTGGACCACGTCAGAATGCAGCAAGAATGCAGATAGCAGCAAGATATCCAAAGGACCCTTATTTCCACAACTACAGGGAAAGAGCAACCCATAATTTTGTATCTTGATAACTAAAAGGGAAAGCTGTCTGCTTTACTAGATGTCTGTTTCTCACAGCTACAGATTCTCTTATTACTGAAACAAGGATAAATAGTGAATATAAGGATAAAGGTGAGATTTAGGAATGAAAGTGTCCTTGTCTACCTCTCCCCACCTTCCTTGGCGGTGATGTAATTGATGGCAAGGACAGTTTTGAGTTGCCACTGGTAGTAAATCCAAAAAATTAAAAGAAAGAGAGCTTCAGAACCACTAAATCTACAAGCTGTGCTCCTTAGGGTATGTGACGTGCTGTAGCTGGTTTGGACATAAAACCCCCAATGCTCTCACACTGATGAATGCCCAAGTACTTTTACTTTTGCATGCACTGTGTAATGCATTCTGCACAAAGCAGTCTCTTGGAAATCAAAAGGACCACCCTGTGAGAACAGATGCAGTTCTCAGTCCCACTTATGATTCCCTTGCATTGAATGCCATAGTGATATTGCTAGACAAGCAATCTCACCCCAGAAGAGATGGATTCTCATTATGGTTTAATTCATAGAGCAATTATTGTTTTGTGTGTGATATGTAGAAAAAGCTCCACAAAGTTAACTTCTAAAACATGGGCAATATTGAAGAAGCGGGATGTGAAGCTGCTTTGCCGCAAAGCCATTATGTTCTGTTTTCTTTCCTGCCTTGGGTTTCTCAGGTGCACCATGATAATGAAGAGAGGAAGAATATTCAGCAGAGCTATTATTCTGGAAATATGAAAGCAAGCCAGCAAGAGAGAGAGTATCCTCTTCTGTATTCAGGACAGGTTAAAAAACTTCAATAAATTCCTCAAGCTAAAGCACATTCCCTTTGAAATATTTCCATGAGTGGCAGGAAAAAAACTCCTACCAGCTTCAGGAGTCAGTTTTGGCTCCATAGTTGCCAATTCAGCTGCTGTGCACAGAGAGGAAAGGGTAAAGTAAAGCATAAGAAAAGGGTCAAGGAGAGGGGCAGGAAATAATAAATGAAAGACAGAAAGTGTTTTAATGAGTTGTCATTTTGACCAGCAGTAATTTTGTGAGTCCAACACAGAGGTGTTTGCCTTTGTGGATATGTAGGAAAACATTTCAAGTCTTGTCCGTGTTATTTATGACTGTGGAAAATACACACCTAATGGAAATAGATTTGGGACTATGACCTCAAATATTATGGATAGGAGTAGAAGTTTCTTTAAAAATACCTTTGAGAACTCCTATAAAAACTACTTTAGTGTGGCCATAAATACAAGAATTCCTGCATTTCTAATACAAAACACTAATGTAGTTTACTTTCTATTGAAACTATTTAAATATTGGTAATCAGCAGTGTTTGAGAACATGTGAAGAAGAATTAGTGAGGAACTACATCCTTTAGCTTGAACAACCCCATTCTTATTTTTTTTATTTCTTTCTTTCATTTTTATTAATTTTGTTCCCATGAGATTTATTGTGATCTCACACAGATTTTACTCAAGGTGTTGTGCATTTGTGATATCTTAAAAAAAAAAACAAACAACAACCGTATAAACCAGACAGAGCTTTGAAAGTGTTTTGAAAACTGACTTGAAGTCTTGAAAACATCAAGGTATTAAACTGTGAAACATGATGTATCTTTTAGCACTTCTCAGTTATCAGATGTACTTGAAAATTTTGAAATTAAAATTTGAAATTAAGTAGCACTTACTCAAAGTAAGTCCCTTTAAATTAATTGTTTTCATTTATGAATCACAAGGTTCTATAAAGTTGAAATGTTTTTGAGAAACTGTCAAAAGAGCTTTGGCTCGAAGCTCAGACTTTATTTGTGTGCAACACTGTAAAGCTCAGATCCATGTGTTTAGGCTAGCTAGATAGCTAAAGGCCCCAAATCCAATTAAAATAAGATATTTTGTGGGACAGAAGCAGGCATAGTAATTTTTGAAATGAGATCACATGCCTAAATTGCCAGAGCTTCTCTGAAAAAGTTGCACTGGAACTATAGTGCATTTTATAGAATAAAATAAACAAAGAACCAATATTACAAAAGTTGTGTTTTTAAATGAATATAATGGTTTCTGAGATGGTGTATTATGGCTAGGACAATTCAGAGTATGCCTGATCCTGACTGCAGTCTTCCAGCTTGCTCTGTAGGCAGTATTTTATTGTTCCAGCTGGAACATGTTTTCATCAGTAGCACATATTTTTTTATGCCATTCTAATGGAACAAGTAGCTGAAAGAAAGCCTGAGTAATTATGAAATTACATACTCCTGCCACTACTATTGTATATATTACTCCATGGTACTGCTGCTCAGCCCTGATCTTTGATATGGAAAGTTCAAATCAGTTCTTAAGAATTAGCCCTGACCCCTTAGGAAAGCATAAAATATTTCAAGATGGGCTTCACACTACAGAACAATTTTCAATCTCTCAAATTCTTGCTTACGCTCAAAGAATTAGTTGGGGGAAAAAATCAGTTTTCAATTACCTGTCATGATTTCAGCAAAATAATCTGTTCAATTTCATAGGAATGATAAAACTTCCAAATCACTGTAGAGATATTGTAACGAAAATAATGTAAAAAGATTGCAGACTGTCATATTGAAAAATTTCAAAATACTTTGCTTAAATTAGCAAATTACTGGGATTTCATTTGAAAAAGAATGTAGTTTGTAATTCAGTATCTTCTAATTGCCTCAATTACTGTTCTAGTGTAGATGCATTTTCATTGGTGAAGAAGAAATTTCTTCCAGAACAACCCAGCCTATCCAAGAACCCTCCTTTTCTTTATGTGTAATGCATTTTGCATTTGCTTAAGATCATTCTTATTAACTTTGCAAATAATTGTCTTCAGATTTTCAGAGGGCCACTCCTTTTTCTACAGATTTCAGCAGTCTATTTTCTTGTTCAGTTCATCAGAACTGATCCCCTCTGCTAGAAGATCAGAAATATGTGTAAATATTTGCAGTTACTTTTATTCTTAACTGATATGTGCAGAACAAACAAAATATGAGGAACACCAATGCTCCTATGCTGACTCTGTTTTGGCACTGCCAGTGATGTTCATTCTTGTGTATCCTTTGCATTTCCCTCATATGCACAGGAAGATTATTTTGTGTTAATGTCTCAGGAGGTGTCAAAGTATGATCTCTTGCACAGAGAAAAGTCAGGAGTGAGACCAGACCCAGATGCTCAGGGCTTTTTCTAGCTGATTCTTGAAAATCTCCAAACATGGAGACAATACATCATCCCTGGGCAACTTGCTCCACTGCCTATTTTCATGTTTAAAAACCTATTATTTACCCCCAGATGGCGCCATTCAAAAGCCACTTGTATGACTGGCTGGGTCTGCATTCCCAGGTCAAAGCTGCCCATTGCTCTTCCTGAATTCTGTGGAGACCCTGTTTGCCCTATTTCCCCTGCCCTGTCCTGTCCATCTGGATGACAATCCTCAAGTGTCCTTTAAAGTTGCTGTCACCTTCAAAGCTGATGAACATGCCCTCCAGCATGTCCTGCAGGACACTGAGAGATTTTAAATTACTTGTCCCACAATAAAATCACAGCAGCCCACTTCTTACCAGGCAGATACTGGTACTGTCCAAACTTGGACACAGGCAGATTGTGGCATAAAGTCTTGGCCAAATCGAGTTAAGTCCTCTGCTCCCCTGCCCCACTGATCCATTTTTTTAGTCACAAAAGGTAAACTGGGTCGGGCATGCTCTACCTTTGACAAATCCATACTGTACCCACTCCCCTTCTACTCTTTCATATGCCCAGAAACGTGTTCCAAAAGGACTCTATTTGTGATTTTACCAAGAGTTAGCACGGGGCTGACTGATTTATAGATCATGCCTGTGTTCTTTTTGAAGGTGTGTGTGATTAGTGGCCCTGTTTGCTGCATTTTTATGCTGGAGTTCTGCCATGATGTCCTTTTTAGCTGTGTCCTGACAGACTGACTTGTCTGCCTTCACAGAGTCGGCTGTACTCATTGATGATACTCTTCTTTAAAGCTCTGCCAGCTTTCCTGAGCTCCTTTGCCTTCCAGTGTCCTTTCAGGTCCCCAATCCACAAGTCCAGCCCAGCCCACCTGAAGTCCAGGCATTGTACTTTGCTAAAAGGTTTTAATTTTCTCTTTTCATTAGTTCAATTTTGATGTTCAGGTTTCTGTAGCAGCCACCCTTAACTCAACTCCCTATGGCTCCCCACCACCCCATTTACACTCTCCTAAACCTGCAGCTCTTTCTGAACTTTGAGCTTTCCTGCATTTCAGTATGACATGTTCCTATTTGCTAGATTTAATTGAGTTTGCACTTTCCCCCTGCCAGCTTCTTTTACGTCAAGATTCACTGGTGTGTTTTATTATGAAAAAGTGATATCAGTTTTTTTTTAATAGGCTCTTATCTGAAATACACTTGTGTTTCTATTTTTAAAAGAAGTATCTTCCTTGAAGTGGTAACTCGAGTGAAGTACTTTCACAACAGTAATATCTTATTTTCAATTTATCCTCTTTATTTTTTTCTATTTCAAGATTTGGAGCAAAACTGACTTTTTAAACTGGCAGTCACAAAGAACCATGTTTTCCCTCAAAAAGAGGAAATTGGACACTGAACATTTGTAAGGATTATGAAACTGGATAGTATTTTCACATTTTCTTCAAACCTAGCTATTTGAGAAAGGTTTTTTTCAGTCTCTCCTGGTGTTTGCAATTGAAAATGAAATAGCCTGTCAATTTATAGTTTGCAGGCAAATTCACTCCCTAGTTCATATTTACTACAGCAAATTGAATTTATTTAAGATGTGTATACTGGTTTGGTCTGGGATAAAGTGAATTTCCTTCCCAGGCTTGTGTGGGACTGTGTTCAGTATTTATGCTGAGCTCAGGGCTGATGATACAGAAATGTTTTTTTATTGCTGAGCAGGGCTTGCACAGAGCCAAGGCCTTTACTGCTCCTCATGCTGAGGAGACTCAGCCAGAACAGGTATCTCAAACTGACCCCAGGGTGCTCCAGGCCATGTGACAACAGGATCTGTGTGCAAAGTGGGGGAGAGAAGGAAGGGGGGAACATTTGGAGTGACGGCATTTGTCCTGCCAAGTCACTCTTCTGTGTCATGGGACCTGCTCTGCTGGGAATGGCTGAAGACTTGCCCAGCCACAGGAAGCAGGGAATTCATTCCTCATTTTGCTTTACTTCAGTGTGTGGCTTTTGCTTTCTCTGTTAAGCTGTCTTTATCCCAACCCACAAGTTTTCCAGCTTTTACCCTTCTGATTCTCTCCCTGATCACACTGATGGGGGAGTGAGTGAGCAGCTGTGAGGGGCTGGGCTGCTGGCTGGGGTTGGAGGATCATGATGAAACAGATTTGTGTACAGCTTTCTAGAATTACATATTTGAAAAACAATCCTGAATTTTCAAGTTGCACTACATGAAAAAATAGACTTTATTATGTACATAATGAAATAACCATCACATGGTTTCTCAGAATTATGCCTGATTCATTTAGAAAGCAAAAGCTGAGTGTTTTACCTGTTTAATAGGAGAAATGATGATGCTACAATCCAGGCACCCACCAAGAAGGAACTAGAGAAATGACCTGACTAGATGTGTGTTTCTTGTGCAGTTGTAGGTGAGGATATCTTGCTGTGGTCTGTGCAGACCAAAGCTTAAAGGGTCTTTGTAATTCCACCTGATAGTTCAGAGGGAAAAAAATACTTTCCAAATACTTTCTTGTTGTTAGTGCTTTTGGTTTTCTTTTTAAGTTTTTGGGTGTATGTCATTTTGTTTGTTTGTTTGTTTGCTTGCTTTTGGTTTTTTGGTTTGGTTTGGTTTGGTTTGGTTTTTGGTTTTGGGTTTTTTTTTTTTTTTTTAAGCTGAAATTGTCAAGAACGTTTGATTGGAATTTGGGAGATCTTCAGGACTGGCTGAAACAAAAACTTTTCTCTGAATAAAACTTTCTCTGAAATAATTTACCAACTTCTCATCTCATTAAAAAATTTGTCATTTAAACCACGTTGGGCTTGTGTGTTTTCCAGCAGGAACTCCCTTGCAGCTCATTACTGCAATCAGAACAAGGAGGGTGAAGGTAAACAAGCTGGCACTTTTATTAGCAGTTTCCAAAGCTCTTGTCAGAGTTTGCCACAGAAGGCGGTTTAACAAGATGTATAGATGAGATGTAAAGTGCTTTTATAGATTCAAAGCTAAGAGACATGAAACAAAACAAGAAGATAGATGGCTGTTTTTTTAGCTCGGTTAAAGCTGAGCAGCAGCCGGTGCTGAAGGCTATGGCAGGCCTAGCTTTTCATCCTGAATACATTAACACTTCCCCCACCCCAAAAACCCCCAGTAATCAATAAGATGGAAACTTCTCCACATTCTTTATGTTGTCCAAGACAAGACAAAGCTATGGCAGAGTTTGTGGAATGGTCACTGGAAAACTCCATCACCTGAGTAATTCAGCGCTGGTAAATTCAGTGCAACATAATATGCACTAAAATGAGACATCCAATGATGAATGAAATATAAGCTGTGGGGAGCACTCAAGGCCAGGTGGTCTGTGCTGAGAATAAATGCTAAATCTTCTGCCTGTGCTTCTGAAAAACATCCCTGCTCCTTACCTGAGTGCCATTCATGGGTGGTGCCTTGCCTGGGGTGATGCACAGTTCACCGGTACTGGCATTCTGCATGCTCAGTTCATACACAAAACAAGCTGGTAATTGCTTTCTGGTGAATGAAAATTATCAAATGTTCCCTTTGCATCATCCCCTGCCCAGCTTTGCCAGGCTCAGCAGTTTTTTCTGCTCAAGAAGCACTCAAGGGTACAGCAGTTAGATTTCAAATGGTGTGGAACTGCCTGCACATCATAAAAACAAACCCACTAAATGTTGTGCCAATGGTGTTTTCTTTTGGCTGTTTTTACACAGGTTTATTTTGCTCCTTTAGGATACAGTGGGTATGCGCATCTATCATTGAGAACCATTCTCACACTCAGCTTAAAACCAGGAGCATAATCCAGACACCAGAGTTTTAGAAAACATTGGACAAAGTTGTGCCAAAGTACAGCAAAAGTTACTTAGAGAAATTTTCTTGCAGTTACTCATTAGATGTATGTTTATTATATACAGATATGTGTATATTGGTAAGGAATAATAACAGGTAATTATATGTCTAATTTGTCCAAGTGTAAAAATATCTAGAGTTGAATAATAATTTAAATGTGCATTTATGTCCCTACATATGTCTAAATACACTGATTTTTGTTCATTACTACATTACTAAATATGTTCACATGCATATAGAAATATATGTATTTTTATATACACATATATATAGTCAAATATCTTGATATCCATCTATTTGATGTAAATGTCATTTTATAAATGTATATATATGGTTGTACTTTTGCCATGAGAATTACATTATTTTATGCTCTCAGGATGAAAGGAAGTACTGTTACCGAGCTCCTTTGTGGCTTTTTTGGGTCTGTATCTTTTATTCTTTTAACCCCCAACAGATATTTTAAGAATACTCGGGCATGATTCCACTGCAAAATAGTTTCCAGATCCAAGATGGTATTTTGTTTATCACTAGGCCTAGAGAGATACACTTTTAAAAAATATCAGTGTCTAGACAATGTGCATTTATATGTGAGGAATGAAGGAATTTCTGTTAGGGGACATATTGAATTATTCAGACCCTCAGATTTGGTAATCAGCTTGAAGCTGTGACTTAGCTCAGAAATGTGGCTTTCTTCAGCAGAACTGCAATAGCAAAAACACCTGCAGACATTGTGCCACACCCCTGTCTGTGCCACCAGAACCTGAACAGCTGCCTAACAGAAATTCTTTTTCAGCATAGAATTAAATTGATGTGGAAAAGTATAGCAAAGGTTGACCTGAAATTCAAATCCCTCCAGGATTTTATTGTGGCTCGTTTCCAAAAGCCCACTGGTCACTGAAAACCATACATGCAATTGTTTTTCAAAGTGATTTTTAAGCATTTCATTGAAGAAATATTTTTTAAGAGAAATGAAAGATTGGAGTTTTTTGGTTTTTTTTAAAGGCCAGAATCTGTAGTAAAAACTGTATTTTTGGAAGTTTTTAGAGTGCAGGAGGTTTCTGACAGATTCAGATAGTACTAATGTCTCTGTAGTTAACAACCTTAGATTTTTCATTGATTTCACCATAATTTTTCTGTACAACACTTGCCTTTCTCTTTGTTTAAACTATTTTTAAAAAATAAATAATATAATGAAGGATCATATTTATTAAGGAAGTTCAGTGATTTAAAATATTTCCATGCTAATGACCCTCTCCACTAACCAAAATCCTTTTAACCAAAAAGCCTGATGCCTCAAGAAGTTTCCACTTATGGAAATTAACATTCTCAGTCACATCTTGCATCAAAGTCACACAGACAACACAGGCACTGCACTTGTGGCATGGACTGAAAATCTACTTTCAGCAATCCTCTTTGATTAGCAGTTCTGATATCTTTCATTTTAAGTATAGCAGCACTTTTCCTTAAAACTTTGTAATCCAAGTTAAGGTTGTTCAGATTTATTTCTTCATTCGTGGGTTTTTTGTTTTGGTGGCGTGTCTTTTTTTTTTTTTTTCCTTCTTCTTTTTAAGATGGAAATATCATAAAACCTTAAAAACCATATATTAGCTATGGTTTTAGGGAAAAGCTTCCTTTCCCACTAATATTGGGCTACAGAGGGCTTATAAAAAATTAAATACCTACTCTGAAAATTTTTTTCACTTTCCTGTATTTAAAATTTTGAATATTAAATATACTGAAATTCCTGTGTATATCCTATACACCTATATTGATGATGGGTACAAATAAAAAAAAAAGTTTTGCAACAGAAATTGGTCTTATTTAGTAATAGTATTGATATATGCACTCTGGAGTGCATTCATTTAAATAGAATAATTTCCTGTACTTCTTTTCTGACTGGTTTTGTAATAAAGTGACCATAGTATTTTTGTCCATAATATTTTTAAAGACCTTAGGAACATCATTAAAATGTTTTTCACTGTCTTATTTCTGAATATTCACTGATCCTAGCATTGCTTTCTTAGTTTTGAAGGCAGAAACCTCAGTTTGATGACGGCCAATTTCAGGTTTGGGAGTCTTTGCAACACTTCTGGTTCCAATCCAATAGAACCTTTAGCCTTTTCCCTATGTATTTAAAAGTTGTGCCTTTTTATTACTCTCTCCCCTGGACCATCTCAGTTCCTTAAACTGGATTCAAGGACATTGGCAGCCACAAAACATGAAGTAAGATTAAATTAGTTTGAAGTATTGTACATCCTCCTATGTTCCCTGGCTGTGATGGATTTGATGGCCTGAGAAAGGGACATATCAAGGCAAATTCTATCTGCTGTCCTTATGCAAGAGTTTGCCCTGCAATTTTGCCTCACAGCAGCAAGAGATGCCCTGTGCTGCAGCCCACGGGAATATGGGGCAGTGTCAGGGCAGTCCCAAAGGCATGGAGGGCTTGGAGATTATGTCACCGTATCCTTAATATGCCTTCTCACATCCAGCTGGCTCCACTGATCTGTGCAGAAGAGACAGGCTCCTCAGGAAATGAGACCATTCCATCCTGCCCCTTGTCCTCACTTGCATCGTTGCTTGCTTTACAGTCCATTGTGTAGTTCCTTTGTCTGAGCCTCTGAGCCACAGAAGGAGGAATTGCGAGATCTCTCACGATCCTGTTTTCTTCCCTTGAGGTTCAGCTTGCCAGAAGGGCATGGCATCCTCCCAGCTCAGGAGAGACTTCCAGAACTGCACATTCCAGACACTACATGGCTCACATGAAGGATGAGGACATCCGGAGAGATCTGGGCCATGGGAATCTCATGAGATTTAGCTGGACCAAGTGCTGGATCAGCCCCTGGTACCAACCCAGGCCAGGGATGAGCAGATGGAGAGCAACCCCGCCAAGAAGGACTTAGGAGTCCTGGTAGATGAGAGTGCTGCCAACCCAGAAAGCCAAACATGCCCTGGGCAGCATCAAAAGCCGCATATGCAGCAGGGGACAGGGGTATTCTGCCCCTCTGCCCTGCTCAGGTGAGACTCTACCTTCAGTGATGCCTACAGCTTGGGCCCAGGCACACAAAAGACCTGGAACTGCTGAGTGAGTCCAAAAGAGGGCCATGGAGTTTATCAGAGAAGTGGAACCATTCTACTCTTGAGGAAAGGCTGAGAGAATTTGGGCTGTGCAGCCTGGAGAAGAGAAGCTTCAGGGTGAACTTACTGGGCCTGTCAGTACCTGAAGGGGCTGCCTGAGAGCTGCAGAGAGACTTCTGACAAGAGCATGGAGTTACAGAACAAGAGGCAATGGCTTTACATTGAAACAGATTAGGTTTAGGTGGGACTTTAGGGAGAAATTCTTCCCTGTAAGGGCAAGGAGGCCCTGGCACGGGATGCTCAGAGCAGCTGTGGCTGCGCCATCCCTGGAAGTCTCCAAGGCCAGGTTGGACAGGGCTTGGAGCAACTTGGGATAGTGGAAGGTGTCCCTGCCCGTGATGAGAGGTTGGCATTAGATGACCTTTCCAACCCAAACCATTCTATAATTCTATGGTTTAAAACTACCCAGTGTAAGTGTGGAGGAAGGAAAATACCTTCCAGAGTAAAGCAGGAGGAGCTAGTCTGTTTTAGATCAATGAACGGCACCCAGGGTGGGGAGAGAGAAAGGTTTGCTTTTGTCTGATTGATGACCCTAAAGAAGGCAGTTTTTGAGCATGGGCTAAATTGATGTCAGGGGACATGGGAACCCATAGTAGAACAATTCTATCCTCTTTCTGCAGGATATTGCACATTACTCCTTCCTTAAACTTTTCTTCGTGCAGAGGATGGGGGAAGGCACTCTGGTCCAAGCAAAACTTGGGAACACTTCAATCCATTTGCTTTGTACAACAGAAGAGGCATTCCCTGAGACTGCTGGACTGAACAAATGTTTTCAGTCTGCATTGACTTTAAGAGATAGCACAAGATCTGCTGCTGCTGAGCTCTGTGTTGACTTTGGGTATGTGGCAATCCTAGGATTCAGGGAATCATTCTGAGGAAGGGAAAACATTTCCTGCTGCTGCTGGTGTGGTGCCTGCAGGAAATCACAAGCAATAAAAGCTCCCACGCTGTGTGCAAGGCTAAGAATTATAGTGGGAAACTCTAAGGATGGAGGTGTGCAAGGAAGGTTTTCTGAATATCATTGTTCTGTTAGTCTTCACACTAGAGAGATTTAATTGACCCTTCCTTAGTAAAAAGTATTTTCTAATCAGAAACACATCCCTTTGATATAAAAGGTAATTTTGAGCAGGAATTTTAGGTAGTAAAATCTTACTTTTTTTTTTACTTGCAAGTTTAATTCCTTCTTTAATCCAGAGGAAATAAGTATCTGTGTGCTTTTTGCCTGTGCCCTTTGTAGGACTGTGTTGTGCTTGAGTGGCTTGTTCAGCATTATTTCTCTGCACTAATTCTACTTGAAGCATTCAGCTCTTTTGTATTTGGTGTCAGTGTATTAGGAAGAAGAAAAAACTAAGAAAAGCTATTTTCATATTAAAGTAAATTATTTTTCCTGAATTTCCTCTACAGCTAATGGAGAAAAATAAGTCTCTCCATTCTGTTGTGGGCAGCGGACAATGTGTTGTTTCCAGGGAGGAATTCTAGATTCAGAAGAAAAATAGCACTTTTAAAAAAAAATGAGTTGTTTGACACCAGCTGCTTTGTTAAAAAGCTCTGTCTCACGACACAGAATCAAGGCAGTTTATTGAGACTTGCCATGATTCACCAGCTTGCCTGGACATTTACACCTAGTGATAGAAATGGTTCCATTTCTCTCCCTGCCTAGTATATTTCCTTAAAAATAACATGCAAGAGACAGCAGGTCATTTGTGTATTCAAATTCAGATATGTATTTTCAGAAGCAGGCAGAAGGATTTGTGAGAATGTGCACAGGAAGAACATATTGGATACAGCCGGTGTCTATAGACAGCACTGCTGCTTTCTACATTTAAAAAGAAAATAAAAAATTAAAACACCTACTGAATGCCATATGCTCAGACAACAGGTTCAAGTAGCTGCACAAAAGCATAGTACAAGTACAGTGAGGTGCCTCAGAAGGTGTGGTTTCGGTAATAAACAAAATAAATCCCTTTGAGGCCAATTAATATTTATTGAAAGAATTTTTGAATAATGCATTATTCAAAAATGTGTTGAAATGTTTAGTTTTGTTAATATGGATATAACTACCCAGTTTCACACTGGAGAAGTGAGCTTTTAAAGACTGACAGTTTGAAATACGTAGAAAAGTATTATCAGAGTCTGATGGAAAGCTTGGGATGGGGGTAGGGAGAGATAGAGGACAGTGCAACTTCATGGTTTCTCATACCCATCCCTGTCATCTGTACCTAGGAGCAGAAACAGCAATGAGATAAGAGGATGGAAGAAGTCTGAGGAATGCCTGTAACAGCACGGAGTGTGCCAGGTTCTTCCAGCAGTGCCCCACTGCCACCCCCTCATTAAGGAACTAGATTGCTCTGAACAGGTGAGCCAAAAACTAGAGTTCAGACCATTCAAAACTTGGGCTCATTTTCAAAAGTCGTGCAGCAGAATGACCTGTTGCAGTCACCTTAAAAAAAAAAAAAGGGTGTCTCTGTGCCTGTGTGTGTGGTGGTTGGTTAATATTTCCCAGTGGTGTTTTAATCTCAAGCTGTGTTTTACAGCAGAAAATGAAAATGTTGCAGACACTGAGACGTGGCCAGTCATTATTCCCTTTATACCATGGGTTAAGAAACAACACAAATCAAGGAACTGCAATGCCCACACTCTCCCTGTCAGTTGAAGGCATGTATTTCTAATAAAAGCAGCAGAACCTATTCAGAATTATGCCAGTATATAATATGCAAATATAAAACCAGTATGGAAATAATGAAATAAACCACTTGTGCATAAAATGGACATTATTCTTCTGCAGCTAGCCTAACAAAGACAGAAACAATATAAGGAACACAATGCAAATTACTTGCTAAAAGTGTTTCCTGTGCTGATTGCTGCCAGGCTCGGGCAATAAATGTCAGGGTCTAGACTTGATGCCCAATGCTTGTTTCTCCCTTGCTTTATTTCTCTGTCATTTCCCTGAAGCTCCTTTCCTTCACTGCTTGAGTGGAGGTGATAGGCGAGTGAGAGGGCTGAATCAGGAATTGCAATTGCCATTAGCGGACCTGTAGGAGAGGGGAAGAGCATGAGGGGAAGCTGTGCAGATGCACTGAAGAAGGAAGTTTTTTGCCTGCAGCAAAAATTGAATTCTTGTGATGTAAGACTGGCCAGGATTTCTTTTTTCCTGTAGTGTTAGCCTTCCACCCCCAGAAATACTCCATCCCACTCCATTCCACATTGAGCATTCCGTGGCATGGAGAGATGTGTTACAGAGCAATCAGAAATGAAGTGATGAGTTTAACTCTGCATTCAACTGCTGCCCCTGATTTTGGATTGTTCATAGGGAGCAGAAAGCAAATCCTCCTGTCCAGACTGTCAGCTTGGAGGGACTGGCAAGAGTCACAGAAACAAAAGTATGCCAATCCCAGATATTTTGATAGGTTTTATTTCCACTCCCCTGAAGGCAAATTTCAACAGCTTCCAGTAAAACGAAAAATGGTTTTGATGGACAGTTTACTTATCCCTTGGACAAGTCATCTCAAATTTGATCTATTCATGAAAATATAAACCCTACAAATAGCTCTCATTTTACACATTTTAATTTTGAACTACAAAGGATTATTACTTAGAAAGCATTGGTATAGATTGTTAAACTTTGTTGAAATGGGAAATCTATTATTTACATGCTTTCCTGATGAGAGTTTTAAGTTCACCAATTCCATATTTTTGAATGGAAAAAAATTTTTGGGAGATGAACCCACAAGAGTAGTTGCTGAGTAGTGTTAATTCACAGATAGGGGTGGCAGACACAGGGTCACACTATTCTCCCATTCAGTCAATAAGAACAAGGGCAATGGTTTGCAGCTACAGTTACAGCTTCCTTTGCTTATTAATATTTTTAGGATGTCAGTTAAATCTCTGCATTTTCTGACATCATTTGTGACATCAGATTTCAAGATTGTGAGAGATGTGAATTGTAATAACCCATATTTTTTTCTTTTCCTTTTTTTTTTTTTTAACGGATTGATTTTTTACAAGGTATTTTCTGTATTCTTGCTGCTAAAGATGTAGGAGGACTTTTTGATTGTCAGGCTCTCACCTATGTGACTTGCATACTGCAAACGTAGAATTTGCTCATTATTGCAATATGATGGTTCTTGCATTTTACTTCTGCAAAAACGCTGTTTTATTTTGGTAAGAAATGGGCCATAAAGTAGGGGATAATCAAGATTCAGTGCTTAAATGCAGCTAATTTAAGGTTACCGTGGAGGAATTTTGACTGATTCCCTTCACAGTTTGTGCACAGCCTGGTGAGTAACGCAAAATGAATGCAGATAGAGAAGGATAATAAAAACCCTGTTAGCATCTCCTGCCAGTTCTCTGCCTGCCTTGTCATGGTAGGGAGCTGCTCCTGTGGTAATGAATTGGTTGCATCCCATCACACACCTCAGCAGTGTTTTGAGTGCTCACGCTTCTGCTGATGTGTAACCTGTCCTAGTTAGAGATAAAGGGCTGGCATCAGCAGAATTATAATCCCCTGAAAGAAATCAAAGCAATGGATAGCTTTACTGTACCCTTAAACTTGCCCACGTTGTGGTTTTTACTGTTGTTAAAAGTTATTTCTTTCCTGTGTCACCTCACCGGCACGATGTCTAATAAAGGGCTTTTGCAAACTAATCACTGGCATTTTCATTATCAGATTTCTTGCTCACAGAAGCTTCAGCAGAGACTGCTGGGAGACATTTTGATGCAGATTTCTGGGCAGGTGTTCTACCTATCAATACAAGAAAATCCAGAGACATGAAGGTTGATTTGAAATCCACTGTTCACTTTGTTTCCTCTAGACATGAGAGGAATTTGCATCCAGGGCTAAAATTTCCATTGTAAATGCAAAAATCATTTTGTGACCTTCTGGGGTCATAGTGTCTTCGCAGACTACATCTGCACCACCAGATTTTCATGTATTAGCTGTGGCCAAATATTATCTAGGAGTTAAAACATTCTAGATGATTAATGGCTTTATGGATTTTGGCTGTACTAATATTTGTGTTCCATATATTTTTTGCCTTTGCAGCAGGAACAATTTGTGAGATTGAGGAACTACCAGATGAGCAGGAGAAATTCTGGGCTGTGTCAATGCCTGGTACAGCTTAGCTCTTGGTAATGGCTGTGTCACAGCAATTTAGGAATTATCCATATTACAAAAAAAAGTTTTATTTAGTACTGTATATAAAATGGTAGCATGGATGGTTTGCCAGAACTATGTCTATGGCACAAGAAGCAATGGAGATGTACAAAAATAATGTGAAGTTGCTATTCCAAAGGGCCCACCATTCCAAAGGCCAGTAGGATAAGAGGGAACTTAGAGAAGGAGTATGTGTGTGAGGTGGGAGGTTTGTAAAGCAATGGATTGTTTCCTCACTGCCAGTCAGCAAATATTGTTAATTATACTGAATAATACTTCATTTGCATTTCCCAGTGTTGCAGCCTATTTGCATATTCAAGTGAGTAAAATAATCTGGACCTGATGCACTGATAATTTTTGAAAGACTGGTGTGCAGTAAAAGTTCAGTGCAAGCCAGGGCACTGAATATTCCCTGGCTGTGTTTGATGCTGGGCAGCAGTCAACATTCAGGGTGAAAGCCAAGGTGCTCTCTCCCTTCTGCACTCTGGCAGTATAAAAATTGCCTTGCAGGAGGGAAACATTTTAAATTGTAGCACTGAGCTCTCTTAAAGAGCCTGAAGAGAAAACTAGCAGGGTTGATGTACAAAAGACAGGTGGGACTGTGTCATGTGAAAAGGGGACATTTCCTTCACCTCTGGTGTGGGGTTTGTCTGTCAGCACCCCAGGAAAGCTAAGACCCTTGTGCGCCACCAGTCTGCCAGTGTCACACTGCAGGGACCCTTCACTGAACTGCTGGATTGGAGGGTTTTGATTGACTTTTTCAGGGACGTACCCCAGCCGCATGAGGGATACCCCTCAGTGGGTCTCCCCCCTTTATTCCAGCCTGTTCCCCACTGCCAGTGCCTGGAAGGGTTCCACGGGCAATTCATGGAACAACACTCTCTATTAATATAAAATTGTGACAGGCTGAGGTTTGAAGAGTGTCACTGACAGTACCTGACTCCAAAAATGTGTTCAAATCAATGAACAGACAAGCTCTAAACCCCAATAAAAGCATTCAGCACACACAGAGTTCTCATCCAACAGGTGTCCCTATAGGGAACAAGGCAGGTTCAGCCCGGGGACTGATCCCAGCAGTTACAATGGAACCTTCCCTAGCTTTCCCCCATTCTTAACTTATTTTTATGCTTTATATTCATATTTAGGTGATATTTGGTGACTCAGGTCATACAACCCTTACTGATGGTGTGAATTTCTCTCAGCTGGCTCTCAGACACAGTCAATGACCACAGAGCAGGTGCTCAGTGAGGGGTGGTGGGACCCTGGGGTGGGTAACGCTGGGATGGAGGGGTGTGTTGATGTCACAATAAGGTTATAATGAACCCAGTTCATCCAAAGAGAGCAATTCCATCCCAGCTGCTGGCTCAGCAGCAGGACATGTCACCCTCTCTCCTGGCTGACAGTGCTGTGAGGTTTATCAGCTGCAGAGACTCATCAAATTCCCCTCCCTGCAAGGATTCCAACAGAGCCTGGCTACCCACCCTCTGTTCCATCCCCCTGAGCAGATTTTGGGAGTGGCAGTCATTGTGGGATGGCTCTCAAGCACTCCAGCAGCATTCCCTCCAGGGACAACAGCTGTATTTTACCCTATAATTTCTGTATTGTAAAAACTTCTGTTAGGATATAACTTCTCAGTTGCCTCTGATTTTACCCTCAGCCATATTTCCACTGTCAAAGCCCTCAACACTGGCCCAAGTCTTTGTGCATCCAAATTGATAACAAAAACTCCTTTTACCTTGGAGAAGGATCTGCAGGCTGAGGCAGTGGTGTGTATTTATGCAGAGCTTTCTTTGCAGCCATGGCAGAGAGCTGGAAATCAGGAAGGGGAAGCATCCATTTTCACTGTGGTTATTAATCTGCTGTCCCTCTGGTGGGACCTGTCCTCATGTTGCCAGTTAAAGGGGGACATCTAGGTGACCATCCTGACTCTGAGCGGGAAAAAGGAGCTCCAGCCCCAGTTCACTGGCACAAATGGAATCTGTGAGGCAGAAAAGAGGCTGATGTAGCTGAGAGTGAAGGAGGAGCCGAATGCCTTTCCCATCAGTTTTCATTGCTGTTTCAGTCTTGCCATTCCTCTTAATACTGCTTTGCCTTATACCTATACCTTTATTTTATTGTATTTTCCCCCATGATACTTGCAGAAATAAAAACAGTTAAGTATAAATTAGAACAGTTTTTATTTTCTAGCAGCCTAAGCACTTGAGGAGCAACATGCAGGGGCCAACTGGGCTGTAAAGCAGCACAGCACGAGCAGAGTCTCTACTCATGGCAATTTACAGCACAAACAGGCAGAGCTGGTGCTTCATGATAGGGCTCATAGAATCACAGAGACCTAAATTATCTTTCCCCAAATTAGAAGAACTCCTATGTTGCAAAACTGAAATCATTAGCATCCCCTAGTACAACCGGTTGGATAATGGGCAGTACACAGTGATGCACTTACAAGTGCAGAAAAACCCCTGCATTTCTGTGGGTAATACATTTTAACACTTAATAGTTTTCTTGCATAAAGTCAGAGCTTTTCTTCAATTCTAAATGTTTTCCATTTTAGTTTTCAGCTCCTGAGTGCTGATGTATAATTTCCTGCTTGCATAGGACGTCAGTGACTGCAGATGGGACATTGCCATGGGAGACAGTGATCCATTTATCATTCAGCTTTCCTGGAGAAGAATGCATGTTATGTCTACAGTGCACTCTAGAGAGCAAAGACATGTTAGTTAAGAACTAGAGTTTTGTCCTGTTTCATGTCTGACCCTGACACTTGCCTTCAGAGCACCAAAAGACAGACAAAAGGCTCACAAATCAAATAATTCCATGCCGTATTCCTAAAACCAAACTTTCCTAAGGTGACATCAACATAGGGTTATACCAATCTAAAGATTATAAGCACCTGTCCTGTCCCACAGGACATCACCGCGAATTTTGTGGTCTTGATTTGGAAAGTGGCCTCCAGACACCTTCTGATTGTTTTGTTTCTATTTTTCCTTTAGTTCAGAGAAGGAATTTAAAAACTGGTGCACTTAAAATGTTAGTTTCATGATTAAACCTTGCCTTTACTCATAACACAGCTAAAGACAGGTTATTGCCTAGTTGGCATAAATTGGTCAGGCCTCACTTGCCTCACATATTTCTTCCTTGACCTCTGGGAAGTCCAAATCATGCTGTAACTAATATGGCAACTGCCAGCTGCGTCAAAGGCCACCCTTTAAGGGCTGATCCCCCATTCTGGTAAAACCAGTGAATTATGTGATAATTACAATCTTCACCCTGTTTGTAGATGGAAATGTAGAAGTTACATATTCCACACAAGACAGGAATTTAAAATACCTTTATTATAATCAGAGCGAATCATGCATCTCCAAAACCATCTCAGGCTAACAGAGAGTAGGAAGAACTGGTTCCTGGAAGAACCTCTCTGACCGCTGATTCAGGGAACTTATAGAAAACCATGGGGACGATTATTTGGAGCATTAGTGAAAGGCAGCACAGCCAGCATGGATTTTCAGGGGGAAAGTCTTGTTTAACTGAAGTGATCTCATTCTAAGACAGTCGCCCACCCAGTGGATGGAGGGAATGTGGTGGATATAATTTTCCATTTTTAATGGGGCTTTTGATACTGTATCTCACTGCATCCTTCAGGACCAGCAGCCCAGCTGTGGGATAAGTGGGTTCAGGGTGTTCTGGGTGAAGAATCAGCTGGGCTTAGATTTGTAGTGAATGGGCTAGTGACAGGTCACCAGTGATGTGACCACAGGGCTCAGTCCTAGGCCAGGCTCTGTTCCATGATCAGGATGCCAGAGTAAAATGCCCCATTCCAAGGCTGCAGCTCATTCCAAACTGCGAGGTGCTGTTGACTCTCTTGAGAGACAAGAGGCCTTGCAGAGGGATCCACAGAAATTGGAACATTGGGAACAAAATGGGTGTGGAGGAGGGCAGCACAGCTGGGCACAAGGAACACCTGTCCTGGGAGGGCCAGGTGAGCTCTCTGCGTTGTCTGGGAGAAAAAGAGCGTGAGGGGACACTGCTGTCTTCATCTTCCTGAAGAGGGGCTGTGAAGAGGGAGGTGCTGATCTCCTCTCCTGGAATCAGAGAAGTCTGGGCTGGAAGGGGCCTTCAAAGGTCTCCCTGGGATCCAGTGGTGGGGCAGGAGTGAATGATTCAAAGCCATATAAGCAGAGGTTCAGACTTAACACATGGAAGCATTTCTTTAGGGAGAGAGTGGCCAAACACTGCAGCAGGTTTCCTCAAGTGATGTTCAGTGCCCCCACCTATCACTCTTTCAGAAACATTTGGACATTGTCCTTAATAACTTGTTTTTACTTCTGTTCAGCCCTGAAGGAGTCAGGAGGTTGCATCAGAGGGTCTTTAGAGGTCTATTTAAAATGAAAATGTCTTAATCTATTCTATTCTACTGGGTAAAGTGCCTTCAGTGTTAGAAAATTCATCTTAGGGACAACTCATGCCAGTGATTTTGTTATCTGTCCAATGCAGATTCAATTTAGGGGATGACAGCCATGCTCTGGATTTTTGAATGGTGAAGAATTAGTGGATTTAGACATTAGGATTAGTGGGATTAGGAGAGAGAGTAGAGGAAGAACTAGAAAAGTGAGGTAGGAGCTGTTGCAGATTAACTGTAAAAATTCAGTTATCATCAGCCACTTTGGACAAGTCACACCTGGAACCAATGGAAACTCTCTATGAAAATCTCTCTGAGGACTCTGTCATTATGACTGTTAGCAAATGCTTCCTCATGGTATACCGAAAACTCATCTGCTGAAGTTTGTGTCCTGCCCTTTTCATCACATAAGTGGCAAGGAAATCCCTCTCTTCCTTTTAGCTACTCTTTACATATTTGCAAGTGATTTTGTTGACTGTGCTTCTGCTTCTAGGATCCTAAGCTTTTTGAATAAACCAGGCCCTTTCAATGTAAAGGTTCTGGGGAGAAAAAGAAAAATCTCTGCTTGAGTAAAACTGATGCCTTTCATTATTTCAAGTGGATCTGTTTCCTGTACCTCTTTGATTTTGTGGGGGATGCTGTCCTTGTGTAAGGCAGGTAGAGGTGAAACGTGTCAGATGTCTTGAATTTTCTAAGATCCTGCTGATTTAGGGCATAGATCCTATGGTCAATCACTTAAATCAACAAGCAAATATCTGCATTTAGCTGTATAAGGCAGTGAGAAATATGAGCTGACCTTTTAGATTTTTATTTTAGAGAGCTTCCAGGGGCCTTGCTCTTCAAATCTTTCTGCTCATATTCCATTTCTCATGTATTCCATGTCTCCTGTCTCCTCTCATTAGAGACAGAATTTAGGACCAAAAATTCCTTCCCTTGATATCTGTGCCTCATGAGTGTCCAACTCTTAATTCTTTGTCTGTGTCCCCTCCCTTGCTATGGTCAGTTTGATATATACATATAGAGCATTTACTCAAATTTATGATTTTTTTCCCTTGTCTCTGATGGAATGAAAATGGTAAATATTTTGACATTAATTATGTTGTTTAAAATTTCATGTTCTGTGCTCCGAGAAATCTGCTCTTACATGTGATTTTTCAGCTTTTCTAGCTCATCCCCTGTGCTCAGGTCACTTTAACCCAAGGATCAGCACATTTCTCCATCACAGATACACATGAAGGAAGAAAATGTTTTCTCAACTGTTTTTATAAATGCAAACATCTAGCATCATTTTACAGAACTCTTGCCATAAACACAGGAAATTAAGAGAAGCTGGTACCTTTAGTCTGGATTTGCACCTGTGTAAAAGAGAAAAGTTTACCTCTAGATGTCAAAAGGAGAACAAGAAAACAGTTCTTGTGTGGCATTCAAAAAGGATGAATTGAGGTAAAGCAATTGAGGCAAAGCTCAGGGAATGTACCAGGAAAATAGCATTTGATGTGGCAGCATTTTTATAAATACTTCCCTTAGTTGGAGTCTGCTGAACCTTGCAAACGTGGGATCTTGTTCTGTCAGCAGTTACTGTCCCACCGCCACAGACTGCAGCACTTCACGGCAATGTGAGACTTTGCTCTAGCACTGCTTGGGTATGAAGTCCTGGCAGTAATTAAATCTTTTCAATAAAATGATAAACCCACAGCAGAGACAGAGAACATTCCCCTTTAATACATTTCCCCTTTGGACAGCTGCAGGAACTGGAAAACCACTTGGATTTTCTGAGAAATGCAGCATTATGTATCCATGGCAGAATATCCAGCTGGATAAAGTGGGACTTTGTCCCAGTGTCAAAATTATGTACCCAGCTTGCCCTCCAGCTTCCATGGAGATGAAGACTCTTTCATATGTGTCTCTCCTGGAATTATTTGTTACGGTGAGCTTCAAACAGCTGTGATGAATGTATTTCTTGAGATGACCTGGAACATCCAAGCTTTCTGCACTTCCTCCCTGTCTGCTGTTACTTCACATGTTTTGTTGATTGACCTTCTCATTGGTCAGATACAGGGATGTCTGCAGTGTTATTGTGCTGCAAAATCTGATGTTTTCACAGTTATTTCAGCCTTTTGAGGACCATCATCTGATCAGGAGCTGCCTGTCCCTGACCCCTCTATCCCTGAAATGCCTCAACATTCTCTCTAGGGTGGTAAAGCTTGCAAAAGATGCGGTTTTTAAACAGATGGTAATGTATGGACAGCACAGACTTCATCCATCACCACTCCCAGAGTCACCCCTACACTTTAGAATGCTTCACTTGTTTTTGGAGCAGCCTGTTGTCTGAGGGAATGTCAGTGGGGTGGGAGGAGTGTTAGAAAAAGCTGTCAAGCTGTCCTTCACTGAAGAGAGGTTTGGCTTGAGGAAGGCTGAGGACAGCTGGTGTTTCCAGCTCTGTCAGGAGTTATGGGAGCATCTCTACACAAACTGAGACTGAATGTCTCTTTTTTATCAGCAATTTCTCCATTTATCAAGCTCAAGTATCAAGAGATGCTTTCTTGAATGTGGTGTAAATAAAAATAAGAAGGACTGCCAAGTAATGCTACACCAAAAGAATTATAATGTCCTTCAGTTTTATAAATTATCATTTATTAGCTGGAAAGGTTACACACCATTCCCCAAATCATGTCTGACATATCTTCCATCAAGTTCTACCCACCACAATCATTCAGACATAATGGCCCAACAGGACAGAACATTTTTATAGAGTTTCTTTTTTCTTCCTTTGATTTTTTTTAAAATTGTCCTTAATTTGCAGAAATAAATACTTGTTTTCTTTATTTCTGATGTAAGTTCAGGCATATGGGGTACAATGCAACCAGACAGCCATGAATCATACAAGACGAGGAGCAAATCCTTAGTAAATGAACCACACAACAATTTCTATCCATTCTTCCTAAGTGCTCAAAGTGCTGCCAGAGACAGAGGGGGATCTTTGGTGCTTCGAAAGCTGCATGTGTCTGTCACAGGAAGTCAAATTTCACTTTGGCTTTGCTCTGTGGCAGGAAGGAAATGTCAAAACCAGACATGATGAGTGATTTTAGGGGCCCAGTTCAGCCTGTTGCCACAGATTTGTAGATTCAAGTGTTTGGTATTTTGTCAGTTTCAGTAGATTTATTCACGTGCTGTGCACTGTGAATGTCCCTAAAGTAATGCCCTGATGAGATGGAGCCATGATGTGCAGGTTATCAGGCTGAGATTTACAAAACTGCTCAACAGCACACAAATCTGAGCATGACTCTGGATTGCAAGACTCCTAAATTATTATGTCTCAGAAAACTGTGTTTAAGTACAGAATGCAGAGCTAGGTGCACATAGATGATACACCCTCATCCTATAACAATGGCTACATGTTTTAAACCTTCTCTGATCTCTGGATTCTGGTACAATTTAGAAATTAATAACCAAATTTGAATTTGGCCTTTCTTTTTGATGTTTTTATCAGGGTGAAAAACTTAGAGTTATCTACTCTCTTTTCTTACCCTGTGGTTGTGATAAAAGGGAAGAATATTCACATTATTTGCATTTGAAAAGAAGCAAGAAATTGGCAAAGAATTGGAGTTATTCTGTCTCACAAAAGATAGCATAAGGGTCATCATCAAACCCACACAGAGCATATCTGTGTTCATTAACAGAATTTCCAAAGCAGTTAATAGTACTTGTTCTTTGTTCTTGGTTCTTCCTTTAAAGAAAGCAGGTTGTTGAAATGAGTGAAGCGAATATTTATACATTAGAACATTAGGCCTTTAAATATTAGAATAATTAAACATTAGAGCTATACAAGATTCCTAGAAACCCAGTGGTGAAAGTGATAACTTTGCATTAATACTGATTAGCAGCTGAATTTTTTGCAAAGGCATATCAAGGAAACTCTAAGATGGAATTAATTAAAATGGAAATTGCGGACACAACTAGATTACAAAAGACAATGAGCTAGAAGCTCAGCTGGTACAAATCGCTGCAGAGTCATTGAATTCAAAACCTATCTCAGTGTTTGCTGGAGGACATCCATGTCCTGAGTCCAAAGTGTCTCACAGAATTTGTGCTGTGCCATTTTAATGGTGCCAGTGAAAATTATGGTCTTCCTATAATCAGCTTATTAATGACTGCACAACATAATTACTGGATTGTGTGCAAACACAGGGTTGGGATTTTTCACCTTTTCATTGCATTGTTTCCGTTTAGCTCAGATAACAACAAAAATTTTCAAAGGGTATATTGTTTTGTAGAATGTACATTTTAATTGCTGGGTTTATGATTACTTTTGAAGAACACGAGCCTTATGTCCCTGCTCAGAACAGGATTATCCATTCCAAATCAATGATATGGGGTCTTGTGACCAACACAGTGAAAGCTGAAATGACATTTAGAAGATGTGGGCCCAGGCTGAGGGCATGCAAATGTGTGAAATGTTTAGGTCATGCTCTTTTCCTTCAAGCAAACATGGATCCTTTCCTTGTCCCAACAAGGTTGGTCCCTCAAATTATGACATATTAGTACTTTAATTAATACTTTATTTTCAAAAATCTATGAAGAGAAATGTAAAAATTTTATAGTTCTCGGAGAGGGGAAGTATCTACATTTGGTGTGTAGAGAGAACAGACAATCCTTTCTGTATGTTTGTTTTTATTTTAAAAAATGACAAAATCCCTGGCATTTTGGTAGGAAAACAGTTGAGAGTACAGAAGCAGTTTAAGCTGCTTCTCTCTTCAAAGTTTCTATGAGACTAACATAGACTATGTTCAGTTTGAAGCACTGATGAAGAGAGGTCATTAGTTTGTGAACAAATGTCTGAACTTTGCAGCAGAATTGTATCTTTTACTGTGATACAGCTACAGAGAGTGGTGGAGGTCCTTTGGCATTATGCATTTCTAGAGCAGGTCCCTTCCCATGCAGGTCAGTCAAGAAGGAGCTTCTCCTGTTTTGTCCAAGATAAACGGATAACCATACGCTGTGTCATCATTCCCTTTTGGAAAGAAGGAAAATTGGATGATTTACAAATGAGCCACTGAGCCTAAACGGAACCTGAGCAGTGGAGAATAGAGTTGGCACAACAGATGAAGTTCTCATTGCAGAAATAATTGCTCCTGTGTCTCTAACGTCAGCTGTAACAGCGCCCCACTGTCAGAAACTCTTGGTAGAAAGGTATAGTTTTTTTCCTCTCTCTTTTTCATTTCAGTTTCCTTTTATTATTAATAGTTTTAGTTTTTAATTTTTATTTTTATTATTTGTTTTCCATTTCCATTCTTGCTTCCTCCAAACATCTCCTGAACTGTTCCAGGAACAGCCAAGGTCATATTCACTGAACATAAGTTTGTGCTCCCACTGAAATTGAATGATGGTTCTCCCTGCAGAGTTTTGTTCTCCCCTGCTGCTGTTACAGACGGGAGAGGGTCCAGAAGGGACAGAGGTGATCCTCCAGCTGTGCTGTGAGGGAAGGCTGGAGCAGCTGAGTCTTTCCTCCCTGGAGAACACAAGGTTCATCACATGACCACAGTACTTAGAGCAAAGATACAAAGGGGACAGAGCATCTCTGCTCATGAAGAGCCACGTGGAGAACAGCACAGGTAACACTGGGAGGGGTTCTGTGCCAACATAAAAGAGCAATTCTTACAGTAGGAACAAGCATTTGCTGGAACAGCTTCCCCAGCAGTGTGTGCAGCTGGACAGGGTTCCAGGGAATCTCACCAGGGTTCCCTCCCCTTCCCACAAAAAGTTGGACCCTCTGAGGTCCCTCGCACCCTGGGCTATTCTGTGGCTGTATGCTTGGAGCAGAGGGCCACGCTCACTGTTCCATTTTCCAGGCTGTTTTTCAGCTCCCTCAGTGCCCAGCTGTGCTCACACTGGTGCAGATCCAATGTAGGGGAGAGCTGGGAGCGAGTACCTGGATGCAGGAAAAGCACACAGAGCCTTCTCTTTTATTTCCCCTGTAGGTAACTGTTGGCTGTAGGCTCATCTCAGCAGTGCCCATCTTTCAGCTTGGACTCCTTTGACCAAGGAGTGGTGAGTCATTCTGAGATTCCAGGGAAATTCCCCCCGGCTCCAGGTGCTGCTTTATGACTTAGATGCTCTTCTACAGGTTTTTGGTGTTGGTTAAGCTGCACTGGATTCAGTGATAGTTGATACAGTTACAGTCAGAATTACAGTCAATTCCCCAAAAAAGAGCATTGGGGAATTCCAAATATTTAATAGTTCAGATGAAGTTTTGCTGATAGCTGTTGGACATTGGTGTATTTGGTTGACAAGAAAGGAAACTTCACTTGGACAGTCAGACTTCCACCAGGTAAGTTGTGAGGACACATAAAGCTGAATATTGGTTATATTGGTTATCAGCCTTTTTAATGAATAATGGAAGCCTTAATGTTTGCAGCGATCAATGTGCTGTTCTCAGACACCAGTTTTTATTGTAACAGAACATTTTCCTTCAGCTGCTACGTAGAACTCAGAGTGCAGTGAAAGCAAGATGGACCTCAAAATCAGCTGTATTCTTATATAGATTGTGATTTCAAAACCTTCTGGGCCTTAAACTGACATTCTGTTTATCATAGAAGCAAATTACAGAAATATAACTCAGTCTCTGTGATTTTTTCCTTTTAAAGCAGAGTCAGGGCTTGGTTATGGAAGGTATTTACCATAAATACTGGTATCCTTGACAACACCAGAATACAATAAGGGGCTCTTAAACGAGCTACTTTTTAAAAATGTACTCCTTAACTTGGATGATTGTGTGATAATAAAATAACGCTGGCCATTTTTGGAAAACATTTTAGGTGCTTTCACCTTAAAATATAATACTGTGAGACATATTAAAATGTTTCAACTTGATACTTGGCATATAGCATGAAATACCATTATGAAACTTGCTCTGGTTTTTGCTGTGTTTGGTTATACGTTCTATAATATGGCCAAGATGGTTCCTTAACAGTCACAGACCATTAGAATCATTAAGACTGGAAAATATCTCCAAGATCACCGAGTCTGGCTTTCCAGGCCTACCTTGAATCAGAGCAATTGACATTAACATGACGTGGATCCACCCTCTGTCCACCTTTTCCAGGCATGTTCTTCACATACGGACACATCTCCATTGAGGTGAGGTGAGCACAGAGCACTGACATGTGAGGGCGTGTAAATTCAGCCCCTGAGATACCATGGAATTGGTGCATCACTGTTTAACATGTTTGGGATCAGCCCTGCAGGCCAACAAGTTCACAACACAGCATGAGAGAAGCTGACATGGGCTTTTTTTGGGAAATCCCCATGGAAGGGGAGTTGGGGTAAATGCCCCAGTTCAGGGCGTTGATGACATGTGGTTTGAGGTGCAGCCAACAGTTCCTGTGCTTGCATTTCTCAGGAGGTCAGAACAAAGGGTCAGCCCTCATCCCATTTCAGTTTCAGGACACTGTGTGGGTTGTCTTCCCAGAATTTTTTCTTATGAAAAGCTGACTATTGCGTGGCACCCTTGGATTTGCTCCATGGAAGAAGCACAAGGCAGAAGGCTGAGGTTCCTTTGGAGAACATTCCCAGCGCTGTACTCAGCTCTTCCCAGAAAATTCCAGGAGAAATGAGTGCTGCTTGCAAGGTCAAAAAACAGCCAAGCTGTCCAACAAGTTCCTGGAGGTGAGGAGCTCCAAGTCCATGGATATGTACCTGCAGACAGATGATAGAAAAACAAGCCTGGCCACTGAGTGGGTAGAGAAAATATCTGGCAATAATATTGAGATGAAAGAGATAAAGGAAAATCTGACCAATTTGTTCCTCAGATTCATGAACCATTCAGGTATTCCCTTGACAGAGTCATGTTCTTTCATAGTATGAAAGGGCTTCACACTCAGCTGTGCTGTAAATAGAAGCAAAGTGCTTCTTGTCCATAAATTTGAGGTAACATAAAGATACATAAGACTGAAACCAGCACTTCTTGAGTATTTCTAGTGCCTCTGCCGTTTGAATATCCAGTGTTCTTCATTGCACATCCTACACATATCCAGTTCCTGTAGGACATGATTTTCTGTTCATAATCACTAGAACAATGACAAGGGTGCCTATTTGCTAATTACATATTTTATGTTGGTGCAAACAATTTCTGAATTCATGGGAGCTGAGTTAATGTTGCTGCTCCACTGTTGGGACAAGGAAATGTTAAGCCTGAGTTTGAGGTTGCCGTGAGCAGTTGGCAATGATGTCTGTACATGTGTTGCACTCCCCCAGCAGTCTGCAGCTCCACAAACCATCCATAATGATGTACTAAATGATGTTTTCATGACGCCTTTGAATAGGTCAGGGTGCACAAAAAAGATAAATGAAGCTCAGATGTGTTTTACTTGGAATTGAAATGGAATGTGATATAAAATGCAGATAATTTTTTTCAGAAGGGTTATAGATTTTGGTCTCAAAGAGCAGGTTAGGTTAAAATGAAAAGATTGGTAAACATTGTTGATAAATGTTAAGAAGGCTTGGGAAATGTCTCTTATTTTGCAATAAATGGAATGTAAATCAAATTTCAGCGCAAACAACAGGAGTAGAAAATAACAGATATTAATTGACTCCATTTGGGAACACATTCTATAATTATGGTATTGATTCAAAATTTAGTGCCAACCTCTTACATCAGTATGCTTATTATAAAATGTCTAAATCAAATAAATCACCATTAAACCCTTTAAATTCATTAATATCAAAAAGAAAAATGAAGTGCTTGATAAAATGTCATGCAATTGGGATAGGAGTATGTGCAGGAACTGCAATGATACACAGTGATAGTGTCACCTCTGGTGAATTTGTGCCAGTCACACAGCCTTGGGATGAATTGATGCCGAAAAGACCCAGCAGTGAAGTAAGAACTGAGTACAGAAACACCCCCAGCACCTCTCTGTGCTGTCCTGGTCCTTCAAATATTTTTCCAGGTCCCACAGCTTACAGCCTCAGCCTGGGGCTCATAGGGAGTTATCAGTGTTCTGAGCCTCCTGCTGGGAGGTTTGTTATGGAATTGGTGGGGTGTAGAAATCTGTGGTGCCTGTTGGATGGCCTCTGTGGTGTGTGGATGCGGTTTTGATGGCGACAGAGATCTCTAGAGACTGGTCTTAGAGCATGAGGTTTATTGTAATAAAGAGCCTGGGGGTAAGAGACCTGCCATGAACCGCCAGGCATGGCTCAGAGCAGGAAAGAGAGGTGAGAGAGAGAGAGAGAGAGAGAGAGAGAGAGAGAGAGAGAGAGAGAGATAGAAGAAATGGAATACTGTGGTTCTCGCTTACAATACAATATATCATGTTCTATGCTGAATATTCTGATTTTCACTAACCAATCTAGGATAAGATACAAATTCTATAGCATTTACATACAACCTATGAGCATCCTTGTATTACCATATGGCGTTAGATTTTAAACCCTAAAAGCTGCTTTTTTTACCTTATGCTAAGTTAGTAAAGTCTACTCTGACCCTTGGACCTGCAGGCTGGCAAGGGCCATTGTCTAATCAAGGAAGGCCATTGTTCAGTCAAAGAGGGAGATTACCTGCAGTGGCCATACCATTGTCTTTCAGTTTACTCAGTAACTGAGTTTTGGTATCTCAAAACTTGTCTTCATTTCAATCTCACTTGTAATTTCTATATTTTCAGCATCTTTCACCAGGTAATAATTTCGATAAGACTTTCCTATTTCTTCCTCCCCAACAGTGGGGGTTTCCTCCTCTTCCTTGGGAACCCCTTCCCACGCAGCTTTGGGTCCACCTGAGTATGTTTTTATAGGTCTACTGCTCAAAGTCTGCCCACAAGCTCCTTTTTATCCCCTTGGCTCCATTTCTGCTGTTTTTCTGGGGTTTTTGTCATCTCCAGAACTGTCTGTGCCCGATGAAGCTGAGGAACCATACAGTGACATGTGCCCAGGCTGGCTTCTGTCCCTGTGCTGTCCCTGCACTCTGCCCCAGTGCCAGTGCAGCTGTGGGGCTTCACCCCACACAGAACAACTCCTGGCACCATGAGCTGAAAGAAGCTGCACCAAACTGGGCCATGCTCTCCTGCTTGTGAGAGAGCTGCCCCAGAGCTGGAGCGGTCTGGGCTGGACAGGGCTCAGGGGAGCCTGGAGACACTGCAGTGTCCAGCCAAAGCAGAAATCGTATCACTGGTAGCACCAGAGTGTCACATTGCCTGGGCTCAGGGCACAGACGGTACAGGACAATGACAGCATGAGGCTGAGGGGACCTGGGCCTCACCATCCTGCTGCTGTAGGAGAACCTGCTTTTCCTGTGCACTGGGAATACATGGAGAGGGTCCCCCAAGCCATCCTCAGAATGGGGTTTGCCATGACTTTTGCTTGTGCTGCTGCAGATTTTGGACACAATTGTGCATAAAAAAGTGCAACAGAACCAGATTTGGGGATGATATGCTCTGCATTTCCAGGATGGCTCATTGGCAGGGTAAGGTGATTCTATGGATACTTCAGAGATAGTTTTTTCAGGGTGATTAAACCTTCATCCTTGCTATGCTTTCTGTGACATTTACATCTCTAGTTAGTAAAACTTCAGAAGTCTTAATTAGCTTTGGTCCTGTGAAATGATACTACCATCAACAAAAGTCATCATGTTTTGCATGCAAAAATACATAATTTTAGACATTTGGGACCTGGAAGAGACTCTTTTGTATCGCTAATGACAGGTTGGTGCCCTGGAGCCTATGCCTGCTACTGTTGACCGAAAATATCCTTTGAAGTAGCACCCTATTCCCCTGGATGGCCAAAATGGAGGTTCAGGAGGCAAGACACGTGTTTACTACCAAATCTTTCATCTTTTATGCCAAATAAAAATTGTAAGTTCTTAGAGCTATGTATTTAATAAAGAAAAGTATAAAGAAGAGATGTTGTACTCTGTATTTGTATGTATGTGTGTCATACCTTGAACACAGCACATTATAATAACACACTCTCCAAATATCCATTCCTTTTTATGTCCATAATCCATATGGAAATGCCATGTAAAACTCAATTCTTTGTTCATAAGTACCTCACATATTGACAACAATTAGAATTGCTTACAGGGCCTCAGTTGCAAATGCAAAACATTCAAAACTCAAACTAATTGGTTATATTAGAAAACACATTTGCTTTCCTCAAGAGGCTGATTGTGAGCTATTTTATGAGCTATTCATGACAATATCCTGGGGCTGTTTGCATCAAACACTGGGACTTTGTTAGCAGTAAAAGAGGGAGAGTGCACCATGTGTGGGAAGGTAATTCCCTTGCAAAATATGTGCTTGGAGGATACTTAGGTCAAAAGAATTGATTTTTTTCTTCCATGGGCTGAGGAACTGCACATCATCTACTTTAGCAGAAAAATAGGGTTGAGGCTTTGGCCTCTTTTAGAGTCATGAGTGACTAAAGTGGAGAGATTTCCCCAAAAAAGCAAGGAGTACTTTAAGGAGAGTGGCGATACCTGTCTGCAGAACTGATCACTGGCCAAGGGAAGGTTCTGCTATCCAGAGCTGCAGCCCAAGGGGTCCCTGGAGATTTGCCACATCCTCTGCCTCCTCTGGTAGTGCTGCCACAGACCCTTGAGCACAGCAGAGGCGATTCCAGGGATTTGTCAGCATGTGGAGTCAGAGCATGAGAGCTCCTGCTGATATTTCCACTCCAGGGGTAGCACTTCAGGCCGGCAATGACAAATTCTGCAGCTCTGGCTTCACAGTTGTTGCTGGCAGTGCTGTGACACCCTCTGCCACCAAGCAAGTGTATCTGCAGGGGCAGGATGGTGTAGAGATGCCTCGCAGAGAACGAACAGAACACCTTCAGAGAGCAACAGGCAGAGTTAATGAAGGGGTGGTAAATCACTTTTGAAGGGGACAGATTATAAAAACCTCTATCTGTGAAACAAAAAGAGACAATAACAGTGAAGAGGAAAGGGGAAAGGGGAAAGGGAAAAAGGGAAAAAGGGAAAAGGGAAAAAGAGGAAAAGGGAAGGGAAGGAGGAAGAGGATAGAGTCCTTGGAAACTCTGCTTTTATCTAAACATTTTCTGACAACATATATGTTTGTTACAATAAATAGCCCTTTCCTACAAGCATTAGCTGTCTAGCTCTTGGTATTAACTAAAGCCAGTGAGTTTTAAAAGATATAGGAAAAAAATCAGTAAAAAGTTTTCCTTCAAGACCAAATATCTGCCAAAGACTGAGTACTATGGTTAATGGCTTTTGCGCATTCACAAGAACAATCAAAGCACTAAAGTAATTAAACAGAGCTCTTAGAATCCAGCATAAGTTGCACTGTTAAGGAGATTAAATAGAAATTCACATTGCACTGTGTTTTTATAGTCTTGAAAACAGAGGCTTAATAGCATTATTTCATGCACACACAGTAACATAAAAAATGACAGCCCATGCCTTTTTGTCCTGATAAGTATTTGCTGCAGCAGCCACCTTTCTTGTAAGTAAAGATGTGTTCAAAGGCCTTTTTCCCCCTTTTCTGTTGAAAACTGTTTCATATCAAAAAAAAGGATTAGTCCCATATGTAGTCTTTTCTTCTTGTCAAGGAATGAGCTCAAATCTCCAGGCAAATATAAAAGGATACAAGATTTTAGAAGTCTGTAAGTTACAGCACTTATGAACCTGACTCGAATTCAGTTTTGACATCTGAAGAATTTAAAATCTAGCTGAGAATAACACAGCTTCACCTTTCCTTAGTGATATAAGAAAGACCAGAACAAAAAAAGAGGATCTGACTTGCTCTGCTGGTGCTTGCTGAAATCAACATGTCCTGGGAAATTATTGTTATTAGGAAAATAACAGTTTAAACTACAGGGGGGTCTCTTGCCTTGGTGAACTCTTAGCCCTCTGTGACAAACTTCACCTATAAAGAATATAGACTTCAGGTGGTTTGTTGTTTTATTTTACTTCCACCAAAATACTGAGAGATCAAAATTCTTAGTAAAAGCTGGATTTGTACTTTCAATCAAAGCCAAAGGGAAGCTCAGCAGGGCTTCTTCCTAGATACAGATAAAATACTCTGGTGCTCTTATCACATCCAATTCTCAAACTTCTGGCACCAGATGCTACTCTGGAATACCAAGACTTCTTTGTAATCTGAAAGTGGGAACAAATCAAACCTCAAGAGCTGGTCCTACCTTTAAAACCACTGTTCCTCCCACCAGGAACATCTTTTCCTATGATCTGCAATCCTCACTCTTTATTACAATAAATAGAACAATTACAACTTTTTTTTTATTAGCTTTACATCAGTTCTATGCTTTAAGAGCTTTTATGCTTTTTTATCTGTATATTTTTAATACCACTATCTGCTTATTACAACATCCCAGGAATCCCTTTTGACTCTTCTCTCCATATTCCTGCAGAAGTTCAGGTCACTCTGGGTTTTACACCATAAACATCCAGGTTGTTCAGATCCTAGGCATGATGGGCAAGCACAACTTCTCTGCTGACACACAGATTGAAGACAAACCCCTCTACTGCCACTGGAAAACAAAAGAAAGGAGGAAGTTTCTACTATTGGAAAGTCTGTTTACCCTTAGGGACTCTGCCTCTTCCTTTCCCAGCAGCAGCTGTCCAAGAAGGACAAGAGAGGGAGGGGTGCTTGATTTGTCTGACAATTTAACAACACTTGTAAACAAGAACTGAGTCTGCCAATAATACTTCTGCAATGGCAAGTCCTTGCTGAGGATGAAGAGCTGTGTCACTTGTGTTTACTTTGCATCAAAATAATGGCACAGTGCATTATTCATCCTGCAGATGTGACCTCTGTGACAGCAGTCTGTTCATCCGCCGAGGGGTTTGCACCCACAGGGACAGTGTTGCTCTTGCCAGCAGAACACAGTTTGTTCACACGTCAGAAAGTCCAGGCAAAAATTACCTCTTAAATTAACATTTGCCTTTTGCTCTCAAACTGAAGATTTCATTAAAATGGTGTAATAGAAACAAATTTGCTTCCCTGTTGTCTTTCAGGACGGGTATAAAATCCTACTATACGCAGACGGCAAGGCACTGATTTCACTTTGTCCTGGGTTGGCCATATGACTTTTTTGTATCCCAAATCATCCCTCCTGCTTATGCTGGATATTACGCTCTACAGCTTTAAGTTAGGCCCAGAGAGACAGAGAAAGTGAAAGCAGAGAAAAAAAACGCGCCGTTTTTCTGCTGGAGTTGCACCTTACTCTCCCGAAAAATCCTTGAAGGACACTGCGTTCCGGCAGGATAGCGGTATCTCACTCTCACTCTCTCTCTGGGGTGCTCGAAAAGCTCACAGCCGGAGGGTTTCCTCAGATCTTTCTCGGCTTTTTGCAGGGAGAGACTTTGTTTCTTTTGCTGTTTTTTTTTTTTTTTTTTTTTTTTTTACCCTTCCCCCGGGGCAGGGGGGGCTCTCCTTGGGCCCACACCCCCGGGAAAACCCCGGGGCCCCCCCCCCCCCCCAACTGATTTCTACAGCCGGGCCGGCTGGAGAACTGAACCAGACCAGTTGGACTCTGGATCTACCATTTCTTCAGAGGAAGGAGAGGTTTCATTGTTTTCATATTCAAATTTTCCATGCTTGTGAATATTCTATTTGTTAAATAAATAGTTTTTTCCACTTTTCTCTAAGGAATTTTTTCCAAAACCTGTGTGGGGGAGGGGTGGTTGGAATCGGCTTTTCCTAGAGGAGCCATCCGCCCCCCGAGGTTTCCTCCTAAAATTTGCCCTAAACCAGGACACATTTTCACTGTGGACATGACTTGCAGGAGCAAGTAAAGTAAATTCTGTGCTGGAACAGTGAAGTTCTGTCACTCTAAATCAGTGTCATGCCTGAAGGGTTTTATACCAAGTTTGCACCTATGTTGCTGCTAAAGAAGTACATAAAGTCCACCATACAGCTCACAGTTTGCGCAGCAGAGTTTAGGCTGACAGATGAGGGAGCATAAATTAAATCATCTTTCCAACCCAAAAGGCTGATGAGAAATGCTGGTATTTCTGCTCTCCTTCTTTGTTTACAGTATAGCAATATATTTTACGAGATTTTGGAATTACAGCTAATACTCATGGCCAGATTAAGTCATGTAAGTGGGTGTTGTGCATTTATAATTGTGGATGTCAATATCAGTAGAGCTGCTTCTAGTAATGCAAAAAGCTCTTTCAAGATACTTCCTGAGAGAAATGTCTTTTTCCTTTCCATTCTTAACTGCAAAACCTTCTCCCGGATGTATAGCAAACAGGTTATCTACATTGTCTTTTCACAATAATAGAAAACTCCCCCTTTAATCAGCTTGAATTGCACAATTCTCATCTGTATTAAGGAATTTCAGTCTCTGCTGTAAATAAGTGATTTCTATGTAACAGGGTTGATAAAAGACAAACCTGAATTAGAAAGAGTGGTATTTGTTAGATCTACCATTACTCATCACACACTTTAAACAGCCCATATCATCAAGCCCAAAGGTAATATGGCTCCTTGTTAAATATTTCTGATGGATTACACATCCTTGTGTGAAGAGGAAATTAGGATTTAAAGCCAGTATTTATGCATAAACAAGCATTGTGTATGAAACATTGCATATTCAAAATGAAAACCAAATATCGCCTGTATAGTGTAGACACTGCAATAACATGAATGTACTTCTCCCATCATGTTCACAGGCAGCTTAACCAATTCTGTGCTTGCAAGTAATCTGTTCTGGCATCTGTTATGGCACTGAACTAGGGAAAGTCACACATAAATACTGTAGGACTATGAAAATCTCTCCAGATACAAACTAGTCTCCAGGTGACACAAGTGACTACAGCAACATCCAACGATGTTGCAGTGAACCCAGGTTTGTTGTGTTCTCTTTGTCATTACGGGTCTGTAATTCAGACTCACAGAGGGGCAGAAGGACTTTAAAGACCCTTTAGATCCAGCCCCTCTGCCCTGGGCAGGGACACCTTCCACTAGACCAGGTGCTCAGACCCCAGGCAGCCTTTGGCAAATACCCAAGGACACCTTTTTCTCTGTTTTACAAGGTCAGATTTTCATGCTTATATTCAGAGATGGCTACAGTCTCACGCAGAGGACTGCTGGACAAGAGTAAGATGCTCTTATCTCTACGACCCAGCAGAGATCCTATTTTGGATGGCTCTCATTGCTCCCAAGGCCCCAGGGACCGGCTAGTGCCTCTCCTCCTTGAGCTTTCTCTTCCAGGATCAGTGATTTCTTGCTGCTTCCTCCACGTCTGAGACAACTGGAAGAGATAAGGGACTGAGGATGCAGCTTCTGACAGAGTTGGTAACACTCAGCTGAATATTTTATTCTCCTGCCACTAAGTTGACAGGCTGCCTACACAGAATTCCTCCTCCTTGGAAAGGGGCTGGTGTGAGCAGCAGGAATTGTTGCTGGCTGGAACACTTAAAAGAGCTGGACAAGAGAAGCATTTTGTGGAAGGCCACCAGCTGCCCTTTGTCAGCAGCACAAGGTGTGAAGGTCCCCTCTAAGGCCATCCCTGCACAAGGACAGCCTGGCCCCTCCAGTACCAAGAACACCGTTCAGGCTTTGGGCTGGCCTCGCCCCTCACTCTTGAGAAGCAGGTTTCTGTTAGAAACTCACATTTCCACAGTTTCTGGCTGGATTAACATGTCTTACCACAACAGCCCTGAAGACAACAGTACCCAGAGGCTCCATCTGCAATAAAAGGGGGTTTTGTTCCAGCTTTTCCCTTGGAACAGTGTATGGCAAGCACACCTGGGCCTCATTCAGGTCTCTGTGTGGGCTGGGAATCAGCTTCTGTTGGGAATTTAAAGCTTTACTCTACCTTCCACAGCAAATAATGGAGCAAACGCACCTGCTCCAACCCCAAATTTCATTATGAAAATTACAATTTTCATTGTCCTCTATTCAAGCCATGAAAAAAACCAAACTTTACTTGAGTGAGCTGGAGGCAAATTGTCCTCCTTGATCATTCGTTAAGTAGGACAACATTCCAGGGGAAGACTGGCAAATCCAGAGTTTTCTGATTTGCAAAACTCTCCCTTTGGTTGTGTTGCACCCTCCTGAGTTCCTGGAACCCTCACTCACTTCAGGCACAGTTTGGACAGGAAGGGGATGGTTCAGTTTGTGAGATGTAGGGACAGTAGGAGGGAACATTTGCAAACATTGTCATGAGGGCAGGGCTGTTTTCATTTATGGTGACAAGTGGTAGTACATAATCTTTATTTAATGTGAGTGAGGGAGGCACTGAAAGGCAAAAATTCTCAATAATAAGGACATCTTCCATTTACACACCAAGGTGAGGGGGAAAGTGTGAACTATTTTTCATGGAAGGTGTTTGATTTTTAAGAAATTATTTTTGCTGAAGATGGTGATTTAGAACATTTTATCAGGCTCCCCGGATATCTCACATCTTTTTCCACATTTTCTCTCTTTCATACTGAATGATTTGTCCTCCCCAGGTGGTTCCTGGTTGGAGTTCCGCGCTCAGTGGAGTCCTGGAGTTTTCTCAGCAGGCTTTGCAGCGAGTTTTTAGGGAACATGTGGCTCTGCTGCCATCCCAGATCTGTGCTTTCCTTGCCCAGCCTGAGTGCAGGTGGGGGCTGTGCTGGGCATGGCTGGGGCTTTTCATGGCCAGAACCCTCCAGCATTTCCATCTGCTCGTTGCTCTGAAAAGCACAAATCACAGAACACCCATCTCAGCTGACAAATGTAATTTGTTACAAATTCCTACACCTGTGCTGACACTATAGAACTGTACAAATCTTTATTAAGGTTAAAAAAAAGTAATTTGTTAGAATATGTAAAATATACAAATACCAACTTAAGTTAACAAAAACTTAATTTATTGGCAACCTCTACAACAACTCACTATATACAAAGATCAATGAGGTGTTTAACAACTTAATTTATTACATATTATTACAAGTGTAAAGTCCACCTAGGAATACAAAAATATCAGTATCTCTGTCAAAATAGCCCTGTACCAAGAAGTCAACAATAGAATTATACAGCTGCACAACTCCATATATAGTTAAATAGAAATAAATATCTAGTTAAATAAAAATAAATACATATAAAACCACCACATTATACAGATGTAAATAAAGATTAAATATTACATCTTACATACAATATATATATATAAATAGATATATCAAACAAACCTATCTCTAAACAGACAACTGTACCAATCTAAACATCCACACAACTCATGATATAAATATACAGATATACATCTTCATACATATGTAAATAAAATTACATCGAGAAATAGATCAATATATATAAGAAAATATATAAATAGACACATCTACTGATATTTGTATTTGTACTGTATTTGTACCAATCCACCTATTTAAAGAGCCATATAGCTACATGTACATCAATAGAAATAGATACCTACACAACTGTAAACATTGGAAATATAATTTAACACAGAGATAACAACATACACATGTACTTAGATACACATATATACATATTTGTAATTAAAAACATATATGTATATATACACATACATATATACATAGTACATCCATAAATATAACAACATACACATAGAAATATTCCTGTACAAATAGCAACCTACAAATGTAAATATCCATTAATGATCCCTCTCTATGTGAAAGTCCAGACATCTTTAAACAGAACGCTCAGCAGAGGGATTCTAGCTGCCCCATATTCAAAGCCTGTCCCTCGGTGGCTTCCTCCCGTGCAGAGCAGCTCTTCTGGACAGGGACAGCAGATGGGACACCTGGGAAGCAAAGGGAACACTGAGTCAGTATCGGGAGGTTTCCCTTGGCAGCAGCTGCACTTCCGACAGGACAGACAAAATCCCAGAGGCTCCCAGGAGGCTCAGAAAGGAAAAGCAGCCGAGCGGGCCGGGCTGTGCTGAGCGCAGCCGCGGCGGGACCGTCCCGCAGCCCCCGGCAGC
>JAHLSL010012640.1:226377-237988 GCA_025920805.1 Petroica traversi
GATTGAACAAAGGGCTGTAATCACTTTGTTGAGGATTTTATTTAGGAGGCTCTCAGGAAGTAAAGAAGGAACAAGACAGAGCTGGAAAAAAGCAGCTGGGTTAGAGACATAAAAAGTAAGTAAAATGGATCTAGATCAGTGGGTGCCCTGTGGTGATTCCTGAGCATTTTATGGTAGAAAGGTAAAATACAAAAGTACCAATACCCTGAACCGGCTAAACAGAGCCAGGTGTGCCTGAGCTGAAACCACAGAAGCCGAGACATCATTGGAAGAAATTTAAAATACTATTTCCATCTGAGTGTTTGCAGATCACTATAGAAAGCCAATTCAAGTGTTTGCTGTATTTATTATCTGAATTTATTACACATTAAAAGAGGGAGAAGGCCAGCTCTGAAGCTGTACTCTCAAAATACATTGACTGTTCTCCAAATGTGGAATATGTGATGGAGAGGCTATAAAAAGAAGGTTGGAAATACAGACTGGTTTGTAATTGATTGCTTTTTGAAGAGCTGAATTTACAATTTTGCAATGCGGATAAAAGTTCATCTGTCATTTAAATGTGAGGCAATTAAGATGAAGTGAAAGATGCAGAACTGATCTTTGACAACACATCTGAAATTTGGCAAAAAGGAGTCAGTTGTCAGGAGTGTTGTGTTGTGACACTGCAGTTATGACTGAGAAATCTGAAAATGAAAATAAAGGAGAACAAATGAATAGGCAGAATTCTGAATCAACTTAATCAAGTACAAGATAAGGAAACACATTCACCATGACAAGAACTGACAGTCAGCACAAGACCCTGCATTAAGGATGAATTTGTGTAGCATTTATGAGAACTGGGAATTAATGGAGGAGAGAGATTTAATCAGAAAGAGCTGATGGAGTCTTTAACGGAAATCATTCTTTCAGAAGGCCGAGTTTTATCACAAACTTGTCCACTTCTATCTTTGATTGCTGCAGTTAATTAGATCTTGCATAGTAGGGATGTGGTGGACACTGGCTGGTTAGAAGTGTTATAAATGCATATTATAGTGTGGTTTTTTGCAAATAATGAATACTATGTATATAATATTGATCCTTGTAGAAGCAGTGTTTGTGTAGAAATGTAGCCATTCTAGTTTTACTTAATAGTTAAGAAATAACTAACATTACTATGTTAAATATAACTCACAAACCACCCCTCAAACAAGGCAATTTACTCCTATCAAGATATTCCTGGATAAGAGACTCCTCTGCCAAACTGACAAACAACTATGCAAACTTCTACTTCTATCAAGATATTCCTGATAAGAGACTCCTCTGCTGAGGATTGATAAAGGACTAACTGAATTCTTCAAAAGAACTTCATTTGAATTATATAACAAGTTGTAAAAGTAAAAATAGTATTTAAAGAAAGTCTCTCTCTAGGAGAGGTGTGCTCTGGCTCTGTGCCAGTACACCCAGTGTCCCGGGACTCAGTAATTCCTTTGCTTTGTCTTTGTCTTTTCTTGTTAATTTTTTATTAAAAACCTTTTAACTTTAACAGAAAAGGACCTCGTTTTTAACAGAAGGCACTGAGAAAACATTAAAATGCTTCAGAATAATCCTTCCTTCCTTCCTTCCTTCCTTCCTTCCTTCCTTCCTTCCTTCCTTTCCTTTCCTTTCCTTTCTTTCCTTTCTTTCTTTCTCTCTCTCTCCCTCTCTCCCTCTCTCCCTCTCTCCCTCTCTCTCCCTCTCTCTTTCTTCTTGCTTTCTTGCTTTCTCTCTCTCTCTCTCTCCCTCTCTCTCTACCTCTTGCTTTCTTGCTGAAATGACAGAAGCTTTTTAGGGCTTTACAGTAACAGTTATCTTCTGGTCCATCAACATTTAGGTGATATTTACTCACTCCACTGAATCTTGGTGGTTGTAGTTACCAGTTGGTCACAGATACTGCACTGACAATTAGATTTGGGTTCTTGCTCTCAGCTTCTGAGTATCTTTAATAGTGATTACAATGTTCTTTAGCTATGAGGAATTTTTGCTTGCCTTTTTAAAAAAATTTGCATATATCCTGAGTTTGCCCAGGAAAGTCAGTTTTGGAAGCAACCTATGCGTGAGGAAGTAATACAGCTTCCTTCCTGGGAGACAGAACCAGTAACTAGCCAGTTTTGTGTATTGACATTTATGCAAACCAATTAAAAGTTGTTCTGCCTTTGAGGAAAAAAAACATATTTAGGAGAGGGACACTGGGAAAAAGTCCTTTATCCTGTTGCTGCCAGAGAAGCAGGTCCCCTGCTCTCTCACTCCGGTAAGACTGGGCCCTTTTCCCCCACCCCCCACCCAGATTGGGGTTTGGAGCTGCAGCTGAGCCCTTCAGGGTTCAGACACAACTGGGTCATAAATTTCAGCCAGGGCCAGGCAGGGCCGAACCCTTGTTCTCCCTCCTCCTCGGCTTGGATGCTGAAATTCCACACTCGGACTGCATGGGCAGAGACCAGCAAAAAGGCCCAAGAGATAAATTAACTCTGATTAACTCTCTCCATGCCTAGACAGAACTTGCAGACTTTCACTCTCCCCTGCCCAGGGAGAGAAAGAGTGAAGACACCTACAAAATACAGGATAGAGACTCTAAAATCAGTGAGGGAAGCAGAGTCGATGCCTAGAGGGAAGAGCATGAGGAGTGCTTCAAATGTGGAAGCTGTAAAATCTTTTGTGAAGCCATGGTTGGGACTAAGCTAAAATATTCCCTGTAATATATGAGGAAAGGGGGGATGTGGTGTTCTAACTGCTTCTGAGAGCCAATGCACCTGGGTAGAGATGAGTACATGCTGAAGCAATTGCAGTCTGATGAGAAGCCTGAGTAGAGACGGAGAAGAGACTGTAACCCAGTCCCTTGCTCCCAGGGATGGGAAAGAGGACTTATGTTGTCAATAATGGAAGAGGATTTATTTGCTGCAGTAGTAGAACCACTCATCCTTAAAAGAGTAACCCATGGACCACCATAGCCCACTGTAGTAGCTGTGGAAAGATTACTAGTGTGGGAGGGATCTTCTACATCAAGCAGATTTTTTCCTCCCGAGTCACTGCTTGTTATGAGGCTGGGACCATAAAAAACTGTATTTTCTTCTGGAAATGTCCATGGTATAAGCAAGAGAAAACTTCTCTCCCTAAATGAACTCAGAGAGACTGTTTTAGAGATGGTAAACTGACTGAAGGTTGAAGTGGAGTCTTTTTGTGTTGTCAGTGGGAAAGAGATGGAAGGGTGGGGGGAGGAGGGGTGATTTGAGGGTTTTGTTCTGATGCTGGTTTTTTTTTTCTTTTTAGGTCTATTAATAAACTTTATTTATATTGTTTAAAGCTTGAGCCTCTTTTGCCTACTCCTAATCCTTACTTTACAGCAAAAATTGGATAAATTCTGGTAACTGTGCTGGCATTTAGCCACAGACTCGGATAGGCAAACTCAAACCACTACAGCATACAACTTTTCTATCTCTGAAATAAACATAACAAATAAACAGTTCAAGGAGGAGCAGGAAGAATGGTGGACCTTCAGTGTAGTGAATGTGAATGCACATTTCAAATACTTGATCCCTTTGCAAAGTGAATGTGATGTTAATTGATTTGGGTTAGGGAAGCGGAAAAATACAACAGGAAAGACAGTCTTTATGAACCAAAATAAGAATGTGTGAAAAGTAATGAGAGTAGTTACTATTAATGAATTTCATGGACTAGAAAAACTATGACACAGTACTGCTGACCCCTCTGAAATGGTGATTGTGGAGCTGCAATGAGATTCCAGGACAGTATGAAAACTCATCTGAAAAGTCCTTCAAGTAAAGGCAAAGAAAATAGCAAAGAAAGAAAAAAAAATCAGAAGACTGAGGTTACTAAACCTTTTACTGAGGCCTGTAATGACAGGACAAAGGCTAAACGTTCTAAACAAAGAGCAGGTAGATTTAGATTGGACCTAGGGAAGAAAATTTTTATGATGAGAGTGGTGAGGCCCTGGCACAGGGTGCCCAGAGAAGCTGTGGCTGCCCCTGGATCCCTGGCAGTGGCCAAGGCCAGGCTGGATGGAGCTTGGAACAACCTGGGATAGTGGAAGGTGTTCCTGCCCATAGCAGGGGGTGGAACTGGTCTTTTAGGTCATTTCAAACCCAAACCATTCTGTGATTCTGTGTTTCTAAATAGACAGTGTATCTGCAAAGTTTTATCCTATCAAGGAAGACCAATAAAATCGTCAGAGAGGGATAAAGGTGTTTGTTGTGGCTCTGCTTTCTTTGGAAAGCAACACACTGGCCAAAACCCAGTGATTTTTGTTTATCACTCTGCATGTCTTCTCTCAGTGGTTCAGATGGCATCCTACTGAATCTGTTTCTCTCAAGATGAGTTATCTGGAATTGGCATTCTAATTCATATTTCTCTTGCATCCAGATAAGCTTATATTTTAAATTGAGTTGTTCATAAATGAGTGCTGTGAAGCACTTAAAAGAAAATTACTTTCTTTGCTCTAAAAATCTAATATTACATGCTAATTGTGCCACTGTGCAGCTAATTAACCTTTATTCTGCTGCTCCCTAAGAGATGATGGGTGTACCTGTGGATTGGTAGAGGGACTGAAACCTGCAAAGGGAAGAAAGTTGGGAGCAAGAGAAGAAGGAGGGGTGGGGAGAAGGTTAACTCAAAAGCAGTTCCCTCATCACCAGAGGAATCCCCTCTTTGTCCAGTGCAGGAAATCGCAATATACTTAATGCTTTCTTCTGATCATAGTTGCTGCTCTTTTTGAAGACTTTTATGGAGTAGAGATATAACAGACATAGGGGGTTTATGCACATGACCTTGTCAAGTGACATAGGAAGGAATTGTAAAAGGTTGTCTCATGAATAAGAAAGCATTTGCTCAAGTTCACTGCCCTTATGAGAAACAGTGATCTGCATTAAAGTTAAAAAAAGGTAAATAAAACCATTGGGAGACCAAAAGCTCTATGGGACCAAAAAGCTCAGTATTCCTGAGTTGGGGGAGAGAAATGCAGAGGCACCTCAAAGCACACAAAGTGTTCACGTTATAGGCCCTTTAAGCTGGGATTCCTCACAGGCACTGGAATCTGCTGACATTTTCCCCAGCTGTTCTGCACCCCTGTTGAGTTTAGCACTGACAGAAGAGAATAAAGTGACACCTGGTTTCTGATGGAGTCCACCACTGTGTAACTTCCAGGATGAGCAAATTACTACAGCCTTAGGGCCTTCAGCTACAACTCCAGAGCCTGAATTCTGACCCTTGGACATTCTCCCTTCAGTCTCCCTGTTCTCTGCCTGTGGGACATTTTGTGCCTGGAGAGACAGAAATTTCTGTTCCCTTTGCATTCTCTGATCCAGACGATTGGCATGTGACAAAAGTCAGTATTTGACAAGATTTCTTCAAACCTTTAAGCAGGGTCTTAGGAATGGTTATGGAAACAAGCACGGGGAAGGGACGGGTAGGACTTGGTATTTCTGAGCAAAGGGAAGTTTTAGAGGCATTTATACAAGGATCCTGTCATGATCACTTTTTTTAGTTTCGTTTCTTTGTAATGGTGAGGCTCAGTTAGTCTGGAGTTTTCATGGGTGTGACAAAAAGAATATAATCTCTGAAGAGAAACCTGGGTCTTGATTTTTGATGACGAAGGCCCAGTTACATAATTTTTCCTTTTTCAGACTGAAGTCAGTTTGAGGCTCAGTTCCAGCAGAGCATTGCATTTACATATCTTTCCAGATACTACAGTAAGAACAACTCTAGGGAGCACATCCAGAGAGCTCAAAACAAGGTGACATCCCAACTCCTCTACCAGGTAAACTTGTTCTTGTTTGTAGCTTTATGGTGGTGCTAAAACAGGCAGCACCTGGATTAAATTCTATTTTGTATGGAAAAAAGTATCAGTAAAGCTAGACACTCTGTTGCTGTTTGTTAGCAGAAGGAAAAGCACCTTTTTTGACTTGCTCACAAACGATCACTGACTGAATTTGTAATCTGAATTGTTCTGAGCTTTTAATAAGGAGGTTAACTCAAAAGCTTAGCAACCAGAATGTTTCCTTTGATAAGAATTAAACAAACACATAACTCACATCAAGGTTAATTCAGCAAAGAAAGAGAGAAGTTGCTAGTGGAGTGGAAAAAAGGAGATAGCTGTGAGGGGAAAAAAGTGTGGTGAGTTAAAGGAATGTGTGTGCACCTGTAGAGGCTGAAGACCAGAGCAAAGAAGCAAACCCACCGAGGGCAAAGAAGAGGTGTGTAAGGACACTGACAGGTGTGCAGGGGTTATGGTAAGGCTTTGTCAGAGAACTAGAGTGTGAAGTCCATGGAAGCAGCACTAGATACAGGGAGAACCGCAGCAAAAACCAGTCACTGGAGCACAGGCTGGGGGCAGCCCCAGGACAGCCAAGCACAGGCTGAGGCCAGCAGGCAGCAGAGGGGTGTCTGTGGGTAAGGATGGACTTGCCAGAAAACAGAACAGCCACAGCAACCAGTCCAGCATTGCTGATGGGAGATAACATAGGCAATAGGTGATGCTGGTGAGTCTGAAATTAAAAACCAAGACAAGACAGGAAAACATGGCAGTAAAAAGAGAGGGAACTGCAGTCAAACAAAGTGCTTTTCTTGGGAAGTGAGTGTTTAAAGCTACCCTTGGAAAATGAGCTGAACCAAGGCCAGCATGGAGAAAATGTAAATTGGCATAAGTAGTGCCTGGATGTTAATGTGCAGCTAATTTTCCAATTAGGCATAATCACACTTGGTGAATGGAGGTGGATGATATACAACTGTGTTGGCCTGGACAAGTCTCTCTCAGCTGGATCTGTTGTTGGGGGGGATTTCTTTCACATGTTTTGTTTTGCTGTATGCAAACTGCTGAGAAAGCTGACACTTGCTGCATAAACAGGAGAAAAAATAGGTAGAATTGAGCTCTGTAACAGACTCCAAAGGGAACACTTGCTTTTTGTATCAGGGAGTGTATTAGACACAGGTAAATCAAATAGGCAGTATCTGCGTCTTTTTCTTTAGTCTGATCAAATCTTGGCCTTTAAATTCAGTTGGTGAGCTCTGACTGACTCCCTCTGTCCTATGTGTGGTTGGAACAGAAGGAAACAGAACAGTTTCTCCAGAGGTTCATTGCAGCTGGCAGGGTCACCACCCCTTGTCAACTCTCATAATCTTCATGCCTAGTTAGGATTGGAACTTTTATATCTTTTGCCTTCCTTGCTGCTGTTTCCCACTGAAAGGAGATTTCAGAAGCAGAGTTGTCAGCTGAGCAGCTGAGACCCATGGATTTCCTCCTGTGCCAGATCATTGGTCAAACAGCTCTCACAAGGGACAGAGGAAATGTCCCCTTGGCACGGCAGGGTCTTCAGAGGATGAATTGCCCTGGAGATCACAAACCCCCAGCAGCTCTCACATCTACAGCCCTCAGTTCTGGCTGTACCATTCTATCACAAGCAAGCTGTGCCTTTTTTGTTGCTTTCTCCCCTGTTTTTTCTCTCAAGATTTGACACAAGTCTCTCTTTATTCCTTCTTACCTCGTCCTTTGTTTACTCTATTTGGTGTTTCCTTCACTGCACCTGTCCTGTTTTTCCAGGGTTTCCACTTCTGCTGCCCTTCTTGAGTTGTAAGTTGTGAAGAGGTGGCACATTCTGGCACGTTTTGGGCTTCACTCCCTCCTTGAGCCTGTTTTGGGCTCTGTCTTACATGGAGGCTGGGCACTGGCAGCACTGCAGCAGCAGCAGCAGTGCATCTTTGCAGCCCAGTGCTCAAGCCCAGACCTGTGGCCTGTCTTTGCCAAGGGCTGAGCTCAGGAACTGACAGCTCACTACAGAGCTGGAGGCAGCAGTGAGACCGTTTGCCAGGCATGTCTGGCTGAGCTGCGTATGCTATTTGAGTGCTTTTCTACCCTTCCAGATCATAGCTTTATCCTTTACGCCACGTTTTATCTTGTGGAAAAAACCGACTTTTTCACTCTTAAGTATTTTTCTCGTTTTCCTGTAATGAAAAAAGCATTCTCCCAAGAAGGCCACTGGGCAGTTCGTCAGGGTTGGTCAGCTAAGGAGAGTCTTTAATGGAGCGGTGCCTCCATGTGAGTGCACCTCTGCAAGGAACATCAAGCTCAGTGCTTTATTTTGCCTCTGTGAATCTGCTCTGAGAGTGCTGTGAATGGCCACAAAGCTCTGACTGTCACTGCAAAGAGACATGGAGGCTCTGCTGGGAAGAAGAGCTCACTGGGGAGAGGGAACTGATGGATTTCCGGAAAGTACTCTCTCTCTGAAGCCTCTGTACCTGCCTGGCAAAAGTTCAGCTTTGTCAGTGGTGCCTGTGGTGCAGAACTGCTCACAGGTTTGCAGAGGTACCTTTAGCTGGATCATTTCCATCAGACCTCGCTCTCAAGGCTCATTCTGGGGATTGTGCTGCCTTATTCACATGACTGAAGGCGAAGAGTTAATGCAGAAAGAGCTAAGGGGATTTTGGAGCAGAAAACAAGGCTTTCTGTACTGTAAACTCTGTAACAAAAATTGCATCTTCTTCCACTGCTTTCCCTGCTGTAGGGAGAAAGCATCTTTAATGGTTTTCTTCTTACATTTGTGAAATTTAAGATGGGCAGTGAAGAAATCGGACTCCTTCCTTCCTTCCTTCCTTCCTTCCTTCCTTCCTTCCTTCCTTCCTTCCTTCCTTCCTTCCTTCCTCCACCCCTCCCTCCCTCCACCTCTCCCTCCCTCCACCCCTCCCTCCACCCCTCCCTCCCTCCATCCCTGCCTTCCTGAATTCCAGGATTCCTTCCAGAATTCCTTCCTTCCTCCCTGCCTCCCTCCCTCCCTGCCTCCCTCTCTCAGACAGACAAAACAGTTTTTACAGCAAGGGGATTTATGGTCCTGGCCCCAGCAGTGGAGTGCAGGCCTGCAGAAATGGCCACTCCTCCAGGGGACATCCCTCGGCCATGGCACACAGAAAGAAGATGAGACACTTTGAGGCAAAGCAGATTTCAAGAGCCTTGCTCTGCAGTGCTGACTCCACACTGTGCCGGTGCTGCTCAAGCTCCAGGTGTCTCTGGGGACCTGCTGGGCAGCTCTGAGCTCAGCATCAGAGTTTCATTCACCTTCCTGGTGCCTCTGCCTGATCCCTCGCTCCAGAGATCACTGGGCAGATTGTGAACACTCTGCTTCTGCAAGGAGAAAACATTCTGCAAACTCCCTGGACTTGTTATGGGAACAGCAAGCTAATGTTAATTATCCAAAGCCACTTGTGAAGCATTTAATGAAAACCTTCTCTGAATGGGCTGGCTTCCCAGTTAGCACTGAATTAGACATCTTTGCTGGTTTTAAGACAAATCTGGTATTTTGATACTGTGTCTTCACTGGACATTAAAGGACATCAACTGAGCTAAAATTGTGCAGTCAACTGTAGGATTTAACTCTGTGGAATTTGGTTATAGGGGTAAAATAGAAGTGAGAGATCTCTAAAGATGGGTTTAGAGCATGGGAGTTTATTGTGAAAGAGCATGGGTGTGAGAAGCTTGCTAGGCCGCAAGACACAGCTCAAAGCAGGCCAGAGAAAGAAAGAGAAAGAGGCAAAAAAAGAGAGCAAAAAGAGAGCGATTTGCCATTTACAATACAATAAATCATCTTCTCTGTTGAATATTCTAATTCTCTTTAATCAATCTGAAACAAGCTACAAACTCTACAATATTTGCATGCAACCTGTAAGAATCATTACATTACCATATGGAGTTATATTTTAAACCTTAAAAAAACTGGTTTTCGGAATCTCCTACCAGGCAGGTATGGTTTGTTCTGACCTTTGGACCTGCCTAGGCAGAGGGTATTGTTCTGTCAAGAAGAAGGATTACCTTCAGCCAGCTCTACCATTGTTTCTTAGTTACTCTTTAACTCAAACCTTGTCTTCATCTCAATTTCGATTATACTTTCCATATTTCCAGCATCTTTTGCAAGGTAATCATATCTATAAGGCTTTCCTATTTCATCTTCCCCAACATCTCCCCCTCTTTGTTGAACAACTAAGATACTGGACACAGTTTTACTCATTAACTTTTGTACACACTGAATTATACAAGGTATTGCTACTAAAACTACGATTACTGCTATTAAAAGAATCAGGCCTATTTTACAGAGTTTATTTAGCCATGGTGCAAAGCTCCACCCATCAAACAAACCGTCTAGCCAAGATGGGTCATCTGTTGTGATTTGGTTAGCTAAATCCCTTAAGTTTTGTAGCTGTTTATGAGTGGAAACAGAATGATCAGATAAATTCATGCAACATAGTCCTTCAAAATCTTCACAGCCATGTCCATGTGCTAATAGAAGAAAATCAATAGCAACTCTGTTTTGTAAAGTGGCAGGTCTGACTGCTTCTTCATCTGTCATTAGATCACTAATCATTGTAAAGGTAGTATTAACTTCTTTGCTGGGCCAACACCCCAGCTTATTTAGCTGTTTTAATGCGCTTGCAGAACTCAGCTGAGGTAGAAAAAGGCTTGTAACAATTGATTTTCCAGAGTTCCAGGGGTGAAAGTCACTATAACAGTCGCTCTCATAGTGGTGTCCCCAGGAGGATCTAATCCTCCTGCTTTTCTTTCTGACTACTTCTTTGACACTGGGAACAATTATTGTAAGTTGTCCTAGGGCACAAGGACCACGATCTATTTTTGAAGGTATACCTTGCCAGGCCCTGTCCCCACAGATGAGCCAAATTCCTTTAGGGAACCGAATAGGGAGCTTGCTAAAACGATCTGGGTGAGGTTCGTCATATATGAGAAGCTTGGTTTGATTACACCAAGCGGTCACATTGCTATAGGCTGGGTGATATGGGGTAACATTTAGCTGTGGGCCATTTTCTCTTAGGAAATGAAAGAAGTAGCAGGTGCTCGTGGTTAGCAAGCCCAGGATTTCTAGTGCTTGAAAGTCAGATTTGTCAACTTTAGAATTATCAATATAAGTTTGGTGTTTGTGACTGGGAGTTGGAGATACATGTTGGTCATCATATGGCCAATATTTGTCAAGAGTAACGTTATCAAAACCTTCTGGAAAAGGCACTCCAACTAAACAGGTTGAAAGAGGTTTGTCAGGGCTTGTTTTGGATAGGCAAATGGTGTCGGAACCTGCAGACTTGGCCAAAGCAACCCAGACGTTTGTCTTCGGTTGATTTACAGGTAAAGCGTTACTACAAAAATTAAAATAAAGGAATAAAAGTAGCATGCATTCACGCAAGTGATCAAAGTCCATTCTTTTCTGGAGGTGCTTTCTGGCAGAATACTTTCTCCTGATGGTTCTGTTGGCTAAGGTCTGGGTACTTGCTTCCTGCTTATCACTTTTGCGTTTGCTGGGTGGTGTGGAGGCTTCAGCGGGTTTCAATGCATGATATGGCTCAGGTTTTTCACTGGAATCCACTTGAGCCCTTCACCTGTGGAAACTCACGCAAACCCCTTCCCCGAAATTACAAGATTGTATTGTCCTTCTATTTGTCCTGATTCTAAATTTTTAATCAAAACTGAGGGGTTTTCTTTTAGTTTAGACTTTTTGTTGTTTAGGAAATGTCTGTATATCAAGGGATCAGGCTCTTCTGCAGAGTTCTTCAAAAAAGTGTAAACATACAAAGGTTTGTTCAACCTCCTTTGAGG
>JAHLSL010012644.1:0-32698 GCA_025920805.1 Petroica traversi
AAAAAAAAAAAAAAAGAAATAGCATGTAGTTTGCTGCGTTATAGGTATTTCAGTAAGACCTCTATGATTTTTTATTTTACGTGGTCATAAAAAGGATCCCATGGCTGTTTTTTGTAGCTGACAGAATTTATTCTGCTCTCCTTGGAATAATTTTCTCTCCTTTGAACATTATGCAAGATAGTTCATACAGCTCAGCTGCTACCCTCTAATTCCAGAAGGGGATATCCTTTTTCAGTTCCATATGTTTACAGCACATAAAAGATTTGCAGATATTTTTTGACATAAAAATATTTTAAATATAGATTTATATTATATTTATAATAGATGCATGTACTTCTAAATGCTTTCAAAACACCAGAGGTTCAGGATGCTGGATGATGCATTTTATCAAATGCTATTAACACAAAGCCATTTTCTGAACTGAAATGATATTATAAGATGACTGAATCTGGTAAGTTAAACAAATGAACAGTTGTTTAGTGGTGGAGGTGTAACTGCAGCTCCCTCATCTTGGATACCATCTCCAAGAGAACTTTTGGACAACTATGCTCTCATCTTCAGAGCATCACCTGGAGGGAAAATAGCAGGAGTGCATCATTGCTACCTCAAATAATAGTAGTGTTTATATGTACTGTTTCTTGGCCTCCACTGAGTTTTTTAGAATGTGATGAGCAACTAACCCTAAAGCAGAATATAAAAGCATTGTCAATTCAGTTACTGAGTTTTATTCTTATATAAAAAGAATACTTTAATGCCCTGTAGCTTCAAGTCCTGTAGGTTTGAGACACATGACCTCACTTCTTGACCTCAAAAATCTGAGCAGAGAAATCATCTCAAATAAGCTATTTGTAAAAAATTGTTTTCATTTAAAAACTTTCAGTTTTGACTCATTGTATTTTCCTACTGAAAAATTGCTAAAGCAAATATATTTTGCCAACATCTGCTAAACAGTAAGACTTCATAATATTCACGTTGCCAAATTACATAGAGCACATATGTCAGCATGTACACACAAAACCTTAGATGGGCTCAGACAGAAATACACTTTATCAAACATGAACCTCCTAACTTTTCTGTACGTATTGATTTATATATAGTATTGATTTTACTCTGAGTGAAATATCCTTAGCTATTCCTAAGACAAATGTCATTTGTCTAGTGAATATCTCATGGCAGAAAGAAAAATTTTGTTTTCTGCTAGATTCAGTAATATCCTTGTGTAAACAACAGTGGGAGTTTACAAAGAATACAAATGAAAAATAGCTAGAAATTGACAGCTTCAGCACCAGTAAATATTAACACCCTCCTTGCTAATTGCTGCCATCACAAATTAATGGAAGTCTTTCAAATCTCCTGACAGTGGTTATGTAACATTCCGTGGTTAAGGGAACTCAAGTCAGTACATAACAGATGCCATCATTAATATGCAACTACATATGCTTCCATTGAACAAGTTTTCCTTTCCATTCTCTTTTTCTTTGGTATTTGAAAATAATTCTTTAAAATAATTCTAAATAACTTCTGCTATTCTATCCAGGTCTTTTAAAGTGAAGTGTTTTAACTTTTTGCATTTTTCCATTAGATGGCATATTTGGACAGTATTGAAAAGATATGCTAAGTGTCTATTCTTAGTACAAACAGGATTATTTATAGTTTAACAACTTTATGTTTTTACTGGGTCTTTTTTCTTCCCCTTTTCCCAGGAAACTTTGAAAACAGAATAAAACTTTGGGAAGCCAAGTGATCTGTTACCCCAGCTTAATTTCAGCCTCTTACTTTTTCAAGTGTTAAAACCTATCCTGAATTTCTGAGTCCTCTTTCTTCACTGAATGCTTCTTCTTCTTCCAAATCTTTATGGATTTCATTTTAAATAAAAACAGCTGTTCACTAATGGTGTTGCCTGACTATACATATGAAAAGTCACCAAAAGTAATACATGTCCTCACTTTCTTTCCAATGTCAATAATTAGGCATGGCATTGGAAGGAGGGACCAATTTAAAAAGATTTGTATAAAACTGTATATGAATAAGAGATTATTGCTACAGGTTTTCTTCATGTTTCATTTCTTCCTTTCTTTGTATGCCTTTTGTCATATCCTATCTCTTCATCTCTCCATCTCTTCTTTCCCTGCGAATGGGGATATCTACAGCATTGATTTCTGATGAATTCCTTTCACTCTTCACCCTGAGCTCTTTTCTCTCACTAACCAGGACAGCAGGAGTCTAAAACAAGGTGGAGTCTAAAAGTATCTTCATGACAAGGATACACACACCCTCTTTCTCTCTCACAGATCACAGCTTGGTCTCTTCTGTCCCTTTGCATCTCTCAACAGTCACCAACAGGGAATTGATGTCACTTCTCCCCGCAAAAAAAAGTTGATGTACATCTGCCTTAGGGACTTGGGACTTATGCCTGAGTCATTGATGGGAATGTGACTGAACATCAGTGAATTGGAGGGGACATCTCCAGAAAGAGAGCTGCACATTAAAGGCTTACCACCTTACTCATAGTCACAGGTTCTGAGTCTCTCAGGTCACCAGAGGTGTTCTGGTCTTTTCCTCTCGCCTGGATGGTTTGATGGAGACTCCATGAGCAGTGACTTGGAAAGCAGATCAGGTTGGTGAGAGCCACAATACAAAAATATGTCAGCCACTTATCTTTTTTACTAAGACAATCAAATGGTTGCTGTTAAGTGACAAAATACACCATTGAGACAGAACCCAGACTGTCCTGCTGTTTGTGATTGTTCTGTTTAAGGTGTCCAAGGCTTGTGTTTCTTTGCAATACTCCACACAGCACTTGTTGGCTCAACTCTTCCTTGTATCACATCTGCCTGTCCTGCTACTTCAGTGTCATCCATAAACCTGGTGAATGTGAATTCGAACCAATCATTAAAATAATTTACAAGGACACTGAAAAGGATCTCACCAGGAGAAACTCCTGGAAGACTACATATGATTTCTGCTGGTGGGGCTTGGAACCACTCACCCTTTGAGCTTGACAATTTAGATAAATTTCTACCAAAATAATGGTTCTTCTGTTTATCAGAGAGCTTGACAGCTTGTTTATAGGGATTTTGTGGGAGAACAGGTCAAAAACCTGGATAAAATCAAGGCAGATGACATCCACTGCTCTATCCTCATTCACTCAGCAAATTGTTTCATTGCAGAAGGCAATCAGGTTGGTCAAGTATGATTTAATCTTAGTAATTCTGTATTAGCCTCTTCCAATCACCTTCTTCTCCTTCATACTTCTGAGAGGTCCTTCTCTGAGAACCTCTACCTTAGTTTTCCCGGGAACTGAAGTAAAGGCGTCTGCAGTTTCTCTGACCTTTAATTTTTTTCTCAATATTTGTAGTTGGGAAAAATATTTGCCTTTTTCTGATTACTTGGTTACCCCTGATGCCTGTGGCTTTTAAAAAATGATTGATAGGAATTATTTTATTGTCATGTCAGCCAGCATTCTCAACTCCCTTGGATACGTATTGCCTGATCTCATGAATCTGTGTATATCTACTCTGTATGGATGGTTCCTAACTCAGCTCTTCCTTATCATCAGTAGTTCACCATTTCCCTTATTTATGTTCCTTGGTGTTAGAGATGTGAGACTGAGGTGAATCAGGCAACTACCATTTGGGTCCTTGCTGTAGCATTTGTGACTGACTTGCCAGTCCCAATTGAATTAGCGCTTTATCGTCCTTGTATTTTTACTTTATGCTAGCATTTACAGATTACTTTCAGGTTTTCTTTATGTCTATGATCTGTTTTAGTTGTAACAGAGTTGCTTCTCTCCTCCCTGCACTGTTGAATGCCCACTGATATTTCTATGTTGCCATTTTGGAGACTCTGTCTTTTGCCATCTCTCTGTCTTTTCTGTCTCTGAAAATCTGCCAGCACTCCCAAACCCATTTGTCTTGCAAAGCAGACTCTTAAGTGAAGTGAAGGCTTTATTCAGTCTTCTTCACCCTCCGGAGGAGGCATACAAACTTGTGATGACCACATTGCCAGAGCTGTCATCTATATGCAAGTGTCTAAACAAATCTTTGTTACTTGTGTACAGTTTTTCTAGTAGAACACCACTCCTACCTAAAAAGTATTTGCTGGAATTGGTTTTGGAAATTTATATCAGTGCATTCCAAGAATCTGCATTGCTTTTATACAGCTGTACTGCTTTCCAACAAATATGTTGAAGTTGCTGTGAGAACCAGGGCGAGCAGGTGCAAGGCAAGACACTGCTATGTACTTATTAAGTGTCCTGGTAGCAAATGATTCTGCTAACCCAGACCTGTTACTTCAAGGTTCCTGTTTTTGAAGCTGAATGTTATGAAATCGTATCTTATGTTTCGGCCTACAACCGATACATCAAAACAGTCCTTCTCAGTTCTGTGTAGCTTCACTTCCTGAAGGAGTGAGCAGATTGAAAAGATGAAAGACCAAAACTAACATTTGAGCAACAAGAGGCATTTGGTATTCTTGATGGCCTGTAGTTTTCTACTTTCTCACCTCCATTTGCCCACCTCCTTTTCCTGTGCACACATAGCAGATCACACTCACCCTGAGCACACACACAGATGCCCCACTGCCACCTTCTAACACACTGCAACAAGTGAGCACAGCAGGAGTTTCACTTCACTGGCCTCCCAGCAGCACAGCTTTGTTTATTCTAGCTTTGAAGGTATCTGTGTATTAAAAAGTCTACACTTTTTCCAGAACACTCATCTGCATGGCAGTGGCAGAGATTGCTTTGTCATACCTCAGTATGGATACGTAAATTCTTTTACTTTATGTGAGCATTTAAATATTAAGTGCTATTAGTCTTTTAAAATACTGAATGGTTATTCTGCTTATCCTACAATATATAAATTTTTAAGATTAATTTTCCTGCTTTACATAAAATTGTGATTTTATGCCTTTTTGTTTTTTTTAAAGATTTCAGTGTTATTCTAAAAACAAACATTTAAGTGTTTCTTCATTTTTTGAGGAAACCTGTGTCTTATTTCTTTCTGAACGCAATAATTTTTGGAAAGAGCTAGGTGTCATGTAGATAGTCAATTTAAATCTTTGCCTACACAACCTTTTAAACCCAATTGCAATAGTCTTGTTATGTCTGTCTATTTTCACTTTCAAACAGATTGCAAATCATAAAATATATCTGTACAGGTGAGAAATTATCCACAGAAAGCAAGCTGATAGCACTGAAAATGTCTCACTTGTGACCTAAATCTAGTCATAACTTGCCTCCAGCTTGAAAAGCATAAGCATTAACCCACTGTGCCATGTAACCATTCTCTACCTCTGGCAAACTAATGAATGATTCAGTGGTTTTCATGGCTTCAGTTCAACATTCTCCCTCTGCAGCTGGAGACACAGTTTTAAAACATTGCAAGTGGAACATGCTCACAAAAAGCTATTGGTCATTAATGCAATGAACTTGCGGTATTTTCTCCACAATGGCTTTTCCCGCATAATCTCTTAATTTTCAATTTCCAGTTGTTCTGATAGTGAGTATTAGTAAAATGTTCTATAGGAGCTAAGAGATGACTTCATCTTATTCCGGTATGATTTTGACCTCCACAGAGAAAATATATGGGGACTCTTCAAGCACTAACTATCTATGAATAAATCATTTCCCATAACAAAATGAGGAAAGATAATATAATTCTGATATTAAATTTAGTCTGTTCCATATAAATCTGATTTAATCTTTTCTGTATGTGGTTCTATGGGAATACTGAGATCACTTTGTTACCTACTCAGCACAGGAAATAATTTAGATGCTCCATTCATCCAACGAGACACACCACTATAAACAGAAATATTCTTGTTACTCCAAATCAGATACATGGCATGGGAAAGAACATCTGGTGCTGAAAAAAAGAAAAAAAAAAGCATTTCAAAACTATTTTATTGGAAATAGTGCTTTCCTAAAGTCAGAGCAATTTCTGTTTATAAGACTCAAAGACCTGGGATTCTTCTCAGTTGTATTATCTTGTGCCTGCTCATTGCTGACTTGAAAAGGAAGCAAAGAATGTGAAGCAATTATGCTAATGTTATTTAAAAGTAGCCGACACTGCACATGAGGCCATGGAGTTTGCTTCTTTCATTTATTTCAAACTCAATTATGCAGATATAAAGAAAGTGCCTAAGGCTGTTACCTGTTTTACTCTCATTGATTTTCAAAGGGGAGAGGGGGTCTAAATTCATTAGAAGCTTATGGAGCTCTTGTTTGTAACCTTTTGTGATTATACAGCTCAGAAAATTGGGGCACATTTTACTCCCATAAAATATGGCTGTGCAGCACATCTGTTGAATATTTTTTCTACAAAAAACAAAGCAGTGAATGTGTCAAAATTCCGCATTAATTCCCAAAATAATATGAAGTTGCCCCTAGGGAGAAAATTCTGCTGTTAATGACTAAGCTATATAAAATATATCTATGTTTGCTGGCCACATGCCCCACTCTGTGTTTGTGCCACATTAGATTTAAGATTTTTACTCCCTTTTTTTCTCTCAGATCAATGAATAGAGACCAATATTTATCTTAGTGTCTACCAAACATTTATAAAACCACCCCTAAAAGTTTGTTTTTCTTGATTCTCAATGTCATAAACCCACCATATTAGCCTGAGCTTCAAGGTATAATCTAATTGGGGGAAAATTGACATAGTTTTCAAAATGAGTATTCACCGTCTTAAATGTCAAGAACAGATCATTGTCTTTAAGAAACATAAAGATACTGAGGAAATTATTTTTAAAAACATCCCAAACTATTGTATAGCTCCTCTAGTGTCACACGATGCAGGATAATTTGGTAGCAGCTCATCCTAAAATTCTACTTGTTTCTAAGATGTGCCAGCAGTCTGATAGCCACCACTATATTACTACTGCATTTCACTCTGCTAGGAGTACTCTTCACTTCAGACAAGGCAAGAGGATTGGTACCCTCCAGTATTTATATTCTGACTAGTAAGAAAAACAATAGAAATGTTTAATGTTTTTTCTATTATTTTTCTAGCCAATTAACCTTAGAAATTGAGTCCTTTTCTTCCTGTAGAATAGCTGTATTTGGATATTTTTGTAATACACTGGTTTCCTATAATTCTCTAATGAATAAATTGTTACAAATGCTGTTGTCAGGCTATTCACATTTTCTCAGTATGCAGCAGGTTTTACATACACAGAATGTTTAATTAATTTTCTGATTAATGGGCTTCTTTTATTATGCTACTGCCATTTGGCAGCTGTTTTGACAAAACTGCCTTCCTCATTACAGAATTTCTTCTTGTGAAAGGAAGTCAACCATAGCAAATGGGCTTATTGAATTATCCAGCTCACCAATTATATAGTATAAAATTATTCATCCTGATATAATTTGATCAGGAAAAATCATTTATCTTTAGTAACTGTGTTAAATTAGATATTATTCTGCTAGATAGGTGTAATTTTGCAAGTGTCTGTCTTTTTTTTTTAATTTACTTGAACACTAAGTTATTGCCTATTTTCTGATTTCACTTTGTTACCAAAAAGGTTAGTTTCTGACTAATTGCTCCATTGAGCCCAATTCATTCAAAGCTTAAAAAGCAATACTTAGCCATTTTAGAGCAAAATGCCAGATTGATACATATCATTGACAATGCAATTTTGAAACATCTGATATAAGTGTCTTTCTATTTGTTAATAAATCAATTAATTCAAATTCAGCCTTGAAATTTCAACATTATTTACTTTTGTGCTTTGCATGTATTTTGGCGCTATACCAGCAACGCTGCAATCAACATTGGCAATGCAATTTTTACTAAAATTTTATTCAATCTAGCATATCCAAAATTAACCTCACTTTCCATACATTTGCATCCTGTCATTAACCTACATAATCTCTCTTTTAAAGAACCAATGCTTGATGCATGTGAAAGAAAAGGGTGTAATGTTTCAAAAAAAAGCCCATCAGTGTAACAGAATATTGTGGACTACAGTGAACAGCTGGTTAAAAATACTTATAATTGCTTAACTTGAAAACCACCATAATTCGTCTTATGCTCCAGAATCCCTTTTTCAGTGTAAAATAATCCAGAAGCTATTGCCAAACAGGAAAGGTATGATTTATTTAGGGTACCCTCAACTGACCAGAAGTCATCTCAAGGATTCTCCAGATACTTCAACAGAATCTGCTAATTTCTGAATTCTTTATCTCTTCTGTACAGCTGGAAAAGCAATGACATAATGACTCTGCCTGTGTGCATGGGCATAGGACTGATGCTTTTTCCTTGGATCTGATTATGGTTTTACAACCCTTTTGTTTTTTGTCTTCTGTGACTTCACGACCTGCGCCACTTTTTTATTCTTCTTCATCTAAGTGCAGTCTCTGCCACTCCACCAGGATTTATCACACTGCGTATAAGAACAAGCACTCTGCTATTTTTCAGACCTTACCGATCACTCTCAATGTCTCACTCAACAGATATTGTCAACAGAGTGAAGAGTGACAATTATCCCATACCACACCATGAAGACACGTTTGCCTGGAGGATAACTCTATGTCCATTTACCTTTGACGTCACTCTTATTAGTGTCTAATTTATCAAAAGCATGTCAACGTGTGCTGGAAATACCCAGGAAGATAGTGCAGTGGTTCTACAGTGGTTATTTTGTGTGCCTGGACCTTAGTTTAGCTGGGGCCAGTGTCAGCTGTGTTTTAGATATCCTCAATACACATAGGTACATAAGTATAGCTGAGTTGCTGGAGCCTACTGACAATGAGATAATTATCACTCTTGATAGCCTGTACTTGTTTCAGGATCACACTTTCTCTGTATAGAGATGATAAATAATTTCTGTTAATTGACGCCTTCATGCTCTTGCCTTGACACAGAGGACAGGTGACTGTTTCTGCACTCTGGCTCCAGTCCAGTGGGTTACTCCCCTTTTGAAACTGTCTGGATGCAAAGTAGGTCAGGATAACTGCCCAAGGTTTTCACTGAGGGTAATTGAGGCTTGCAAGGTTTTACATCATCTGCCCTTCCTCCCACAGCTATCCAAAATGATTTGGGATTTTTTGGGTTTTTGTTTATTTGTTGTTTGGTTGTTTGGTTTTCTGTTTAGATTTTTTTTCCCCACTGACTAGATGCAGATACAGGTTATTCTCAATTTTACCAGAAACACCTTTGGGTCACATATCCTCATTCAGTGTTGCCCTGAAGAGCTGACGTTTATTAAGATTGATAAGAGTCCTGCATTAATCCATGGCCTTGAATACCCTGCTAAGAAGTTTATACGAGCTATCATCATCCGTGCTGACCATTTCTGGTCTCAGAACTTGAAACTTTTCTTCCAGGACAAGCTGTCACAATGCTGTTTCTGGGGATATCAGTGTTCATGTTGCCGCAGTGGCTGTTTTGCTGTTGTTCATATAACCCTGCATACATTTTCTTGCTCCATTCTCATCCGCTGTATTCTCAGAGAAGGAAAATTCCCTAGTGTTGCAGGAAAATGACTAAATAGCAAGTTGGAAAACAAGCAGCTGTTCATCTCACTATACAAGAAGGGTCCCATCCCCCTGAGTAGATCAAGAGGTGAGAGGAGGAACACCTGAAGGATTTTGTATGGCCTGAGAACACTGCAGCACTAGTAGAGGAAAAAGCAAAACTTTTAGGTAGTTGTGATTATTAAGCCATTTTTTAATCTACAATGTTTATTATCTACAGTGTTTAACTTACTTATAAGAAAATTGCTATTGTAGGCAAGTCTTACTGAATGGAATATGAAGAATTAATTATACCTTGGTAGAGTTGGTCCTTTCTCCCTCAGCTGTTTTTTGTTTCCTGCTCTGTGTGTCTGTGTACACTTACAGGTATGTAGACCCTGTATATGAAAGTCAAAGAAAAACAAAACAGAAGAGTTCATGCCTTGTGAAAATGTACAGACAATGAGGAAGGGGTGAGTATCCGTGACCAACAGCTCTGGATTGTATCAAACCAGTTGTGTCATGGCCATGATCTGATACTGCTTTGCTGCCGTGAATCAGGTGACGGAGAGTTCAGTGTCTGAGCCTCAGTAAACACATGGCTGTCCTCAGTGTCTCCCATAACTCATATGTACTTTTGGCATTTTCATATTTTTTCTGCAGGCTACTTGGTCTTCTTGCCTTGCAGAGGGTTTGTATTTTAGTTATCAGGATTTTTAGTTCACATGCTTAAAAATTGCGTAAAGCCAGGCCCAAAATTTATGAGTTGCTGCAGCAAGGCAAAATGCAGACAGCCCTGGGCTTACACTGCTGGGGTGGCCTCTCTCTCACTTGTCCCCTTCAAAGAACTTCAGTTCAGTTTTTGAAGTGCCTGGACCACACTTTCTTTCTTTCTTTATTCATTCTCCCTTTTCTCCTCACCCTTGGTGAGGGAACTTCCTCTTGTGGCCATCACGTTTTACATGCAGGACAATCAGGGGTTCAGGCCCAGCCAGCATTGGTTTAGGAAAGGCAAGTCCTGCTTGGCGAGCCTGATCTGCTTTTATATTAGTTTGCAGATAGTGCCCAGCTGATGGAGTGCTGACATGCTGGAGGGCAGGAAGGCTCTGCAGAGGGATCTGGACAGGCTGGATGGATGGGCTGAGGCCAGTTGTCTGAGGTTCAGCAAGGCCAAGTGCTGGGCCCTGCATTTGGGTCACAAGCCCAGGCAGTGCTGCAGGCTGGGGGCAGAGTGGTTGGAAGGATGCTGGTGGAAAAGAACCAGGGGTTGCTGGTCAACAGTGGGCTGAATATGAGCCAACGTGACCAGGTGGCCAAAGAGGCCATTGACATCCTGGTCTGTATCAGCAAGAGTGTGGCCAGAAGGACCAGGACAGTGGTTCCCCCCATTGAATTCAGCACTGGTGAGGCCACAGTTCAAATCCTTTGTCCAGATTTGGGATCTTCACTACAAAGACACTGAGGTGCTGGAGGGTGTCCAGAGACAGACAACGAACCTGTTGAGGGGTCTGGAACATGGGCTTATGAGGAGCAGCTGAAGAAGCTGGGGATTTTTAGTCTGTGAAAAAGGAGAAGAGACCTTATTGCTCTCCACAACTATCTGGAAAGAGGCCAGTCTCTTCTAGTTGGGGGTCAGCCTGTTACCTCTCCAGGTAACAACTGACAGGACAAGAGGAAATGGCCCTAAGTTGCTCCAAGAGAGATTTCAACTAAATATTAGGAAAAATTTCTTCACTGAAAGGGTAGTAAAAGGCTGGAAAAGGCTGCCCGAGGAAGTGGTTGAGTTATCAGCCCTGGAGGTATTTAAAAGAACTGTAGATGTGGCCCTTTGGGACATAGTTTAATGACAGATTTGATGGTGCTGGGCTAACAGTTGTTCTTGAAGATCTTAGAGGTCTTTCATAATTGTAATGATTCTGATTATACCAGTGGGCTTCAGCCCACTGGCCAGGTAATTTTAGATTTCTACCTCATTTTTATTTGAAAATCAAACCATGAAAAATGCTACAACATCTTCTCTTAATGTGCATAAATAAATTTCAGGAGTTTTTCCCAGGTGCATTGACTCTCTTCATGTTGTGCAATGAGGAAACTGTTCCCATATGAAGCTCTGAGGGCCTTTCTCTCTATCTCTCACTCTCAGCAAACAAATTTCTTCACAGGTGATTCCCATGCTACACCTAGGATTCATGACTTTTACTGTAGGAAAACACTATATATTACAAACTTGAGATATAAACCTCAGTCTTTCTTCAGTCCTGCCTTCAGACTAGGAAGGGAATAGTGAGAAGAATAAGAAGGCCTTGTGTAGCCATGCTTCTGAGAAGATACACCTGGCAGCCATCAGAGGTGAGCAGCAGCCTTTGTGGATTCTCAGCTTTACAGCAGCAAAATGTAAAGCTCTGTAAATCAGAAGAAAAATGGTAGCCATAAAAATTCTCTCTCTTGTTATATGCCCCAGGCTTGACCTCCTTGAATTCACCCCATCATAACTTCCATGATTCAATCTGAGAAGGTTCAGATGAGTCCTGCTGGATAAGACAGAAGGATTAGGTCTCTTGTCACCATATAGAGCTGTTTGAAGGGACCCTCCGTGATGTGGCGGCTGCTGCTGCTGCCTGGTACAATACATGACTTTAAATGGTGCACTTGTTTTCAATCTTCAAGAGCAACAGTTCCAGGTCAAGCTGTACATAACTGCATTGTGTCCACCCACACAAAGAGTTTAAGTGGTAATTGAAACAATATCTCATCTCATTTCTATTTACCAGGTTAAAGGAAGTTTCTCTCTGGAGCAGGCTCTCATCTATTTGCAGCAGGAAATAAATTTCTTTTAAAAATGAATCAAAAAGACTCTGAGGGCTGCCAGCACAGGTCAGTGTAAAATGATTCTATAATACTTAGTTATTGCAAAGTTTTTTTGTGAGCACTTTATCTGAAAAATACTGAAAACTACTCAAAACTAATTCACCTTCTCTAGCTAGTTTGTACAGACCTACTTAGCAGAGTGGAACTTTAAAGAACTCTCCTCTCCTTTTGCCTTCACCAAAAATTTCAGTTATGTATTTCAAAATACATTTTTATGGCAACTGAGAATTTAAAGTAGTAATTTAAATGACCATTCTCCCTCTAAACTCTTGGATATAAGTAGATAAAGCAATGAGATGAGATAGCCATGAATTTTATTAAATCATTTAGAATTTTAAACTTCAGATGATGTTACAGGGACATAACTTAAACTGCCTGTCCCCATAGAATACCAGAGAGGAGGAAATACTTGAATATTGTAGGGTTTTTTTTCCTGGACATGCTGTATGGAATTTCAGTGATTTTGCCCCAATTCAGTCATAGCTGTACTAAAGAGATTTTTTTTCATTATTTTTTGGTTATTTCTTAATGTAGTTATAAGCCTGCAAAATCAATGAGGAAAATGATAACTATATGCCTTTATTACTTCCTTGAGAGGAGCATTTTTTCCTAAGAAGCATAAAAGTTCCTATGCTTTATATTAACTTGTAGAAGTTCACAGATTTTGGTTTTTCCTGGCTATTGAAATCTAAAATATATGTAAAGGTTCATATGGTTAAAGACCAGTTTCTCAACACATGTCTGTATCTGGAGTCTAACTGTTATAAACCTGAATCCCATCAGGAAAAAAGGAAACTAATGGGGTGAAAACCCCAAAGAAACTGACCAATTTGTCCCTAATTATTGTTCTACACAAAATAAAATGAAGTACCAGATAAATCTTTTTATAATGTGCAATATTTTGGTTTAGCTGTAATGCAAAAATAATGGCCAATGTTAGACTCTTTACCAGTCTACGATGTTTTTTTAAATTTTCCTTTCAATTAGTGAAATGGCTTGTCATTAGAACTGTGTAAGAAATTTTCCATCTATAACAGAACTTATAATTCTCTTTAAGCAGTCCAGAGGTATTAGCCAACTCAACTGACAAAGGTCAGAGTAACAGCAAAATTCCGGAAAAAAAAAAGGTGTTCCTAAACAATTGACAACTAACTGCAGTGCACATGTATTTATCCTCTATCTCTGTCACATATTTATGTTTTATCAGTAGGACATACCCCCAGGAAAATGCCTACTTATACATTCATCACTGCTTCTGTTCCTTAGTACAAGACCCCATAAGTGCTCAGCAAGGAGAAAAACAAACAAGTGACTAACAAAAGAGCTCAGCAAAGCTGCTGAAAATCAGAAACGAGTCAAAAAGTTATGAATTTATGTAATCCAATTTCTTCTGCTGTGTATCTTGCAAGAGCTGCCCAAGGGTAACTGTTCATCCTCTGCTGGCATTCATTGTTAGGTGTCACTGGTGTGGGGCAGTGGGTAGCTGGTCCAGCTTTCTCAATGTGAAGTATAAGTTCTGTTTAGACTGAGATGGTCAGAAAATGGAGATGGTGTCTGGGAGGCTGTGTCTTTGTTCAGTGCTGCTCTCTGCAAGCAAGGCAACATTAGCAGGTGTCAGCAGCAAGACAACAGTGCCTAGAAAACTGATTGAGTGATTTGCAAACTTTATATAGGCAGTTTATGAAAGTCCAAACAATGAGTTTCCACTTTACAATCTTCCACACAATCATGTCACATTTTTAAATCACCCCTAATGTTTTGGATCATTTTAAAACGAAGCCCAAATCAAATATCGTGGAGAGACACATAAGAGGAGGACAGTAAAAATCACAGGTGTGTGCAGACCTCTCAGGTGATTGAATAGCAAGAAATTTGCCAGCTGAAATCTCTTAAATGTTTACAGAAATAAAAAATAAATTGTTCCTCTCCCACGTGTGTTCAACTGACTAAAGCAGATTAAACTATACCTTGCTACATCATGATGCAAATTTTCTAATAGTACTTCATTCCCATAAGTAAAACTGTCACTAAAATATCAAGTTTGATATTTTACTAACGATGCACTTCTTTATTTACTGTTGATGAAAGGAAAGGCTGGAAATGTCATCAACAGAATTAATTTTCTGAGTGACAACCATTTAGTTAATTTTTGGTTATAATTTTTTAATTTTGCTCCTCCACCTCTGAAGCAAATAGATATTGCTGAGCTTCAAAAGCCCAGCTGCTGCTATGCTGAATTTGATTCTTCACATCTGTGTTTTCTTAGTGTGGCTTTCAAGAGAAGCTCAAGACTGTATTTCAGAGGAATTAAATTTATCTGGATATTTTGTAGTACCAGATTCTTGTAAGGAGCTATACATACAGTTCCTTAGAAGAATTTTTTTTTTTTTTTCAAATATCCAGGCAGAATGTTGTTATTTGAGTTGAAATTAAAAATACTTTATATGTTTAAAAGAATAATGTAATTTTATATGTCTGTTTTTAGTTTAAATCCCATGCCATTCATAGTTGTGGGAGAAAGTGGGATATTTAGAGCAATGGCATTTGTCTTCCCAAGAACTATTATAGCCAATGGAGCCCTCCTATACTGGAAAAGTAATGCCTGTCCATGGGACGTAATGACTTAATCTCTTGTTTTGCTTTGCTTGTGTGTGTGGCTTTTGCCTTCCCTATTTAACCATCTTTTTCTCAATCCATGAGTTTTCTAGCTTTTGCCCCTCTGATTCTCTCTCCCATCCCACTGAGGGAAACTGAGCAAGAAGCTGTGTGGGGCTCAGTTGGACAGAGATGGAAATCCTTCCATTGTATGTTTTAGATGTAGAAGAATGTTCTTGCCTAGAAGTTCATTACCTCAGATACAGAGACAGAAGGAAAAGGTGAATTGGAGTGGATTATATGGGTTATAAAAAAGTAGTGAGATTGAGGCATGGTCTTCCCAGACAGAATAACTATTCCATGGTGGAAAGTAGGATTTTTCTTTGTCATTATTTTCCCTCTTCCATCATTATGCAGGAAGAGAACTCTGTACTGAAGGCAAGACATTAATCTATCTTCTTCTTCAGTGAGATCTGTGTGGCCCCTAAACACTAGAGATGGTTCTGATTCCACTGTGTCTTTAAATTCTGAGTATCAGAGGGCTTTGGCTGTACAAAGCTAGCTTCTTATTAGAACAGGAATTGAAACAAGGAGCTTTTAGGAATTAAAAACAAATAAAAGAGAGAATGAAAAGAAAGAATAGAAACAAAATAATGTAATCATATCTCCCTTTTCCCTGCTACGTATTTGAATGATGGGTTTCAGAAAACTCCACACAATATCTGTTATTTTCATGTTTCCTTCTAGCCCTTCTCTTCTGCTTGATGTTCTCACCAGCCCTTGAGAAATGTCATGTTTTCTCTCATTGCAGAAGTCTCCACCTTCTCTGCAGTGCAGTGAGAAGGGCAAGGAAAATAGGCCCTTGTTAACAAACCACATCCTTTCAGGGGACTTATGTTCATCTATATTAACTGTGAATATGTGGCCCAAACACTTTTTATAAACTCTTAAAGAGAATAATGACAGTATTCAGAAAAAAAAAGAAAAAAAAGAAAAAAAAGAAAAAAAAGAAAAAAAAAAAAGAAAAGGAAACTCACCTTTCCTAGTTTTCCTGGTCACAAAAAATTTGACCATTTCTAAAAAATCTTATTGTACAGTAGCTTAAGAAAGATTGCAGGGAAAAAAAGTCATTCGGGAGAGAGCTCATGTTTGTCTATTTCTTTTTTTCAGACATGAGTCAGAAACAGCACTCCTGGTTTTATTTCTTTAAAGGAAATAAAAACTAATGAGGTTAGTTCAGACATATATCTAGCATATTCATTTTCTGAACTTAGTAAAGATCTGTAGAGATAAACAGAGAAAGTTAAGGTAGGAGTAAATTAAACTTAACTGTTTAGTAGCATAAATCAGAAATACTGTCCTCCTAAGAAGATAATATTGGAGAATAAATGACTCCCAAATTAAGCTAGGGGACTCTAAAATGTTGGGTTATTTAATATATGACCGTTCTTATTATCAAAGCTATTGCCATGAGATTGTATGTTTCAGGACTTAAGCCATAACAAATGGATAACATTTAGCATAATATTATCTATTTTAATTAACCACATCTGAAGTTCCGTGTCCAGTTCTGGGCTCCTGTCCTGGTTTAGGGCAAATAGTTAGGAGGAAACCTCTGGGGGGGGTCTCCTCTAGGAAGAGCCGATTCCAATCACCCTTCCCCCTACAGGTCCAGGAAGAATTTCCTTAGAGAAAAGTAGAAAAAAACTATTTATTTAACAAATAGAATATTCACAAGCATGGGAAAAATTTCAATAATATGAAAACAATGAAACCTCTCCTTCCTCTGAAGAGATGGTAGATTCAGAGTCCGTCTGAGTCCGGTTCAGTTCTCCAGTGGGGGGGAGGGGTGGGCGGGGCCGATTGCCAGGCCCGGCTGTAGAAGTCGGCAAGGGGGGGGGAGCCCCCCCGGGGATTGCCCTGGTGTCTTGGGCCCACGCGATGCCAACCAGTCCCAGGAGGAGGAAAAAGGAAAAAATACCCAGCAAAAGAAACAAATTCTCTCCCTGCAAAAAAGCCGAGAAAGTTCCGAGGAAACTCTCCACTGTGTGCCGTTCCTGCACCCACCCAAGAGAGAGTAAAAAAAAAAACCGCAGTCCCGCTGGAATGTAGCCTCTCCGCTCTCTCAAGGCCTAAGTGGTAAGATGTGACTCCTGCAGACAAATGGCGAGTGGTTTTTTCTTTTCCTCCACTTTCACTCTCTCTGTCTCTGTGGGACTAACTTAAAGCTGTAGAACTTAATGTCCAGCATAAGCAAGAGGACGACTGGGGATAAAAACAGGTCATATGGCCAACCCAGGACAGCTCCTCAGTGCAAGAGAGACATCGAGATCCTGGATTGAGTCCAGTGGAGGGCAACCAAGATGATCAAGGGCCTGGAGCATCTCTCTTATGAGGAAAGGTTGAGAGAGTCGGGCCTGTTCAGCCTTGAGAAGAGATAACTGACAGAGGACCTCATCAATTTCTATCAGTATCTGAAGGGAGGGTGTTTAGAGGATTAATCCAGGCTCTTCTTGGTAGGGCCAAGCAACAGAAAAAGAGACAGTGAGAGAGTCACACAGAGTGTGTCATCTGAACATCAGGAAGAACTGGTTTACTCTGTGGGTGACCATGTACTGGAAGAGATAGCTCAGAGATGTGGATACTCCCATTCCTGGAGATATTGAAGAACCATCTGGAATCAAGCCCGTGCAAGGTGCTCTACTATGACCATAATTGAGAAGGGTGTGTGGATCAGTTAACTCCACCCATGATTCCTTTCAACCTTAACAATTCTATGATTCTCTGATCTTGATCAGGATGCAGAAAATGGGGCCCTAGTTTCATACAGATGTAAACTGGATGGAAGAAGTGACAAATATCCCACTTTGTTTTCCATCGGTCTTTTTTTTTTTTTTTTTTTTAATCATGAATATGTATGAAATTTAAAACTCATCTTTTCCTGGCCTTTTTCATCTTTCTCTGACTTTGAGAAGATGAATCTACACCTTCTTTCACAGGATTTTAAAGCCTGAAATAACTGAGGAATTGAAAGACTATATTAAACTTCTACTCAGTCTGTGATGACTAAGTCTTTTAATTGTCTTTATATATTTCCACTGTCTTGTTTTGATAGTAATTTTTTTTCTGGATGGTAGCGTTTAAAAAACAGCTGATCTCTCTGCGCCCAATAAATCAGCACATTTATGTAAATTTTATTTTAGGATGAAAATTCATGCAAATTTGAGTGTGGGTTGAGGTATTTTTTTAGGGGGTAATGGTTTGGGCTTGGGGGCTTGGATTTGTGTGTGTGTGTGCGCGCTTTGGTTTTGATCATTTGCCAAAAAAAAAAATACTATTGTTTTCTCTTTCCATGTCAACTTTGACAGCCAAAAGAGACATGCGTTGCTTAATATTTTCTTCTTCCTTTCTTTGTACAAGGTTTGGCCCTCTAGAGAACACCACAGAAATAATTCTGTTGAGCGAGTATGCCCTTAATATATCAATGTGGTAGGCTAATATTTTAAAATAAAAGCAGACAAATCTCATACTAACTAAAAAGGATCTTTTTTCACCTCAAGGCTCATTCTTTTTTCTTTTATCCATGGTGACAGTTCATGTTTTCTTAATGATCTCCTTTGACTTAACCATTAAGTGCTTACTGAAAAACCAATTTGACTTCTCAAGATTTCTAGGAGGATTTTATTATACTGTAAGGATTTCCTTTACTCTGTCTGCATAATTTTCTTTTGCCATTGTAAGATTCATACTGAATATGGTTAATAAAATCACCGTTAACATTGACAGGAATGTGTATCAAGTAGATTTATATGTCAGTATAGAGTAGGTTTTAAATTTTGTGTCAAAATTATTCTATTCTGTATTGTGAGTTATGACTTAGAGAAAGGCAGGAAGCCCAAGAATAACATCCCTACTACAAATGAGAGGACAATACCCCTCTGGTGTAAACAGAGAAGTCTCATTTTGCACTAAAATCAGATAATTCACCTGTCTCCACTGCTAATCTGATAGAGAATTACCCTCCATACTGGAGATATCAGCAGTTTAACAGTCTTTTAGGCTGCATTGGTGTTAAAACTTTTGTGTGAATTCTTTTTGATTGTTTTCCGGGAAATTCTAAATTGAACTCATCCACAAAAACAAAATAAAATCTCCAATGACCCATTTGTTTTTGTTTGGTTTGTTTTGTTCACACTGAATTTTGCTAAAGATTTGGTGAACATTGTGTAGATAAGGAAGAAAAGTAACTAGCATTTTAAAATCAAAATTATAATTTCTTCTTTTGCTGCTTTTCTTTTTTTCCCCTTAAAAGTTTGTTGGCTTCACTAATGGTCTATGATTCTCTCTATTTCATTAGGCATAGAATCCTGTTCCCTTAAAATTAGCATAAAGCAAAACACAAAGTATTAGTTCTTAACATCAAATCCTGCTTGGTTACTTATGGTAACCTTAAAGCACTTATTGGATCTTTACTTCTATTAATATGTGTCCTCCAACTTGGTGGAAAAGAGCATTTTGTTAAGAGTTTTATAGAAAGCTGACAGCATTTCCATTGTTTTATGGAACTGCCTTTGCTTTTTTAACAAGTATATTACAGGAAGCTCTACATGAACATTGAAAGAGCAATAGGAATAGATGTTGCCAAACCAGGCTAGGGAAGGAGAAATGATGGAAACAACCACTCTGCTAAACAAAGGAGAAAACCTGTGTTTTAAAAACAGTGTTTTAACAGCTGCACTAATTTCTATGCTTCAAACAGAGAAATTTTTCACCACATTTTTCAAGTTTTTAGTCCAAACATTTTTGCCATAGATTTGCGGGGGTAGTGGTATATTTGTTTCCTGCAGCAGTAATGTCTCCTGCATTCTCAAGTCCATTGCTGCCATATTGCTGGTTCAGGTATATTATGTTAACCACTACAAAATGGGAAGTCATGACAAGAAAAGCAACACCATAAAAACAATGGAAGTTATTATATGGACCTGAAAAAAATATTTTACTATCAAGCACTATTAAATGACATGTTCATTTGTTTATTAATTCCAGTGAACTATCTTGCAATAGTAAATTTCTTATTTTTGTTAAAAATAATGTGATATTATGTACCCAACTGAATTGATTAATGACTTCAAATAGATGGTAATGTAATGTAAAATTTTCTAATTTGTCAACCACTTATTAAATGTATTTACAATCGCACAGTAAATTCTATGAAACATGCTAAAACTGAGAGATAATATTTTCTATTTTATAGAAGACTTTGCCTTTAGTGAGATTAGATTTATAAGCTACAAGAAAACTGCAGATGTCTTTAAAAAGCCACACTCCTCTTCTGGATACATGTAACTCTACTCTCCGTAGTTATCATTCATTTTGATTACTGTGGTGTTAAATGGTTTATCTGTTCTAAATCTTCAGTAAAAGTATATAGCTATTTTACAGAATGCAACCAAAGGGGAAATAAATCAGTGTCAGAAATCTCCAGTGTTTAATTTCTTACTAATCTCATGGTATATCTCTTCTGGATGGGGGGAAAAGAAAAAAGAAAAATATTTTTTTCTTTCAGATTTTATCTTTCTGATTGTAAAAATAAAAGCTAGCTTGTCCAAAGTTCAAATTCTATCTGATAAATTTGATCTAAATGCTGTCAAATAGAGAAGAAAACATTTTTGCTATCTTCCCATAGGAAGTAGCAAAAATGACTTGCTGACTAGAGGCCATTTCTGTATCTAATGCTAAACACATGTCAAATAGTAAATCAGATGTATGACGACTTATGTCATACTTATGTCCCTCCATAAAGACATATAAATGCATTAAATGTGTATTTTCACTGCTGAAATATTCACATGCCTAGTGAAAAATTTACATTTTTGATATCTAAGCCTCTTGGATATCTTCTGTTTCTATGTCTGTCTGCTTGCCTGTTTTTGATGGATGCTTAGCACTCTCAGAGCTCTGTGGCTCTTTCAAACTGTACCCACTGGAGATGGAGATTCTGGTTTTACTTTACAAGAAGCATCTGGTGCAATGACTTATGATGATCACATGCCCTTTTAGCCACGAAGTCACTGCAACAGGGCAAAACTATCAATCACTTGTGGTACAGTGAAGCACAACAGGTCTCCCAGAGAACAAGTGATACTTCAGCAGGGCACTTGTCTTGGAGTGTGTTTCCTTTCAAGGATATGACTTGTTAGTTGGAAGCATAAAATCAGGGCATAAGATCAAGCAATTTCAATTATTTAAGAATATTTATTATTTTTTATTATTAGAAGGTAACTATGTATTTTTATTTGCATGTATACCTTTGAGGTAGAATGTACCCTGATCTCGCTACTTTATTTGCTGTCATTAAGAGCCACCCAAAGAAGTATTTACTAAGAATTTTCCTTTCTGGAAAGATTATTTTAAAGCTCCTTTCCTTAGTAATATTTGTACTTCATCTAGTATATCTAAGTCCAGCTTATTAAAAGCTTGTTATTTAATTTACTGATTCTTACATTAATATTTATTTTAATTAAATGCAATCATTAAAATGTTATGGAAACTATTTGGAGTTCCTTGGGGAACAAGTCAGCAGTCGTCTTTCTATGTGTGTGTATGTGTGTGTGTGTGTAGTTGTTGGTTTGGTTTTTTAAGGGGATATTGGTGTGGTTTTTTTTAAAAGAGGCTTTTAATTAAATAAAAAAATACAAAGGAAAGGAATACTAAACACAATTTCTGAAGTAATCTCAATGGAATCCTTAAAGAGTTTATTTTTGCTTTTAGTGGATAATGGTACATAAACAAGAAATGAGAAAAATACTGTGACCACCAACTCCACAAATCAATATGTGCTATTCATAAAACCTCAGGAAATAGAAATCAAATATTACCTTTTGCAGATTAATATAGACAGTTATTAATGCACCTACTCAATTACAAAATAGCTCCTATAATATCTTATTAGGTTTATAGATAAAAATAGAGCCCATATGGAATGCTACTGTGGTTGTCTTATTGAAACTTTCTTGTTACTGAAAAGTAATTTTTCTAACATTTCCACCAAATTCCATAGATGTCTAGATCTACATAACACATTTTTTTTATATGAGCAGATTTGTTCATTCCTCATATGAGCACAGTGATTGGATCAGGTGTGAAGCTAAGCAGGAATGCAGAGAGAGGAACATCCAGCATAAGGACATTGGGTAGAACATGACGTTACCCATGACGTCAACTGCTCAGGAAGTCAAGGATTGAAGACTAAGAAAGATATTAATTTACTATAACCTCAACTCTTGCTTGTCTCTGGGTTAACTATTAAAACTGAAGTTTATGCTTTGAAAAATTTCTTAAAATATGAAATTTATACAAAGGTAATTTTCAAGAATTTTATGGATGTTCTGAAGAGAGTCTTTGATGAAAGTTTATAGGAGAACACAGGTTTGATCTCCTGTTAGTTGACATCCTTCTTTGTAAAGAATAATATTTAGCAGAAACCTCACAATCCTGTTACTGAATTTTAAATTTAAGACATTGTGACAAATTCTAAGACTCCTTCAGTCTCGAAGAGAAGCAGATTTTGACATAACAATATAACAGTTTACATTTTGCTTAGGAAGATTTTGTAACAGTATTTTTTTCTCTATTTTTAGCCTTTCTTCCTAAGAAATCCAGATGAGAATTCAGAGCAATGTTTCACCCTATACCCACACCCACTCCTCTCATTTTACTGAAGGCAAATAGAAGCATTTGGAAAAGAATTGACTTTGACAGCTCAGCTATCTATCTGTTTATCTAGAGGATGAGTTTATTTCTTCTTTCATGTCAGAATGTGAAAAATATTTTTACTACCTCAGTATTTAAGCATGCTTCTCAATGCCCTGGTGCGGTTCTGATTATTATACTACTACATTCCACTTTTCCTATGCAAAGTACTCTGAAGGCACACTTTTTTCTTGAATACAGTAGGCATTTAGGGAAGAATCACTAACGTTTCAGTTAGGAAGCCAGCAGACTTTCATCCTAATCCCTTGAAGTCACTCTTAACTCAAGGCTGGGTAAAGTAAAATGTTTATGAAAGACAGAGATGAAAAAAATTTTAGAAAAGGGAATCAAGTTACTAATCTACTTTAAGTTTAAAATAGAAATGTATGTTTTCTGTTATCTATCTGATGTCCTGATCCCCACCATTCATAAGTTTTGTAATTTGAGTGCAATCTACCTCAGGAAGCAGATTTTAGAGGAAAATGTTTCACAGTAGAGCAGATAACTTTAATAGATAATTTCTTTTGAAGTCCTCCTTTTCTGAAGTGTTATTCCCCCCCCCTTTTTTTTTTCATATGTAGGTGGTATCAGAGATAGCTAGAATAATTAAAATAAGAGTTATGTCCCTTTGAAAATGTGTCTTTTTTGAACCACAGGCTGACATTTTGTCTAGTTAGTAACACATTTCACGAGAGCAGCGCATCACTTGTAGTAGGTTTTTGTGTAAAAATGGTCCCTTTTGCTGTACATCAGCCTGGGGTATGTTTGTGTTCTTGATTTTAAAATTAAAAATCTTGATGATCAAAATGTGCACAGTTATTGTTGTCTTTTTACTGATGTGGTTGTAAAGGACCACCTGGAGATGAGTGAGGGGCTTGGGATGACACTTTTCTTCTTCAGCAACTGACCTTAACACCATTCAAAGATCTGTTTGCAACTGCAAAAGGATAAAACAAAGCTTCACTGGAGAAAAGAGATGTCCTTGTTTCCCATTCTTCTCTTCCAGAATGTTCTGGCAAAGGAGAGCTCTGGTAAAGGACTGTTTTCAAACTGAACCAGACGTGGGTTTGCTCAGTGAAAAAAGAAATTAGATAAAAGCATTTTGTATTTGTTGTCCAGGAGAATCTGGGGATGAGAAAACTGATCACAGGCTTCTGCCACACAGAAAGAAAGGAAAATCTGGAACAAAGAAAGCAGCGAGGCTGAAGGCTTCCAAAATGGGAGGTAGTAGGGTGAAATTCCTGAGTTTGTGGTTGCCTGTTAGAGCCCCTGATAAACAAAAGTAATTTCAACGCTCTGCATGTTTTGTATTTAAGACTGCACAACAGTGCTCAGATGTATTTAATATTTGTGGAATGAAGGGGCAGAATTCACCCAAATAGAGAAATTGTTCCGCCTTGTGGCATTTTGAGATGTTAATATACAAATGTGGCACCTCTTAACATTTAGAAAAACATCCCACAAACAACCCCAAAAAAGTACCGTAACCTCTATGGGGTACAGACCCTGCACAAGCAGGTTATATGAACAGCTGGTATTATAATCTTTCATGAAGAAACATTTAAAACAAACAGGGGTTTATGTAGGTAAATGCAAAGGAACTGCTTTTTGTATGTGTTCAGTACCTGTGTATTTACATTAAACAATTTCCTATATGGTCCATTACATATGCTGACCTTAAACACGCAGGTGTAATATTTGTCCTTTTTCAGTGTTTGAACACTTATATTGTCAAAGTCAGTAATTAGTCCTTTAGGAAAGTTTGCCTAATGTAGTATTTTTGGCTATGTTCAGGGAGAAAAATAAAAGGTGGACTGTACCAAATCTTGCTTCTAGTTGGTTCACTTTCATTTTATTGTCTTTCCAGGGAATTATTTGGAAATAATTATGGTGTGGCAAACCAGTCTGTATGCTGCCATCAAAAAAGAAAAATAAATCTGCCAAAAGAAGAAATAAAAATGGAATAAATATTATCAATATTTAAAGTATTGATCAAAGTAACCTTCCTGCATATAGAAAGAGTTCTTTTCTTTCACGTCTTTGTCCTTAAGTTTTGTGCCCTACTATGCTGCTTTTAATTTAATTTAATTTAAATTTGGTTAAAAGCAGATTTGGTGCACAAACTAGCTTAATATATAACAGTAAGACAGTTTTATTGGAACCAAATCTTCTGAAAATAAAAAAAAAATGTCCTTACTGAAATAATTAAAGCAGATAGTTTTTATCTTCAAAGTAGTCTATAATGTGAGATGACACAGATGGCATTTTTTTCTGAAAATATGTACCTTTTCCTTATGATTACCAGCTTTTGATATATTGCTGGGACTTTAATAAACTGGAATTATTGAGAGAAGCAAATTCAGAATTGTTATGGTATTATTCTCAGATTATTTCATTCATGTCGGTTATGATTATCTCAATATGAGTGGAATCTCAAAATTACATGAGAATTCACTTTTGTTAAAGTTTAGCCGTCTTATTAAAAAAAAAAAAAAGGTGAAAGAACTGAATTTTCTTGTCCTTAGAGGAAAAATGTTTTGTGAGTGAAAACATAGGTATTCTCCCTCAGTATTTTTCTGCTACCATTTCCCCTCCCCCTCTGCAATTTGGCCTCTATAACAAGAAATGAGAAAGGCATTGTTCTGTTCTTTTATTCATTTTGTAACTATTAACTCTGAATGTGTCAGAATTCTAAATCCCCCATGAGAATACTTCTTATAAAAAATGGTGCTAATAAAAACATTCAGAAAAAATTAAAGTATGTGAAGGAGACATTTAATTTCCTATAGGAAGTTTTTTTTCTATGCCATAGTTCAACAAGTTTCTATTATTTTGCTGGGTTTTTTCTTCTTGTTGGGGGAAAACAATCAACATGTGTCCCACTTTGTCTGAAATACAGTGCAAGGAAAAAGCTTCCCTAAAAGTGAAAAATATGTCTTTTTTAAAGTGTTTTCTGAAAACTAAAGGTCTCCTAAGACATGAGGCAAAACATATGTGTGCTTAGTTGAGGCTTCTCAAGCAGAAGTGAGGATAGTGGAGTAAAAACCCATCCAAATGAATTTTATTTAGGAAGTGTTCCGCAAAATGTATATGGTCTTACAGGGATGGGTTGAACAGCTGAAGGTATTGCATCACTCAAGCTCAGGTGAGCTGTTGACTTTGAAAGCCGGATCCATTTATCCAATAACTTGATTCTCTTCTAAGTTAGGACTTCAGCATTAGCCCAGCTTGAAAGCAAACCATACCTTTATGCCTGGTCTCCAGGAGAGTTGTGATGGCCCAGACTTCACCTGATTTTTCAAAATGTTTTTTTCCTTCCCTTCAAGACCAGACTACCACCACAGTGTCAGGCAGCATAGTGTGAGCACCTTTCATTGTGTGTTTTGTGCTTAAAAGAGACTGGCAAAGTTTCCTGAAGACCTGCAAGTATTTTTTTGCCACAGAAGCTCTGATCAAGCCCTCTGACAGTGCAAGTCTTCACCAGTCCCATTTGAAATGTGTCAGTGCTGCTTCCTATGGGCAGCAGAGCGCCTGCCTGCCTCCAGTGGTACCTCTGATGGCTCAGTTACCTATCAGCCCTCCACCCACTGAGTTTAGAAGCTGAGCTCTTTTTTTAGCTTAGGTAGACACAAGTGCATCTGAAAACATCTTGTTTTCGGTTAAAATAAGGTTGGCACACTCTTTTTCTAGGTCATTAATAGATGGGGTCTTAGAAGCACTTTGTGCTGCCTCACAAAGGCAGGATGTCTGCAGGGACACTGAGAGGAAATTCACGCAGCGGCTTGTAGAGAAGACTCTGCAGGAAAGAGGCAATTCTTATATCTATTTTATAACATAGAAGCCAAGGAAGCAAGTGGTCTTAGCTGACTGTGTGCTGAATTAAGGGAAAGTTCAGAGCATGATGATAAAATGCTCTTGAGAAGTTTTCTTCAGAGTTCATGGTGCAGGTTCAAATGAGAATTTATCCCCACTTTTATGGTGTGTGTTGTGCATACTTTTGTGAAAATGAGCAAGTAAGGGTGAATAATCCCAACAATTAGTACTGTAAGGGCACAAGACAAAGATGAGAAGAATTTCTTGGTCTGCCATATAATTCATTAAGTTGGGTCAATGAGATGCTAATGCTATGACTTAATAATAAGTATTTCTGTTAGAGGTCATTCTCAATGAACTTAAAATTCTCATTTAGATACCCTTCAAACAGAAAGGCTACAAACACAGAACAAAAAGCCTTATTTTCTTATTTTTGTTCTTATGCTAATGCTTTTGTGTACAGTGACCTTTTCTCAGAACACAAATACACTTTTTCCTTCATACGGCGTGTAGTTATGTCCTAGTATGCTCTTCTAATTTTCTACCTTTATTTTACTCTTCCATGACAAACTGAGTTTGGGGATGATCAAGAAATAGGGGTACACAGAAGACATAACAATTAAATAGTAAATCAGGAGACAAAGAAAAACTTAAGACATTTAAGAAGGAAACACTTTCACCACTCATGTCTTGAATCCTACTATTTCAGTTCTCATAGTGTCATGTACATAGTGTCATAGTATTACAAGGAGTCTTGTAATATCTAGTGGATTTCTTTAAACTGAAATTTTATTTACTTTTGAAAAGAACTTTGTACATCAGGCAAGGATAAAATAAGCATCTGCTAATTGTTCTTCTCCGTGATACCGCTAAGTGTCATAAAGACATTCTGTTTCATTGAACTAGACATTTAAGATAATAAATTTATAGGCCAGATCCCTTTTACACTAATTTGGTGTGAACTTGAGTACATTTAAGGTGTTTGTACCACATTCACCACCAGAATATGGGCCCAGATCCACAATAAAATGCTCTTGATTTTTTCTGATGTTTGGGAAGGATTAGACACCTAATTTATACAGCTGCAAAATGAAAAGTGCTGTTATAACCAATTGTTTGTCCGAGGCAAGCCCCGTCCATATTTTCAGCTTTACTGAGTTATCTTTTATCTGACATAAACCCCTTCCTGAGGGTTTCTAAGTAATTTTCTTTCACAACAATGATAGCAGGAGTTTCAACAATTTAACCAATATCTCTGTGACTCTTAACACCTACCAAGGGCACAGATGGGCCACATTCAAAGGCTGCCTGTCCAGAATAGATTCAGATTCACAGCTTCTCACTGGGCAGAAGATGGTTTTGCTTGCTGACTGGGACAATACTGGGAGAATACCTTATATATTTTTCTTTCTTAATGACCATTTAAAAATCTTCATTCTCCCCACTCTCTCAGACCAGGCAGAAAAGACCCATTTTATGTTCACCTTTCCAGGGCTCTTTAGAAGTTAAATGACGATTATGATATTGATGATTTCAAAATAGGAAATTGATGGGATTTAAGTTTATGCTGTCTGTGACTGTAGTACCTGGGTAGAATTTTAGTTGTCAAAACGTAAATATTCCTTTCCCCAGTGTTTCTAATTATATCTTGGAATCTTTTCAATAAATTTGTTAAGTGAGTATTGCGAATTTTGTTTTTGATGACCTGTCCATTGCATGGGGTCTTTATTTAAGAGGACTAGTAATTGCTTCCAGAAATAATTTACCTCATTTGACTATTTTATCATGAATTCTTGTATGTCTTGGTTTGGTTTGTCTGGAACTGCAGCACTCCATCTGCTTTGCCAATAAAGGGTGAAATGCTTGGTAGAAGTTTGGTCTAAAATAGGAGCAGTAAATTTTGCCTTTTATCTCTTAGAAGGAATCATCAGGCTTGTGTCCTGCCATTCCTAAGGGAAACTAAGCGCAATCTTTAAGCTGAGCCTAATCCAGAATTTAAGTTTTCTCAGGAGACGCTAATTTGATTTGTAGCCTTTCTTTAACAGTAAAATGCATCTTAGTTTATCAGGGTAATGTAGCAGTATGAAGTGTTTTTTCCCCTTAATCCTAAAGCAAAGAAAAATCAAAATTAAAACAAAACAAAGCAATATATGCTTATCTCTCTCCCTTTGTCCCACCTGGAATTCCACAAATGCCAGTAATGAGTTCATCTGCAATAGGTGTTTGTGACACCAGTTATACCAGCCACTGAGTGGAATTCTAAATAAAAAATGAGGGTAAATTCCTAAACGTCCTTTTAATATCTCAAGCATCCTTTAAATATCTAAACTACAATATTGGTTGGATATGCCTTAAAATTGATACATCAAAAAGATTACCTTAAGTATTAGGATATGTGTTTAAAGATAAAGAGAAGCAGCTCCAAACTGACATGGTCAATGACATACTGAGGTAGTTTTCAGTACAACTTGATTTCTTTTGTAATTAACAATCCAAAGCTGCCCATGAAAACAAAAAAAATTTTGATTTCTACTTTTAGAAAGTCTTGCCAAAAACTGTGTTGCCACTTTGATGCCAAAGTACTTCCAATTTTCAGTCTGCCGTTCTCCATGATTTTTCATAGATCTCTTGCTTTTCTTCCTTTCTTCTTCTCATTATTCCTAGGGATTGAGAGGAGAGAGAGATGAATGGTTACTTGATATGATCAGTAGATTTCAATCTGAGAAATCTAGATATTTCATCATTCTAAAGAACAGGAAATATGCAATTTCTTCCATCTAGATAGGAATCTTGCATAATATGTTTTAGTTCCCAAGAGGATAAGGTACTTCTGGTATCTCAGAATCTCTACAATACTCTTTTCATTTCTGAAAAATCTAGGAATCTACTGCTGTCAGCACTCACTTTACAGACCAGTATTTCAATTTATATTCTGTCTGTGCTCATATATCATTCTCAGTGACTCCAGTGGGAATGCCACTGCAACAACAGAATTGGAGGAGAAAGCACTGTAAGTTGAGTCTAATATTCACTGAAGTTGGTCAGAAGCTTCTTACTGACCCCAAAGTGCAGCACGAGGCAAACCAACTGTCCTCCACTGCAGCGTTGGCATTCCATTTAAAAAGGCCTTTTACAAACCAAGAAATCAAACACCGGTAATAATAGCCACTCTGCTCTTGTACATTTATAATAGGCTTAATTTGAAAATTCATTTTTTATGATTGACCCAGCACTGCTTGACCAGTATGTTTATGTGGTCTAATTGCACTTACAGTAATCTGAAAGACACAATTGTTATAGTTCAGCATCATTCTTGTGGCTGCAGTCCTGGTCCCTCTTTTCTATAATTGAAGTATCTAAAAGCCCACTACAGATCTAGGACATTCATCTTCAATTTACTGACTTAAAAATCCATTGCCACTGCAAGAGTGTTTACCAATTTTCAAAGAGTTAAGAGTTACTAGAACTGATAAGGATAATAATTTATTTTTTCTTCCTTTTGATGTGCATTTACTAATGAATACTGATGGTTAAATACCTGTGTAAGGCCTGAAAGCATCCATTTTGTTTGTTTAAATTACTGTATCCATGAAAATGTACTTGTTATATGCACTGAGCAACACTGCAAAGGCAAAATGTCTTCTCTACATTTTTAGTGAAAGGACTATGTTGGCAGTAAAGTTTGTGTCAGTTCTTCCATTTTGTCCATTTTTGCTGCAAAAGACTGACCATAAAAGGTATAGACTATTGGGTTGTATGATCTGACTGCATGTGGTATAGTACACAATATAGACAAACTTCAAATGAGCATGGACACATGGCCAAAGAAGGCACTGTTTTCATGAGCACCAAACCACAGGGGACAGCAGCACTGTCTCCTTAGACTGCCAAAGCCAACACCATGAGAGGGGATTGAATCTGGCAGCAGCAGGTAGCACAAACCCTTCTGGAGCAGAATGATGCAGCTCTGGTTCCCGGTGACATATAGAGGTATCAGAGCAGAGTGAAAAATTAAGACTTAGGATGTTTTAATTTCGTGATATTGTCCTGGTTTAGGGCAAATTTAGGAGGAAACCTCTGGGAGGGGTATTGTCTAGGAAAAAGCCGATTTCAACCACTCCTCTCCCAAGCAGGTTCGGGAAAAGATTTCCTTAGAGAAAAGCGGAAAGTATTTATTTAACGAATAGGATATTCACAAGCATAGGAAATTTGGATAATATGAAACAATGAAAACTCTCCTTCCTCTGAAGAGATGGTAACTCTGGAGTCCATCTGTGGGTGTGGCTGGGTCAGTCTCAGTCCTTCCAGCGGCTGGGGCTGATTGCCAGGCCTGGCTGCAGAGTTGGGGGTGGTCCCCGGGGATATTGTCCTGATGTCTTGGACCACAGAGATGCTGACCAGTCCCAGGAGGAAGAACAAAAACAGCAAAAGAAACAAAGTCTCTCCCTGTAAAAAGCCGAGAAAGATCTGAGGAAACCCTCCGCTGTGAGCTTCCAGAGCACACCGACCGAGAGTGAGATATTGCTGTCCTGCTGGAACGCAATCTCCCAAGGATTTTCCGGGGCAGTAAGGTGTAACTCCTGCAGACGAACTGTGCGTGTTTTTTTTTTCTCTCCCCCTTCATTGTCTCTGTCTCTCTGGGCCTAACTTAAGCTGCAGAACTTAATATCCAGCATAAGCAGGAGGGATGATTTAGGATACAAAGATCATACAGTCAACCCAGGACAGATTTGTATACAATTTAACAGATCTGTGAGCTATGGTTTGCCACTGTGAATGAAGGAATCTTGAGTTGAAAATTGCTTTTGTAAGCATTTTCTTCCTTATGAGGAATTCCAGCTGCTCTTTCCCAGCTAAAAGCCATATATATTGTTGGAGTTCCCTGTTTTTTCTCCTACTTATTGCCTTTGTGTTTACTATTTGTTTTCTCCTCTCAAGACTTTTGTCTAAGAGACCAAATACAGAGGCAAGGACTAAATATACCTGAGATTACTAAAACAGAGGATATGGAAAAGATAGTGGGTTTTCATTTGTTCTGCTTTGGTTTTTTTTTTAATAACAAACCACTCTATTGTAATATCAAACTGTCTAGATGATGAACTATATTTAATCAAATAGTATAAAGAGTTTAAAGTAAGAAGGAACAGCTATATTCTTTTCTTATTCTACAGTATGACTGGCTGCTGTACAGCTGGCTGCTGCTTAGTCAAATTTTATTGTTGTTGTTCCAGTAGTGACGGAGAGAGGTATTATTGTGGATGACTTTGATTTATTTCCTGCAAGAGGGCTGAGTCTTCTAACTCTATTGACCTCTTGAGCAAAAGAACATTCAGACCCAGTACTGCTTTCAAGAGTAGAAGCAGCAGCAAAATATCGATTGTCAGATGTTAATGCAGGCTCTTTTTGAAAGGCATGAGTGTTCTCACCATGCTTATTGTATATTGTCATCTTTAAGCTGCTCATGAAGAATGATTTTTTTACTCAAACAGGACAAAAAAAACCCCAAACCAAAGAATCCCCTTTATTTATTATGCTTCACTTATACATACTCACAGAACAGAGTCATAATTGTATTTTTTTCCTGAATATTTAATGATCTCATTCTATACTACTTTGGATGTTTTTCATGTTCTAGAAGCTGTCATTTTGCCAACTTTAGACAGCTCATAAACCCTTTATTTAATATGGGTTTTGGTCTTGCTTGTTTTTTGCAACAATCCAATAATATTTTGCACAAATTGCTTGAAAAAAATTAGTGCACATTAGCTAATTTCCCTCTGTTCTGATTTCAGCTGGGATAATATCCTTCTTAGTAGCTAGTACAGTGAAATGTTTTGGATTTAGTTTGAAATTAATGTTTTAGTTGTTGCTAAGCAGTGGTTGCTTTAAATCAAGGACTTTGAGTATCCCATGCTCTGCCAGTGAGCAGATGCACAAGAGGCTGAGAGGAAGCATGGCCAGGACAACTGACCCAAAGTGGCCAAAGGGACATTACATACCAAAGAACATCAGGTTCAGTCCATAGACTGGGGAAATCAGCTATCAGGGGCTGATTGCTGCTTGGATATCAGCCAGAGGGTGGAGAGCTGCTGTTCTGCTGTTCATCACTTGCTTCTCTTGGGTTTTGTTCCTCTCTTCCTCTATCCTTATCATTGCAGTTACTTTATTATTATTATTATTATTATTATTATTATTATTATTATTATTATT
>JAHLSL010012644.1:32708-49305 GCA_025920805.1 Petroica traversi
TATTATTATTATTATTATTATTATTATTATTATTATTATTATTATTAGTAGTAGTAGTAGTAGTAGTAGTAGTAGTAGTAGTAGTAGTGTTATTATTATTATTATTAATTATTATTATTACTATTTTAATATTTTGTTTCAATTCTTAAACTGTTTTTATCTTAACCCAAAAATTTTGCTCTTCTTTCTGATTCTTCTCCCTAGTGTGGGCAGGGAGAAGAGTAAGTGAGGAGCTGTGTGTTACTTAGTTGCTATTTGGGGTTAACCACAGAAACCTTGTAGAACAAATATAACATTTTTCATACACATTTAATTATTAATTCTTTCTACAGAAGAATGCAAGAGAGTAAAACCAAATATATATGACTTCCTCAAAGTTTCAATGAAATTATCTTACACAATAGAAGTGAAAGCAAGTTGTTTGTTACAGCTTTGATAATTAAAATACTAGCATGTTGTACTTTGTTAAAGCATATAGTGGACAAAGAAAAAAAGAGTGAGTGGTACATAATGAAAGCAATATTCTTCTTTATTACAGCACTTAGAAATGTCTTGATGACATTTAAAATCTTCAGAATGGGAACAATTTCTTGCCTTACATGGGAGTTTCAGGCTCTGTAAGTGAACTTGATTTACTCAGAAATAACATACGCAATCACTTCAGGTTTTAGAAAGTTCTAGGTGTTTAAAAAGCACAAAGAACAGATTCTCACTAATCAAGAGCCCTTTTGACTACTTTTGGACCATTTTTACTATGCCTTTATCAGGCTTAATAAGCTTGGAACTTGTCAGTTCAACAAAAACAAAAGGACTCAAATTTTGGGAGTAGGAACCAAATGATCTATTGAGGAGCAGAGCTCTTATTTAGAAAACTATTATAATTATCAGCATACACATAAATTCATTCTACCAAAGCAACTATAATTACAAAAAAAAATTACTGATTAAGTATTTATGTTTTGTTTTGTTTTGCTTTTTTTTTGTTTAAAGACTTCAAACCACCCATAAAAATCCCTTCCCCATCAGCTGATCCAATAAAAGCTGTTTTTGCCATCTGCAAACTTCTGCTGAAGTAACCAGAATGATTACTCCAAAAGTCTGCATCAGTTTGGTTTCCCTCTTTTGCAAGACAACAAATTACATCTCCTCTGCCACACTATTCTTCTGTAACAGGTGTCAAACCCATGTCCCTACAGTCACAGCTGCCATGTCTGCTTGACATGGCAGGAGGGAAAAGGAAATATGTGGGATTTTTAAATTAGAGTACCTGGTTTTCTTGCTGTCACACCGAATGATTTTACTTTTCTGTCATTGACAGAATTACTGGAATTGATGATAAAGTGGGAAACATGTTACAGGTAGATGGCATATAGGTTTTTCTAGCTTGCAACTGCTAATTTCACTTTCTTTGCAGCAAGGAGATGAATACTAACCTGAAGCCTGTGAAATTACACTGAACCACCATTTGGCAAGACTATTTTTAGTCAAGCAAAAATTTTATTTGAGCAATCATTTCTAAATTAGTATTTTTTTGTCAAGTAACAGCAAAAAGATCTGTGGGAGGATTTTTCAAATTCTCGTTCAAAAATAATTGTAAAACTTTGAATGGTTAAAATTATATTTATAAACCTGTGCATTGCTAATAACCTAATTAGAATTAATGATTTTCCTCTGATATTTTTTTCCTATTTTCAAAGTGTCTTTGAATTACATACAGGTCTGAATTGTCAGATACATTTACAAGGTAAATTAAGACAAACAGGATTTTGCTTTTGCCTTTGGATATATTTGTAAAATATGTAGATTAGTCTTGCTCTGTTTATGTTGATTGTTTTATACTCTACACAAAACTCTGGTAAGGCTACAGAAAATAAACTCAGGAAACATGCAGAATATTATGGAAATATTTGACTTCAGAATTGAGCAAAGGTTTTTAGAACTCCTGGCATTATGTGAGATGCCGTTTAGGCTAGTGACTGAATCCTTTCATATGACTAAAAATTATTTTGAACAACTGAAAGAATTCCTCTAATCAGATCCTACCTAATGCACAAAATTCCTGTGATTACTCAGCGTTAACAGAAATCTTTTGTCAAGCCATTCATATTCACTAGGTCTGATTACTAAAAGTAATTCAGGAGCAGCTCTAGAAGATACTGGATTTACATTTATATATGCCCAGTATCTGAAGGGAAGTCAGGCTCTATTATATTACATTAATGTGAATGACTCACTGTAGCTGTCATGAAGTTTTCATTGAAATCAGATATTAAGTAAGTATCTGGAAAATAATAAGACTTCAGATTTGGAATATCTTTTTTATTTAAAGAAATGTCTTATTTATTCAAAGTGCAAAATGTATACAGCTACATTACAGAAATTCTAGATCTGTTACAGAAATTACAGGAATTACAGTGTCCCAGGTAGCATTGTGAGAGGATATTTAAAAAATAGATGGCTTGACATTTTGTTGTTGTAATTAAGAGCACCTGAACAATTATATCTTTTTAAAAACCTCTCAATTAGAAATCTTTCTATTGCTAGAGCTGGTGTTTATATAAATTACAAATTTTAATTTTGTACAAACACTCTCTATATTCCTTTTTTCCGGTCCTTTTTTTCTTTTTTTTTTTTTTGTTTGTTTGTTTGGGGTTTTTTTGTTGTTTTTTGTTTTCTTCTCTAAAAAATCCCAAGATTTAAACATGTATCTTGTCTTAAATTTGGATGAAAGGACTGAATCTTGAAACTCTGTGCTGAAAAAGATCGGAGAGTCACAAGATAAGCTGAGTTGTAAGGGACCCACAAGGATCATTGAGTCCAGTTCCTAGGCCTGCACAGGACACCCCAAGAGTCACACCAGGTGACCTTGAGAGCATTGTCCAAATACTTCTTGAACTCTGTCAAACCCTCTATTGTGGTACTCTGCTATCATCTGACTTTTCCAAATTGCATCTTTTTGTTCTCAGATGTTCTAGTCTTCCACAGCAGGTGATGTAGTTCTTTTCTCCTTCACTGTATGAAGTCATATGCTTCCTGTTATGCACTTTTGGCTCTTCTTTTGACTAAAGTGTGATGACGGACTAAGAGGAAAAAAATGTTCTGAAATGATATGGTATTTAAGTTTTCAGGTGTTTTTCCCAATTGAAATGCAAAATATTTCAATGCTAGTTGGCTTTTTTTGTTTGTTTGTTTGGTTTTTTCCCTAATGGAAAAAGAGAATATTTTTCCTATTAGCCATTCAAGATATTACCCTTTCTGTCCCTTCACTTTTCTTACAAGAGAAAAAAGTGTAATATTTGATATAACGTCTGTAAAATTCTAATTGGTGAGTGTGATATCCCAAAATATGATTTTTTTTCTCATCATATGGATAAATAATTATACACTGCAGGAATTCTGCAATACTTACTTACGTGAATAATTCTATTGACTTTTAATTTTTAATAACTGAATGTTCTAAATAGTGCAAAAAAATTCTGAAAGATTGATTTTTTTTCCTTTATTAATATGGCAGGTGGTCCTGAAAAGATATTTGTAGTCAGCAAATTTGAGCCTGTGGAGTGTATCACAAACAGTGAAACCATTTTAGCAGTGTCAAGCACTTGACGAGGGAAGAAAAATATACTTTTCATTAAGACAAAGTGACTCTGTTGCTCTAGTTGCACAGTGTGAATTTTCTCAAAATGGCAGAGAGCCCAAATCAGATATTTTTCATTTGCTGTCTAGCTAGACTTGAAACTCTTTTCTGAGAATGTTTTCATTTCCATTTAACCAGATATTAGCAACCTCCACAGATACAAGTATAATGCTTAAAAAAAATCAATTAAGAAGAATATCATTATAATAATATTTTATGATTCATGTTTTAAATTAGTCAGAAACCTATGTGATCAGACATATATGATGAGATTCCAGCATCTCTTGAATGTTTGATTTCAACCATTTTTTGAATGTAACAGTGAACCTGATGGATATAGCTTTTCCACTCTTGTTAAAACTGCTCTTCAGTAGAGCTCAAAAATTAATGAAGGTGACTGTTATAAAGGTTGTAGTGTATCTCCATCTCCTCTGTATAAGAGTTTAAGTTCACTTTGCAACATATGTGGTGCTTTACAAAATTCAATTCTTTCTCTTAATCTTACTGTTTTCCACATGTCCCATGCTTTTAAAACCTCATAAAGACAACTAGAATTTTTGTGTTTCATGCTCTCAGCAGACCAGAAGTATTTCACAGAATCACAGAATATGCTGAGTTGGAAAGGACCCATCAGGATTACTGACTCTGACTCCTGGCTCTGTGCAGGACACTCCAACAATCACACCATGTCCCTGAGAGCATTTTCCAAACACTTCTTGAGTTCTGTCAGGCTGGTGCTGTGATCACTTCCCTGGGAGTCTGTTCCAGCACCCAATCATGCTCTGGGTAATTTTCAATTTCTTACCTTCCATTTATGTTGATATAGAGCATGGATAAAATGGAATAGATCAGGATGTGGGTTTTTTAAAAAATAAAATTACTCAGAAGGAAGCCCCTAGATGACATTCAACATCTTTCTAGTTCTTCTGACATTCCTTTAATCTGTGATCTGCATAAAGCTACTGCTTGTTTTTCTTAAAAAAACTGTGAATGGTGAAGGATCTCATAAGTCACCAGGTTAGGTATATTAGACATATTCAATTTTCCCATCATCTTAAGTGGCAGAACCCTACGATTAGAGCTGTGGCATCCTGACATGTTCAGCTGCCTTGGACAGAAAATGCATGTCTTACCACATAGCTATGGAACCAAAACTTTGTGTCTGAGGGGGCTTGGACACTTTACCAATGAAGATAAAAAAATTGTGACGATGTTACATAATACCACTTCAAGACTGGTTGAAAAAAATAAATCTAGATGCTCTTAGCAACAAAAAAGAATTTCATTAACTTTTTAATAAATTTATATTTGTAACATCATATTTAAAATATTATACATATATTTATTTACCTTATTTAAAGTTAAATTGCATTAATAAATTCGGTTTTGTAATTGGTGAGGAGAATTCTGTGAATTAATATATTGTAAGATTACACTCTACAATGAGTCTGAAAAAGAGATTTATTGGCAAATTAGTCATAGTATGTTTAAGACAAGTTTTGTAGCTAGAAGCAGGATTGGTATCACATGCATCCACCTTTGAGAACCAAAGAAAGATTTTCCAATATTAATCTCTTCTTTGCTCTCTTATTCTCTGGGGATTTTTTTTTTTGGGGGGAGGGGGGAAGGTTGTTTTTTTTATTGTGGTTTTTAAATTATTATTATCTGGGTATGTAAATAAGAGCGAACTAAGGCAAGGAGTAAATATGTTATGCTGCTGTAAACAACTTTCAGTGTAGTATTCAGACAGCTGAGTACAAAACATAAATGTATATAAGACATCCCTCGTGCTGCAATGAGATGGTTAAGCAGTTGCTTTACAAGTTTTAATTATTTTAATACTAGAGATATTTAAAAATTCATCAGAGACAATAAAACTGCTTTTGAAGGATTAATATTTAAAATGAAAATTGAAGAAATTCTTTGAGTGTTATGAGGGACTGCTAAATTCAAGAAACTTGAGACTGTATTTGTGAATTTATTATGATTGCTAATATGGAAAAAAGTCTAGAAGAATAATTCAAGAGTGTTAATATGAGACTAGAAGAATTTCAGACACTGGTGTTGCATGTAGTTTTGCCACTGGGCACAGAATTTTGTTCTACAAGTATTTTGGAGAGTAATCCAGTAAAATGGCTTTTTATATAGTAACAAAAAAGTTATAAAGGAACAATATTTCGAAGATATTCTGATCTGACCTGTTTCTGATCATATCCTTATCTTTGATAGTGTTTGTACCTCTATCTTAAATGGAGATGTGCCTTTAAAAGACTGTAAAGTGTATTATTAAAGACCCTCATGAGTTTTCTAGTGAATACCAGCAGTAGTCACAGGCAGCTTTCTGCAAGAAACCTACAATTTCTGGTTTATCATCGCCTTTCATTCAGGTTATGTACTCTGTTTTTGTTTTTGCTAACAGCAGATATGACAGACAGGGATCAGAACTATAATTTGATTCCTAGACTGTACCTGGTAAAGACTCCTTTGTGTTCTATCAGAGGGTCATAAAATTATGCTGTATTTACCGGAGGAAGAGAAAAATGATAGGCAATGTTTTTATTTATTACCAATTATACTAATAAAGCAAACAAGCTTTATTTATAGTAAATACTGGGTCTTGTAAAACAGAAGAGTCCAAACAACATTTCCTTACAGCTCTGTGGTCACAACTCAGACTGGTGTCATATCTCATGTTTTCTTTCTCAGTTTAAATTTCTGACTACTAGGAAGGATTTTCATCCTGGAGCAAGGCTTGAATATAAAACATTCTCATTCAAAAAAGCAATTTATGTGGGGTCATAATCTTTCCCAGGCTTAGCCTATATTTCTGGTATGTGTTCTGTAGAGATTTACTTGAGCTGAGTATGAACCCTAAATCAAGCGTGCTTGAGGAGTGTCAACAAAAAGCAGAGCCCCAGAGATTCTCTGCTTGCTGCTGTCTTTTCTCTCCTTGGGAAAACCACATCTTCCATTATGAACACAATGTAGATTGCAAATGCTCTTCATGGAAGTGCAAATAAACCCTGAAAAACTCTCTTTCACCTGTCACCACTTTCTGGGTGCCTTGGATGTCTTAATAATTGAAACACTTTATTGTTTGTCATTAACACATTCCACTAGAAGTACTATTGAGAACTTAGGTCTGTGGCTTTCCTAGAAACCTGCTGTAGGCCTCTTTTTTCTTTCCTTAAAATAACTACTCTGGGCAAATTATTTCTGTCTGACTTCCATCCCAAAGTCTCTGCTGGGGACTAGGTTTCATCCTTTTTTAATACAAGACTGAATGCTGAGAAAAAAAATGCCACATAAGAACAAAAATCTGAGACCACTGCTTGTGCATTTAATTTACACATCTGTGTGCATTCAAACTTTTAAAAGAAATATTACTCTCCCCCTGTCCTCAAGTAGGACAGATTTTCAAAATCAGTGGGAGAAATACAGCTAGAGAAAGTATGTCTCTGCTTTTCTCTCTCTGAAGTAATTGAGATTAAGTCACTTGCAAGTTTCTATTTCTGCCTTTTTCAACTGTCAGGTTGTTCATATGAAATAATTTCTTGAATCATATTTAGTGTATAATTTTGTATAGTAAGCGAGACAATTCCATTTGTGTGCAGGATAATGAACAATGTCTACATAACACCAATACAGACTTGGTCTCCAGAATATTAATTTTTAATGCTTCAACATTAAAAACCATATTAGATATTTTCTTCTTTTCCTTGCCACCTTTAAAAGAAATACTTTTAATTCTTTAGTTCAAAAACTGAAAATAACTTCACGAAGGAAATTTGCTATACAATCCAGTAAGTTATGACAGTTTGCTTCAGTTGTTCTTTATCCAGGAAGGGGATCCATAAATAATAAAGGAATGAATGCAACTCGCACACTTCCTCCCCTCCCCCTCTCTCTCTCCACAGTTTAATAATCCAAAGGTTAGCTGCCTAAATATTTAATCACCTATAGCTCCTACAGAATAAATAGAAACATGTTCTTGTACAGAAAGAAACATTGCCTACCTTAGGCATGTGTCTAAAAATGATGTAACTCTCTCTGTTGGTTGGGGAAAACACAGGATATCTTTTTGGACAGGACAATGCATGGCAGCCTAAAAAAATGATGTTCTCAAGATATAATGGTGGAATTGCATTTTGACTTAAAGCAGACTGCTGTGGAGAGACAGCCTGTGTTCTGTGTCATCATGTACTCCACTGAGACCTGCTGGAACATTAAACTGCTCCGTTCAACCAAAATTTTTGGAGTAGGCTTCCCTGAGGCTGTTAAAACATGGCTTTTCTTAGCTGTCCCTTTCATAGAAAGATTCATAATGCTAATAAATAAAAAAACACCTCTCAATTCTGTAGAAAATTTACTAGATGTTATGCAAATCTCTAAGTAGTAGAGGATGTTGACTCAGATGCCAGGTTTTGGAAATGTACTTTGCTAAAAAAGCAGCACTACTTGTTTGTCCCTATTTGAATTTCTTTCATGTGTCACCCAGAGAAAAGGTAAAGTAAAGGACTTTGAACAGATATTTTCTGGAAGATTATTTTTAGGTGTATTTAATTTTTTTTATCAAATGCATCTTCTGCCGTATCATAAATAAATAGATGCCTTGTAGACTAGAGAGTTTTATTTTTGCCAAAGCCTGAAAATAAAATATGGCTATGTTCCACCAGAATCACACTCACTTCCTAATTTCATCTTGGAAAACCTAGGCAATATCTTGATCTTGCACGGAAAAAAACATCATCAAGTTTATGAGGTCATGTAATTTGAAGTTATAAAACCTTAAAAAAAACAGGCAATCATAATAAGCAGCTTATATCTCAGTTTGGGACACAACTACAAGATAAAATAAACCTCAGAGATTCAGAGCACAAAAGCTGTTTTGCACTAATTCCCTGTGTGGACAAGTGCTCAAAAGTGAAAGTTAACCATTACACTCAGCTGGGCCAAGGGAAGCCCAGTGCTGCCAGGCGAAACCCACTGGAGCTGCAGGAAGACAGCAAATTCTCCATGAGGATATATTACTCTGTGTGAATACAGCTAAAAATCACCCATTTGTAGGAACTGTGAAAGGAAATTATCAAAGCAGATCGGAATTGTCTCTGTAGTCTTCCATATTCTTTATTTTTATTGGTTTTGAACAAAAAGTGATGTGACACTGATGTGCATTCTTGAAATCGACTTCCTTGAGCAAGACAAGGCACCAAAATTTGTCCAAGATATAACTTTCAGAATGCTTCAATGGGAAAAACTCTGCATTTTTGCTCCATATGTCTGGAAATAATCCACTATTTAAAGGATTTTTTTCATACTTTTTAAAAAAGATTCTTCAGGCAGACATTGAATCTGAAATACAGTTAAATAGTTTGTATTAGGTGGAGATGAAGAAAATGATTCTTATAATGGGAAATGTGTCTCAATTCCAATGAAAAATATGCCATTTGCATTGATGAAGACATGAAGATGTGTAAGGAGGTAGACAACACCCCCTTGCATTGGATCCAGTGCTGTACGATTTTACTTTAGAAGTACATAACTCAAAATTATGTCATCATGTTCTCCTGTTGATTCAGGCTTAACTGCAGGACTCAGGACATTAACACAGCCTGGTACAAGGGACCATCTGCAGAAGGCAAATCCAGGTGCTAATGGAGATTCCTATTAACTTAGTATGGTTTTATTGGAGTTTCAAACAAAGAATAAAAACTCCCAAACAATTTGTCTATGTGATTGATAGACTTGACTGAAATCAACTCAAAATCTAATGTAAAGCTGGTGGGAGCATTTTATAAGGGATGTCATTTATGCAGTTACATAGAATTTTACAGTTAAGTAACTGTGTGCACTAACAGAAAAACAGATTCCATTTGGGTGGAAGTTACGTGTACTAGAGACTTCCATAAATTCTTCCATCCAGGAAATAAATGTCAGATACTGAATTTTTGGGCTCATTAGAGCTAAGCAACTAATTTTGAATTTATAATATCCCTGCTAAGTTAGGAATTATTATAAACTCCATGCTGTTGTATGAGAAAAAAAAAGGCTGAGAATCTGGATGAGAACGCATATATTTGTGGGCCATTAATATTTTCACAAGACAATGACAGTAGTTTAATGGAGAAAGGACTTGGGAAACTACAAGGGAAAAGGTAAAAAGGAAAAAGAGGAAAAGAGAAAGACAGATGAAGAAAGGGAAAAAGAGAAATGGAAGTGGAAAGGGAGAGGAGAGGAGAGGAGAGGAGAGGAGAGGAGAGGAGAGGAGAGGAGAGGAGAGGAGAGGAGAGGAGAGGAGAGGAGAGGAGAGGATGATCTCAGGGAAATTAATGTTCTTCAGAGCTATATTAGCCCATGGTGATATTTTGTATTTTGATCACTGTTAACTCAGTATACCCAGCTTAAGTAGAAAGTGAACTCACAAGAAAGCTTCCAATTGACTTGTCACATTTGAAATCAATAAATGTCTCATTTAAGAGAGCTGCTGAAGCATGAGAAGTCATGCACTAAAATGTCCAAATGCACTTGAAATTTTTATAAATTCACCAAGGTTAAATGTAAAAAGTATAAAACATATCCAACATATAAAACGTGTCCATAAACTTTTATAAAGAATATTCAGTATAAAACATGTGATAACTGTTGGGGCAGAAGGCGGGGCTCCATAGAAAGAAACTTTAAGGTGTTATTTTTTTTTTTAAAGAAACCCTTCATGCTGAAGCAATCCTGTATAATATGACTATTCATGCATTTAAACTTAGAATTTCCATTGGTTCAATTTAAGAAATGCGATTTTGTTTCTTTAGATACACAAATAATCTACACTGTATAAAAAATGGTTTTGAAAATGGCCTGTGATCAATTTATATCAATGAAGAATTTTACAGAACCTGGTGAGAATGCTCATATGAGTAAATTCAGCTCCCAACACTTTAACAGCCAAATTGTAGTTGAAAGGAGTCTCCATAAGGACTTGCATGATTGAATCTTTATGCTAGAATTGCAGACAGCACTGTTTGGTAGCAGCAAAAAATAGGCAGCTTAGGGGTTAGGGTTAGGTTTAGGCTTAGAGTCAGGTTAGAGTTAGGTTAGAGTTAGGTTTAGGCTCAGGTTTAGGGTTAGGGTTAGCCTTTTCTAAACTATCTGTCATGTGTACTCTAGTGTTTGAGTTAGGACTAGGGTTAGGGTTAGGGTTAAGCTTAGGTTGAGGCTGAAGGTTACTTTAGGCTTAGAGTCAAATTGAGGTTATGTTCCAGTTAGTGTTAGGGTTGGGGTTAGTTTTTAGGTTAGGGTTTGGGTTAGATTTAGTGTTATGCTTAGGGTTTGGGTTTGAATTAGTCTTTAGTCAGGGTTTAGTGTTAGTTTAGGTTTAGTGTTAGGGTTAGGATTCTTTTTCAGGTAGGTTTAGTTTTAGTTTTAGGCATTTGTTTAGTTTTCTATTTTGGATAAGGATTATCATTCGTAATGGTATTGGTATTGGTATTGATATTGGTATTGGTATTGATATTGGTATTAGGATTGGGATTGGGATTGGGATTAGGATTAGGATTAGGATCAGGATTAGGATTAGGATTAGGATTAGGTTTTGGCATCTGCTTAGGTCTAGGTTTAGGTTAGGGTTAGGGTTAAGGGTTAGGGTTAACCTTTAGGTTAGTTTTGTGCCTAGGTTTGGAATTAGGTTAGGGTTAGGTTTAGGGTTAAGGTCGGGTTAGTCCTTGGGTTAGTCTTAGGGTTAGGTTTAGATTTAAGGTTAGGCTTAGATTTAGGGTTAGACCTAGATTTAGGGTTAGGGTTAGGTCCAGGTTTAGGGTAAGGCTTAAGTTTAATTTTAGATTTAGGTTTAGGATTAGTTTAGGGTTAGGTTTCGATTTAGGGTAGGGTTAGTCTTTGGCTTAGTCAAAGGGCTATGCTTAAAGTCAAGTTTAGATTTAGGGAATGGCTAGGATTAGGATTTGTTTTAGGGTTGGGGTTAGGGTTAGGGTTAAGGTTAGGATTGGGGTTAGGGTTAGGTTTAGGCTTAGGGTTAGGGTTAGGGGTTAGGGTTAGTGTTAGGATTAGGATTAGGGTTACTGTTAAAGTTAGGGGCAGAGTTAGGGATAGGGTCACGCTTAGGGTTACAGTTAGGGTTAGGGTTAGGTTTAGGGCTAGGGTTTAGGCGTAGGGTTAGGGTTGACTATTTCTAAGATCTCTCTCATGGGTGCTTTAGTTTTGCTGTAGTCTTATATTGGTGTGAAATTTTTACCAGAAACTTCTTGGGAAACCATATACTCTAGTTCTTAAAAATTGGCGAGAGGTGACTAAAAATTGCCAGAAGGAGTAAATAATACAAAGAGAATGAATAAAGGGTTAGGGTTAAATTTTGGGTTAGGGTTAGGAGTAGGGTTAGCATTAGGTTTAGGGTTAGAGTTAGGGTTCAGGTGTGGGTTAGGGATAGGGGTAGGGTTACGGTTAAGCTTAGCGTTAGGGTTATGGTTAGTGTTAGGGTTAGGGTTATGGTTAGGGTTAGGGTTAGGGTTAGGTTTAGCATTAGGGTATAGGGTTGAGTTTAGGGTTAGGGTTAGGGTAAGGGTTTAGTATTAGGGTGAGGGTTAGGGTTAGAGTTAGAGTTAGTTTTAGGGTTAGGGTTAGGGTAAGGGTTAGGGTTAGGGTTGATGGTTTCTAAGCTCTATCTCATGGTGCTTCAGTTTTAGTCTAGTCTTGTATCGGTCTGAAATTTTTACCAGAATCGCCTTGGTAAACCATATCCTTTAGTTCTTAAAAAATGACAAGAAGTGAGTTAAAAATACCAGAAGGTGTTAATAATAGAAAGACCATGAATAAAGGGTTAGGGTTAGGGTTAGGGTTAGGGATAGTGGTAGGGTTAGGGTTAAGGTTAGGGTTAGGGTTAGGGATCGGGTTAGGTTTAGGCTAAGGGTTACGTTTAGTGTTAGAGTTAGGGGCAGAGTTAAGGTTAGGCTTTTTGTTTGGGTTAGTTTTAGGTTTAGGGATTGGGTTAGGGTTAGGGATAGGCTTAGATTTAGGTTAAGGGTTAGGGGTTGGTTTATGAATAGCGTTAGGTTTAAGTTTAGAGTTAGGATTACAGTTAATTTTAGTTTAATGTTAGTGTTAAGGTTAGGGTTATGGTTAGGGTTAGGGTTAGGTTTAGGTTTAGGGTTAGGGATAGGGTTTATGTTAGGGTTAGGGTTTGGGTTAGGGTTAAAGTAACGGTTAGGGTTAGGATTAGGGTTAGGGTGAGGGTTAGGGTTAGGGTTGGGGTTAGGGTTAGGGTTGAGTTTAGGGTTAGGTTTAGGTTTAGGGTTAGGGCTAGGGTTTACGTTAGGGTTAGGGTTTGGGTTAGGGTTAAAGTAACGGTTAGGGTTAGGGTTAGGGTTAGGGTGAGGGTTAGGGTTAGGGTTTGGGTTATGGTTAGGGTTAAGGATAGGGTTAGTGTTAAGGTTAAGGTTAGGGGTTACGGTTAGTGATAGATTAAGTGTGTCCTGGGTTGGCCATATGACCTGTTTGTATCCCCAGTCATCCTCTTGCTTATGCTGGACATTAAGTTCTGCAGCTTTAAGTTGGTCCAAGGAAGACAGTGAGAGTGAAGGTGGAGGAAAAAAAACCACTCGCCGTTTGTCTGCAGGATACTACGAACCAAGGCCGAGAGAGCGGAGAGGCTGCATTCCAGCAGACAGCGTTATCTCTTTTCTTTTTTTTTTTCTCTCTCTGGTGTTGGTGCTGGAGGAGCTCACAGCAGTGGGTTTTTCCACCGATTTTTTCCCGGCTTTTTGCAGGGAGAGACTTTGTTTCTTTTGCTGTTTTTTTTTTCCTTTTTTCCTCCTCCTGGGACTGGCTGGCATCGTGTGGGCCCAGGACACCAGGGCAATCCCCGGGCCCCCCCCCCCTCCTCGCCAACTCCTACATCCGGGCCCTGCAATCACCCCCTCCCCCCTCCACTGGAGAACTGAACCCAACTCAGACGGACTCTGAATCTACCATCTCTTCAGAGGAAGGAGAGGTTTCATTGTTTTCATATTATCCAAGTTTTTCCTATACTTGTAAATATTCTATTTGTTAAATAAATAGTTTTTTTCCACTTTTCTCTAAGGAAATTCTTTCCGGACCTGTAGGAGGAGGGGCGATTGGAGTCGGCTTTTCCTAGAGGAGACTCCCCAGAGGTTTCCTCCTAAATATTTGCCCTAAACCAGGACAAGAGCAGGGATTTGGCATTTGGTTTAAGGTTAGGGTTAGTGTTAGCGATAGTGTTAGGGTCAGGGTTAGGGTTAGGGTTCGGGGTTTGAGTTAGGCGTTTAGGGTTATGATTATGGTTATGGTTAGGATTAGGGTTAGTGGAAGGGCTAGAGTTAGGTTAGGGTCAGGGTTAGGGTTAGGGTTAAGGTTAGGGGTTAAGGTGGGGGATTAAGAATAGGGTTAGAGTTAGGGTTAGGGTTAAGGTTAGGATTAGTGTTAGGTTTAGGGGTTAATGTTAGGCTTAGGGTTCAGCTTAGGGGTTAGGTTTAGGGTTAGGGTTAGGGTTTGGGTTAGTGTTAGGGTTATGGCTAGGGTTAGCTTTAGGGTTTAGGTTTAGTCTTAGGATTAGGGTTAGAGTTAGGTTTAAGGTTACGGGTTAGGGTTAGTGTTAGGGTTTGGGTTAGGGTTAGGGTGACGTTTAGGAGTGAATGTTTGGCTTAGGGTTAGGCTTAGGGTTAGGCTTAGGTGTTAGGGTCTGGGTTATGGTTAGGGTTAGTGATAGGCTTAGATTTAGGGTTAAAATTTAGCATTAGGGAAAAGGTTAAGTTTAGGGTTAAGGTTACGTTTTGGATTAGGATTAAGGTTAGGGCTAGTGTTCGGGTTAGGGTTAGGGTTAAGGTTAGGGTTAGGGTTAGGGTTAGGGTTAGTGTTAGGTTTAGGGTTAGGGTTTGGGTTAGGGTTAAGGTTAGGGTTAGGGTTAGGGTTAGGGTTAGGGTAAGGGTTAGTTTAAGGGTTAGTTTTTGGGTTAGGATTAGGGGTAAGGGTTTATGTTAGGGTTAGGGTTTGGGGTTAGAGTTAGAGTTTGGGTTAGGGTTAGTGTTTAAGGTTAGGTTTATTGTTAGGGTTAGGGTTAGGGTTATGGTTAAGGTTACGGTTTTGGTTAGGGTTAGGGTTAAGTTTACGTTTTGGGTTAGGGTTAGCGTTAGGGTTAGAGTTAGGGTAAGGGTTAGGGTTAGGGTTAGGGTTAGTGGTTAGGCTTATGTTTAGGGTTAGGGTTATGGGTTTTTAATAGGATTAGTGTTAGGGTTACCTTCAGCGTTAGGGTTAGGGTTAGGGTTTGGTTTAGGGTTAGGTTTAGGGTTTAGCGTTAGATTTAGGTTTACGGTTACGGTTTGAGTTAGGGTTAGGGTTAGAGTTACGGTTAGGGTTAGGGTTAGTGTTAGGTTTAGGGGTTAGGGTTTGAATTAGGGTTAGGGCTAGGATAACGTTAGGGTTAGGGTTAGGTTTAGGGTTTACGTTTAGGGTTAGGGTTGGGGTTAGGGTTAGGGTTAGGGTTAGGGTTAGGGTTAGGTTTTAAGGTTAGGTTTATTGTTAGGGTTAGGCTTAGGGTTATGGTTAAGGTTATGGTTTTGGTTAGGGTTAGGATTAAGTTTACGTTTTGGGTTAGGGTTTGGGTTAGGGTTAGTGTTAGGGTAAGGGTTAGGGTTAGGGTTCGGGTTAGTTGTTAGGCTTATGTTTAGGTTTAGGGTTATGGGTTCGTAATAGGATTAGTGTTAGGGTTACCTTCAGCGTTAGGGTTAGGGTTAGGGTTTGGTTTAGGGTTAGGTTTAGAGTTTAGCATTAGATTTAGGTTTACGGTCACGGTTTGAATTAGGATTAGGGTTAGAGTTACGGTTACGGTTACGGTTAGGGTTAGGGTTAGGGTTAGGGTTAGGGTTAGGGTTAGGTTTAGGGTTAGGGTTAGGGTTAGGTTTAGGGCTAGGGTTTATGTTTTAAGGTTAGGGTTAGGGTTAGGTTTAGGGGTTATGTTTGGCTATAAGGTTAAGGGGTAAGGTCAGGGTTAGGTTAAGGGTTAGGTTTCAGGTAAGTGTTAGGGGTAGGGTTACTCTTTATTGTTCGGGTTATGGTTAAGGTTACGTTTAGGGTTAGGGTTAAGCTTACCGTTATGGTTAGGGTTAGGTTTAGGGTTAGGGTTAGGGTTAGGGTTAGGGTTAGGGTTAGGGTTAGGGTTAGGGTTGCGGTTACGTTTAGGATTAGGCATCGGTTTCGGGTTAGGGTTAGGGTTAGTGTTAGTTTTAAAATTTTGCTTAGGGTTTAGGTTAGGGTTACGGATTAGTGGTAGGTTTAGGGTTTAGGTTTGGGGTTTAGGTTTAGGTTTAAATTTAGGGTTATGGTTTGAGATAGGTTTAGGTTTTGGGTTAGAGTTAGGGTTAGGTTAAGGGTTAGGTTTCGAGTTAGTGTTATGGGTAGGGTTACCGTTTACTGTTAGGTTTAGAGTTAGTGTTAGGTTTATGGTTAGGTTTAGGCTTACCTTTAGGTTTCGGGTTAGGCTTAGGGTTAGGGTTAGGATTAGGGTTAGGGTTAAGCTTTGGCTTAGGGTTAGGGTTAGGGTTGGGGTTAGGGTCAGTGGTTAGGATTAGGGTTAGGGTTAGTCTTACGGTTAGGTTTAGGGTTAGAGTTATGGGTTAGTAATAGGATTAATGTTAGGGTTGGGATTAGGGTTAGGTTTAGGGTTTAGGGTTAGGTTTACGTTTAGGGTGAGGGTTAGGGTTAGGGTTAAGGTTAGGGTTAGGGTTAGGTTTAGGGGTTAGGGTTAGAGTTAGGGTTAGGGCTAGGATATGGTTAGGTTTAGGGTTAGGTTTAGGGTTTACGTTTAGGGTTAGGTTTGGGTTACTGTTAGGGTTAGGGTTAGGGGTTAACTTTAGCGAATAGGTTTAGGGTTAATGTTAGTGTTAGGGTTAGGGTTAGGGTTAGGGTTAGGGTTAGGGTTAGGGTTAGGGTTAGGGTTAGGGT
>JAHLSL010012645.1:0-41386 GCA_025920805.1 Petroica traversi
AAAAAAAAAAAAAACTAAATTCCTCTTTTGACAAAATCACAGTATAAGCAAGGTTTCCAGGGACTTTCAATATCATCTAGTCCAACTGTCAACCTCTCACCACCATAATCACCCCTAATCCATATCCCTAAGTGTCACATTCACTCACTTTTTGATTATTTCCAGTGACTCCACCACCTCTCTTGGCAACTTCTCCAGACAAGCAGGACTGCTGATAAATGGCAGCTCCTTCATTACTCTCGGGTTCACCCCATTCAGGCCCATAGTTGGATGGTTGTCTAATTTGCATAGCAGATCACTAGTCCTTTCCTCCTGGATTATGGGGCCACTAGCTTCCAACTCTGGGAGCTGGGTATCCTGAGGACAGCTGGTTTTGGTAGAAAAGAGAGAGGAAAAGAGGGAAATAAGTACCTTAGACTTTTTTCTCTTCTCCTGACACTGTTACCCTCTGCATACAGCAAAGGATGGAGAGTATTCTAGTATATTGATAGAATGTATATAAATATTGGAACATATATATATATATGATAAATATAAACATAGAATACCCTGAATTAGATGAGACCCACACTCTGAAGAAACTGAACAACATTCTTCTGAAAGTGTTAGGAAGAAAATTTTAAAAAGTCAATTAAGACCAGAGGTATTATATTTGAATTTGATAACCTTGTGTAAATAACAAGATCTTTTTGGATCTCTCTCATCCTTAAGAGGTTTTTTTATGCAGAGATTCTACACATGTTGATCAAATTCAACTAAAGAAGATCAGATTCAATGGAGAAATACCAAAGGATTTATCAAAAAAGTATATTTTTTTTTTGTTTATTGTACAATAATTTGTGCAATAATTTTACAAGAATTTGTATCCAAGAAAATTGAGAACATATTATGAAAGCTCTGTCTCTAATTATAGGTGTAATATATGTGGGGAATAAAAATCATTCAGGTATTTGGATTTTAAATTTCTAGATATATTAATCTGTCTTATATGGAATATGAGTTACTTGTGTAATTTGCATATTTTTATATAATAATTTCTGGTATTCTTCTTTGATGTGTCCATAAAATATCATAGGTATTATATGAAAAAGGTAATGTTTCATATTTAGTGATTTTTATATTTCTTTTGAGTCTGAAAACCATCAGGTTGCTCTACATTCCAGTAATTTTAATGGCTTTTTACATATATCATACCATATGTTTAAAATATTTTGGACAATGAAAGACTGATTCTTCACAATTACCAGAATCATGCATTATTCAAGTGGTAGTTGCTTCCACTTAAACTTTCACTTAAAGTAATAATTTTCACTAAGAGCCTTGCTGAATATACTTGTTGGTATTACCTGAAATAGCTACAATTATTTTCATTTTCATAATATTTTAGTTTATATTTCCCCAGTTTGGGCATTTTCAGATACTGATCATGTTAACATGTCCTGGAAATCTGTATGTATACTCATGATCATATATCACCATGACTGTTCACGATAAATTCTTACTCTAAAGTTTTATTACTTATAAGTACTATTTTATTTCAGTAGAAATATCTTAAGGATTTAGCCAATATTTAACATTAAAGGGAGGAATTATCTTCTTCAGCTCCTGCTAATTTTTGCTGACTACAAATGAAGTGCCACAGTTTCTGAACAAGTCTGCATGTTCTGGAAGGCCTTAATTCACATTTTATTCTCTTATTTTTTTTTTTTTTAGTTAAACTTCATTGGCTACTATGACATGTATGAGGCATTAGAGGAAAGAACAACATTATGATAATGAAAAAAGTAATGAAAATGTTGTGGGTGGACTTTTTCCTCAGGATCAGAATCTATGGAGGAGAAGGGGATTTATTTCTTCATACAAACTTAAATATCAGCAAGGGCCACACACTCCACATCAGTATGGTTGCCAGCCGAAAACAAATCTTGTCACTGTATTCTTACAGATGTTACTGCAGTGCAGATCATTGTATATCCAGATCCTGTTTCAAACATTTTATGCTCTTCGTTTCAGTTCTCTTGAGCAAGGTTTAAAAGAGCTGTTTAGTAATGAAAGAATTGTAAAGAAGATTTTTAAAAAAATATATATCTTTAGGTGGATTTAATTTAATTTGATAATATTAATAAGATTTTTTAATGTTTCTCTCTGGCAAACTCTTCCTTTATGCAATTTCCATATTCTGTGTTTTCTCCCTTTTCCGGTTTTGATTAATAATAGTGTAAAGAGAAGGAAAGCAGGGAATAGAATTAAAGCATAATAGAGATACTTTTTTTCTAACTCAATCAAGAAATAGTCCTTCTATGCTCCAGAAAATTCTGGTTTACGTTTCTAATCAATTTCACAATTTCAGTGTGAATGTCTTAAAAATAGACCAGTTTAAGACCAAGTTAATACATAGCAGCTGGAGATTTAGCCATGAAAATAAAACCAGGATGATCTTAACATTTACCAAAAGTGCTTTCTAATGGTACTATGGAAAAATTTAATCCAAGTGGAATAATTTATAGTCCTTCAGTGTGATGCTGTAACAGTGTGTAAACAGTCTGAATATCTAGGTTTTGAAGTCCACTCAAAATGCACTTTAAATTTTGCCACAGCAAGCTTGATGAATGGCACAATCATTACAAATACTCATGCCTAATCTCAGATGAAGGCCAGAAATAAAATGTGTGGGTTTACCTTTGCAAATAAGAAACAAGAGGCAGAATTAGAGTCATAACTGAATATGTAAGTATGTCATGTCACAAAGGGGAGGAGTTTTATAGCTTGAGGTTAACTGGCAAGTCAAGTCAAGGAGGTGACACCTTTCATAAAAAGGAAATATCCAACTTTCTATGAGAGTTTGAATGTGAGCCAGATTTTAGTAAAGGAGAATTGGTGGGCTGTCTCAGAGAAATGTTAGAAGAAAACTTGCTTTGGAGAAAAATGTTAAATAAATACAGACAAATTGAAGAACTCTGAATGGGAGATTTTCTCCCTTAGGATGGTGCTGTCTCTGAGATGTAGGACATATAAAAATAAGATATTTACAAATTATTTTTTCAGGTACTTGTCAAGCAAGAATTTCCTTATTAATCTATTTCTAGTAAATTAACAGTGGTTTTCCTTCCTTTTTCTCACTTATGCCTCTATTTTGCTACCATGATGTGTACATCACAGGTGTGTTTGTGAATAAATACCTTTGTTCATCTATTTTTTATTTTCTCCAGCCTGGTCTGCATTAAGAATTACTAGACTATTTTTAAAATGCATTGTCTAAATACAAAATTTACTGCTACAAATGGTGAACATTTTTATGCATTTTGAGAGAGACTGAACAAGTTCATGCAGAAGAAATTCACTGAGGATTACTGAAAACAGTAAAACAATTTTTGGGTCAAGGAGTTCTTGTGTTGCAAAGATTTGAATACTAGAAAAATATGTGGTGGAAATATCACCCCAAATTTCCTGGTACTCTGTACTCATCTGCTTTTGATTGCACTGCAATCAATGGACATGACTGTCAGTTTTAAATTCCCTGCTAAGCATTTCTTTTAGTCTTCTGTTATTAACTAAGTGGTCCTTACCCAACAATTTGATGAATAAAAAAAGAGGGCAGATAAACAAGGAACCTTTACAAATTTCTGTCTCCCTAGGACATATCTCAGGTTGTTACAGCATAGCAACATGTGATCCCTCAGAATCTTCACAGTCCAGGTAGACACCTGATACCATCAAAGGCACCAAAGAAGTGTTTTCTAGTAATCCGTGTAATAAGTAAGGCAATACAGGAGCACTGCTGAAACCCTAGAATCCTCAAGAATTTGTTACTTTTGAAAAGGGTCAGCTTGAATATTGAACCCCTGTTGATCCTTCAGGAACAATGTATTCTGGTGAAGATCTGGTGGCAATGTTGAGCTTATTCACTGGTTTCAAAATACCCTGTCTTCTCCAGGACTTCAGAAAGTGTTGCCAGTGGATTCATGGTGCTATGGTTTCTCAGCCATGCTGTGTCCTAGCAGTCTTATCTTAAAAGGATATTTGAGAGTTATTCTGGCTGTATAGTGAAGTTTAAACACTCATAAGTCTTTCTGTCTCTGCAGCAAAGTAAATTTTTTGGGAATAATTTCTACAGTAATCCTGTGAAACAGCTGCTTTTTTACCAGATGTAGTCTGAGCTGTATGCTCAGTAGTGAAGCCTCACAACTAGAAGATTTTTGCTGCTTATGAAAAGTGTTCATATCTGTAGAAATGGGATGTAGAAAAGTATGAAGCTTCAGTCATATACAGGGTTTATATGACATTAAAACCTCTAAAACCTTGATAGCTTTGATAGCTTACCCTGACAAGACCAAGAGGCTTGAGGAAGAGCTCTCATAACCAAAATCTTTCATATGAGTAGTTCAATTTCCCTCTCCCAGCTACAGGGCTATTTTCTTAACCAAGATTTTCATCGAACTTTTGCCTTTATGAGGGCACAGGAGTCCAACTCAGTGAAGTTTCTTGCAGACTGGAGACATGAAACTTTTATCTTGGGAGAATGGCACTTACAGAAGAATGAAGTGGAAAGCAATCATGTGGCAGATTTGACTCAAGAACTAACAGCTGTAAGACCCACAGAAGAATATACTTTTAAAAAAACTTGCTCAACTGGCACTCTTTAGATAATGTTCTACAGTTCTATATTCAAATCTTTAAGACAGCAAGAACAAACGAAACTGACAGAGAAAATAATATTCAAATTGCAATATCACCCATTCCCAAAAGTCCCCAAACTCTGAGTCAGTAGCTCAAATTTTAATACTTTTATAATAGTTAATGTCTTCTACTAGTGTCTAAATATATGAGAATAGTGTAAATGTTACAACTATAATTAAGTATTATTTTGTAACTATGCCAGAGAGTAAATGTCTTGTAAAGTTAATACAAATTGTATGAATCAGAGCACATTCAAATTTTTATTACTTCTACTGAGGTGAACACCAGTGTTACAAATGAAAATCTTAGGTTAGATGTTTCTCATCCCATATTTGTTTCTTAGATTATTTTGTCCTGCTCTCTCTTGTGAGGTTTTGCTATTGTGTTTGCCTACAGGGCGGCCATTCATGTCTTTCTTTTGTTTCCATTTATACCTCAATTCCTGCTGTTTCTGAAGCTGTCTTCTGATGTATAATTTTTCACACTTTCTCATTAGTAAGGGGCAGAGAATTTTGTAATTTTTTTCCCGCGGAACACACGCAAATAAACTCTCTTGATATTTATCTTCTCTCTGTCCCACTGCTCACACATTGTTCATTAAGATACCAACACTCATCTCTTCCCCTCAAAAAAGAAAATAATTTGTATATTGATTATACCTTATCAAGTAAAAATTAAACACCCACAATTATTCAGAGGCACTTATACATTGTTAAATCACTGACTAATGGAAAAGAAAGCTCCTGAAAATGAATTTGCAGTATATACATGTGGTATTGGATTGCATGTATGAAGAAACCTTTATGAATTATTATATTAATCATATTATTGATAGATTCTCTCTGTGCAACCAGGTCCTGAGAATTAAATGGAACTGATGTTTGAACAATGAGCCAAAATTTCAACATCTCCCTGTTTCTTAAATTCTGTACAACAAACAGGCTCTCAAAAAATTTGAATACTTTAAAATGAGACATAAAAAATTCAACATAAGGAAGCATAAGCCATCTTATGTAAGAAATATGAAGTGCTGATGAAAACACATTTTAACTTCTAAAGCTCTTAGGAGTTCAACCAGTTTCACAGCCTTGAATATTACTTTGAGATTAGATACTTAAAACAGTTTCTCTTCTAGGCTGTGAAAGAAGAGAAAGTTGTACCTCTCTCTGCTCTCATAGCTTAGTAGACAAAGGTTTCAGAAATTATATTGTATATTCATATTTCAGTTCTTTATTTGAAAATACTTTAGCTACATCTCCAAAGGAAATCCTAAGAGATACAATATTTAGAGAGGAATATGAACATATTCTTTCTCTGGTTGAAACTTGAGAAAAAAAACTTGTCTACTTGGAACAGACGAGATACGGAATTAAAAATTGAGAACTGTTCTACTGTCCAATATGAAGAGTATTTTCTTTCTTGACTTTACGTTTTTCAAACAACATATATGTCTTTCCTACCTAAATAAATTCTGGACACTGCAAAAGAAAAGTGATGCTACTTGTTCCCACTACATTTTAGATAAAGTCAAATAAGAAAGTTTCCAGCTGGATCAAGTAGTGATTATTACTAAACCAATTAATTGATCAGTCTCTTTGTGCAATGAATATGAGATGGCCATCTAGAATTGAATTTACAGAATTTTCAAAGAACAAAATTCAGACTTTAGCACTCAAATAATTTTGAAAACATGGGCCCTGGAGGACAGTGTATTCAGGCCATCTTTGTATGTTGAAGACGTTTCCTCACTCTGGGGGTTTTACTTCAGAAATTAGAAAGAAATAAAGCACCTTGAGAAGTAAAACATTCGCCCAAAACTCTAGCTACAAAAAAGTCTATTCTCTTTTTCTCACATAATTTCTGAAGAGCGTCTCACTCCCTTTATGTTTACACTTCCTTCCTGAGCTTCATTTTTGGCCAAGTTTTCTACAGCAAACATCTCTAGACTTTCCCTCTGCTGCATGTCAGTAACTTGTGGAAGATACAGAGTGCCTGGAACTGTTTATTTGGTAATTTGGTATATCACCAACTTAATCTAACTCACAGTACCCTCTGAGTCAGTTCCTATATTTCATGAAAGGCCAACAATGTGAGGCCACTTTTTTTTGTGTAGACAGAGTCCTAGAACTGCAGTGACTCGGTATTTTTCTTTCAGCTTTCTCTCAGTCTCTTCACATCAACTTCATTATCTTATCTTTCTTCTTTTCCACATAGTCCTTTACTTTCCATTTTCTTCCAGAGCATTTTGATTTTGCCTTTTTTTTAAAAAAAATCCATATAATCATCCCATACAAGGAAAAGAAAAAAAAAAATCACCAAACTATATTTTTGCTGTTGTCACATAATTTATTTCTCCTAAGTTATGTTTTCTCTTCTATCTATGTGCTTAGACTAGAAGTTCTTCACAACTCCAGTCAATAAATAAATGTGCACTTATATTTATTGTCTACTGAATCATTTTTGTACTTAATAGAGTAGCTGCTACTTCCACTACTGCAGTGCTGAGTCCTTTTCTACAAAATACATTTTCTTATGTTTCAAAGAAGTGCCAAGCTAAGAACATGTCATATAATGTCAGTTAATAAAATATGTGATGTTTAATACCTGAAATTATGTGGGATTTGTTAGAAACAGATGGAAGAACAGCTTTAAGCAAAAGCAGAAACCAAGTGTAGCAAAAGGAAGTCTGAGAAATGCCAGGCTTTGGAGCCCACTGTTTTGCAAGTACTGAGATGATACCTCTTTATAATTTTTTAAATGAATTAAATAAGTTTAATGACCAAGAAATAATTTATGTGTACACTATGGATCACAAATGTGACCATAACTGTGGTAGCAGAAAAAAATACATAATAAGAAACAGTAAGATCTGATAAGAGTGAAAGAAGTGGCTTTGAACTGACATGGCACAATTGCTAGTTAACAGTTCATAATTATGAGAAAGCAAATTTGCAATACATCTGCAGAACCAGGGTGTAAGTGTTGCATCTGAAAATTTAAGCAGAAGATCTGGAAAAAATAATAGATAGTTCCTTGTAATTTGTATTCTGATATTGTGCTGTTCAGCCTTCTGATTCTCTTCACAAATTAGCTTGTGAAATTTGCTGAGAAAATTTCCATAGAAGCTAGCAAAGTTGTCAGGCAAAGTCATAAGTGAAAGAGAAAGAAAAATTAGAATCTCATGTTTTGTGCAATTACATGAACATTTTGTAAGTATAACCTTCTGTGACTGTTAAAAAAGCAGAAGATTGTTTTCAGTCTTTTTCCCTGAAGACATTTCGTTCATAGAGCAGATTGGTAGAAGCCGCTGTTTTACTAATGTTCTGGTCCACATTAAAAAGCAATGGATTAAAGACAGAAATGGCTCTTTGCCTAAACTGCTTAATAAAAGTGAGTCAAAGACCAACCTCTCTCCTTGAGGCCAAGTAGTTATCAACTAGTTTATATCCAGACTTGTCTAGCTGATGGCTTGGCCTTTAGAGGGAGAGAAACAGAATGTTACGGAAATTCACAACATTGCCATGAAATGAGATAACAGAAAGCAGTGTATACGGTGAGGTGTCAAGGACTTCAGTTTCCTCTCCAGTTTTCCCTTGTCAGTTCTGAAGAGGTATGTCCTTAAGCAATATAACTTCTTTAGTCACTTCATGACACCTGGCATGAGGAGCAGAGATAGATAGGTCCCTGGTTTTTTATTTAGCAGTCTCAGACATCATCAATTCTGCCTCTGGTCGACTGCGTGAGACATAGCCAATTATTCCTTGCTTTGTGCTTGTCTTCCAGGTTCTATGTAGAACAGATTTTAGCAGTCGAAGCTTTGAGGCATAGTCAGCTAACTCGCAGTAATTTCAAACTAGGTCTCTAATATCAGTTAAAACATAATTGCTGGTAAATTGAGCATTCAGACCCACAACTGACATAGGCACCTACCTTCTTGAGCATGAAAAGACCAGAACTGAGGCATATATATATATATGTGTGTGTCACTGAAGAGTAAAATATTTTTGTAGCTGGGATCCATATGACATCTCTTATATGTCTAGAGATTGATCGGCCGCCCTATCAATGCAGTCAAATAAAAGCCAGAACTTCTAAGACACAGGCCTTAGTACAGACACTTCGGTTGATAAGATGAATTGTACCTTAAATTACTTACTGACACTATTGTGACTCGCATGCAGATGTCTACAATTTTATTATCTGAAGTAGTGCAATGAATCCCAGCACACAGAATAACTAGTCTGAGATAAGTCATAGAGTGTTAGTACTTGACAAAGCTGGCGTGGTTGATAGAAATCAGTACAATTTCTTTGAGGATATTGTGCTGAGGATCTAATAATACAGTGAATCCTACCAAGTTGTGAGAGGTGAGATTCTGTTCCAGGCTGTAGAACCCCTATTTGTTACCAAAATATTATTTCTTCAAAGGACTGAAATATCCAACTCTATCACTCCTCTGGAGTGACAAGCAGGATAAAATACTCCATTGCATCTCAAACAGCATTAGATATTTTTCTGTGGCAACTAAATCAAACTTTAGTTATCAGGTATTGGTCTATTATAACAGTCAGACACCAAACTGTGTGTAGGTATTTTATTGCTCCCATGGTCTTTAGCTGGACCTACCACAACATATCAGGCCTTAGAAAGAATGCTGAGTCCTAAATACTTCTTAAGATCATAGTGATAAATAGCTTTAAAATATGTTTCTGGATCATAATGCTAGGTTCTCAGTTCATGTCTCCGCTGAAGGATTAAAATAATTGACCAGAAAAAAAAGTAATTCAGCATAGTGACTTCACTCGTAGAAGTGTTAAAATGCGAATACCTCACTCGAGAACACTTGGTTTTGAGTATTTCATAGGATTTAACTAGAATAATGATAATTCACAAATAATATTGAATACAGTTACTGGCCTGTCAAGATCTTTTAAATGTACATGTCTGTACACATACTTCTCCATGTCCCTGTATCTATATGTATAGAGTTACAGTTCGAACATCCAAAGTTAAATACCTGTTCTGGATTGTTCCATTACAGCAGAAAAGGAGATTTTGGTCTGAAATGAAAGCTCTATTGCTCAGTTAATTTTTTCCAGAATTGTTTCAGTGTGGAAAAAGAATCAGATTAAATTCCCTTGTAATATCACATGCCTTTTATTATGTTGAACTGCCACTCAAGGCCAAATGAAGAGTCTATTGAAAGAGTTATAAATTATTAATTTGTTTAATTAAAAGATGCTTCGTTTTTTCCTTTTTTTTTTTTTTTTAAATCTGGCGTAAGATTATTGCAGTGTATTTTATGTTTCAAGTGGTTTCCTGTTTGGTTTGAGTGCTTATAAACATCATACAATCAGATCATGGCCTTGTGGCAGAAAAAATAAGTAAAAAGAAAAAAAAGCCAAGAAAAATAAGAAGGGAATTGTGTAGATCAGTATTTGGTAAAGTTGCTCCTTTTTCTGGAAAAACTTGTTTCTATTAAAAATATTTTGATAGTAAAAATAGAAATTATAAAGCCACCACAGTTATATGCGACACTAAATTAATAGAGAAATCCTGGAAATCAATTTGGAAGTCATAAAAAATTCAGCTTCAAGTTTTGTATTCACATGTGCATGCATGCAGCTACATGTCTGCATAAACTATTCTCATATATGCACACTTTTATTTCTTATATATTTATTTTGGTGGAAAACTAGAATGAAGCATTTAACAGATTATAGTCACAGAGATACTGTGAATGTAGTATTCCTCATAGAACAATATTCACAAAAGCTATAAAAAAATTATTTGTGGGCAAGGTACTAAAGAAGTGTTTGTTGTTTTTTTCCAGACCGGCAAGCATTGAGTGTTGCTCTATTCGGCAACTGGAGCATTTATGTATGTATGCTCTCTGTGATTTAATAGAAAGCTGTAAAAGCCATTATTTTCTTTTCTTAACTCCACTGCTTATTTTCACAAAATTTCAGGAAACTTCATTATATTTATGTGATTTTTTTTCTTTATTGATTCAAGTCTGCCAGTGAGCTCAAAAAACATTCTTCAGAAATGACATACAGTGGGAAAGACAGGCACATGTAAACATACAAAGACATGAACTTATTTTCTAAGAAAATGCAGATAAAACAGTTAATCAGATACATATCTCTGTTTGCAGTATCTTTGTTGAAAAAATGCGAACATATGTCATTCAGAATCTTTTCAATATACTGTAATTGTTAAGTGACATAACACTGACATCGAATGCTTTCTAATTATCTTTCATATTTTGGCCCTCTATATCCACTTGATAGACAGTACTGTATTAAACAGCCTCTCAAAACAAAATTAAACAACAAAAAAGCAGTTTTCTGTCAATAAGTACTTCTAGAAATGACAGTTCTAATCTTTCTTGCCTGTGAATACTGGATGTTCAAAGATTCATCCTAAGTGACCTCTAGGACTCTGTATTCTAAAAAGAAAAAGACTTCAAAATAAAGAATAGTCCTCTAAGATGAATAAAATAATGAAAATAGTGACCATTAGGTCAATCATCTTAAAGGAGAAAAAAACAAAATGAAAAAAACCCCGAAAACAAACAAACAACAACAAAAATAAAAAACAAAAAAAAACCCCAAAAAACAAAAATAAAAGATCCAACAAGGCAAAAGAAGGTATATATTTTCCCTTTGCATTTGTTTTATTTAAGTATAGTCTGGATATGTCAAACTCAGCTTTGTCTTTCATAGAAACTCATCATATCATCATGTAGAGGTTCTTTGAGTCTCATTTTTTCTAAAACAATATCCACTTTGTTAGCAATATGGTTTTACAAAGCTTACAGATTCATACAATTAGCCACAGATTAATGGGATAATTTTATCATATTTATAGTTAACCAAATATTCGGATATAGCTTATGGTGAATTTTCGACAATATTTTTTAACAAAATTAATTTTATTCTTATTTTCAAGTCATCCTTTTCCAAGGATGAAGCTTAAAAATGGCATTTTTTGTTAAAATCTGAAAGTAATATTTCATTAGTGGCTTTTACCTGAAAATTCATATGTTCGGATGCTGTGATTCTCTGGTATGTGATCTTAATGCCTTTTTTCTGGTGTTAGGAAAATGAAGCTAGACACAGTTATCGGGATAGAGGTTGTTGCCTCAGTTTTTTAATCCCGTTTGCTGCATCCACTTCACCCAGGTGACAATGTCGCAATGCACACACCCTGTCAATCACGTACACAAGTTATAGACTTTACACATCAGCATATCTAACAAGGGAGCCCAGTAGGGGCTGGGGTGGGCTAACCCCTAGTTTACAGAATCTGTCCTGCTAGGAGACCTTGGCTTCCTGAGATAGTGTCCTGGTTTAGGGTAAATATTTAGGAGGAAATCTCTGGGGGGTCTCCTCTAGGAAGAGCTGATTCCAATCGCTCCTCCCCTTACAGGTCCGGGAAGAATTTCCTTAGAGAAAAGTGGAAAAAACTATTTATTTAATAAATAGAATATTTACAAGTATAGGAAAAATTTGGATAATATGAAAACAATGAAACCTTTCTTTCCTCTGAAGAGATGGAAGATTCAGAGTCCATCTGAGTCCGGTTCAGTTCTCCAGTGGGGGGGGGGGCCGATTGCCGGGCCCGGCAGTAGAGGTCAGCGACGGGGGGCCCCCCGGGGGTTCCCTGGTGTCCCGGGCCCACGTGATGTCAGCCAGTCCCAGGAAGAGGAAAAAGGGAAAAAATACCCAGCGAAAGAAATAAAGTCTCTCCCTGTAAAAAGTCGGGAAAAATCCAAGGAAAAACCCTCCGCTGTGAGTTTTTCTAGTACCCACACCAGAGAGAGTAAAAAAAAAAAAAAAAAAGAGAGAACGTTGTCCGCTGGAATGTAGCCTCTCCGCTCTCTCTCTCAGCCTTGGTTCGTAGGAGTAAAGAATCCTGCAGACAAACGGCGAGTGTTTTTTTTTTTTTTCCTCCACCTTCACTCTCACTGTCTTCCTTGGACTAACTTAAAGCTGCAGAACTTAATGTCTAGTATAAGTAAGAGGACGATTGGGGATATAAACAGGTCATATGGCTAACCCAGGACAGATAGTAGGAATTTTGGTCTCCCTGGCTCTGCAGTTCTGGGGTGTTCAGTCTCAGGGCCTGCAGAACACTTACAAAACACTAAGCACTAAACTATGTGAAGGGTTACATACATGCAAATACTTGTGGATACAGAGAACTGTGTAAAAGGTATATAAAAGAAAAGGAAAAAACCATTCTGGCATCAGTCTAATAAATTGCATTGTTATATTTGAACAGGCAAATAGTATATTTTAACTTATAAAAAGTGCCTTATCATATTTCACACATATTATTACCAAATAATAATTCATGTATAATATATGTGAACACTGAACCAACATGTCTTATGTGGTATTTTTTTACCACAGATAAAAAAAATTTAAGGTTTTTTTTGCAAAACTTAGTTTATGAGCAGTTCTTGTTTTTGCAGTATATGTTATTTGTAATTGGACTGACATTTCAGTGAAATTGCTTGTGATTCACACTAGAGTAATGAAAACATGCCTTAGACTCTCATGAATTTATGTGGGCCTTCTAGATGAAGAAGCCTGAGAGTACTGCTACACTGTGTTTTTGTAATATGATTTCTATAGGGTAGAATAGATAAAAAATTTATCCAGTCAAATCATATCATCATGGCACCTCATTTATGGGATTTGAGAAAATCCAAACCCTAGAGTTCTCTGGAGATGTTATTATTTATATTTAATTTATGAGCATCACGATTGAAAAAGTCTACCTTTCTGTCCTGAAACAGACACTGTAAGAAACTCCTCTTCTATGGATGATCCTTAATCCTTTATGGTGTTTGGCTTCTGTCATAAGATGCTAGAGAAGGGAAAACAGAGTAGAATTTTTCTAGATCAGCTGTGTGTGTCTGGGAAAAAAAAAAAACAACAACCAAACTATAGAAGGTGTTGCTTATCTCAGATTTTTCTCCTAGCATATGGATGACCACAAATTCAGGCTGAAAGCTGTAGACAATGTGGGTGTGTGCAACTCTTATGGCACAATATAGATGTGGCAAAAGGAGGCTTGAAAAGTGAGAACACCCCAAAGGGAGCTGAAATATCCACATGATCTCCCTGCTCGATAGGGTGCCTATGACTTTGCAGTCATATGCTATAGCAAAATGAAATAATAAATAAAATGAAGAGGATTAATATTCCGCTTTAAAAAAAATCAAACAGCAGATACACAGACATATTCTTTTTGAAATACCTGCACCCTCCAGTGTAAAGCTCTAATCTTAAAGTTGCTCTGGCAACAACAGGAACATTTCCATACCTGGCAACTGAACTGGATGAGCAAGTCAGAATTTTTATTAACAGAGCACATGTCTTCAACAAGTCTCCAAGCTATAAAAATCAGGTCTAGTATAAATAACATGCATCAACAACATTCATTATTAATTTTATTGAAACCAAACAGTAGATGTTAAATAAAAATCAATACTTATCATAAAATCAGATGAAAGGCATCATGTTAAAGTAAATTTAGCTTGCAATCAATGAACATCTTTAATTGAAAAACCTGAAGTGAAGTCTCAAATAACAGGATGGCAATAGAACCAAAAAAGTATCTATATAATACACTTAAGATGAGAACTACCCCATTTTGTCATCATTCTTATTTAAAAAAACCTAATTTTTTAATTTAGACATATGACAGCTATCATATCATAATAACATTAGTTGATTAAAATGCAAATTTGAGAAATTGAAAAGCACTATTTTTTTGTTCCTCCACCCATTTTCCCATGTCACTTGAAGTTCTGATTTGATTTTCATGCATACAAGCAGACAAACATCACCAATGACTTTGACTCCTCATGTTCTCAAAATATAGGTCATTGCAGCCTCTGTTATTCTGCAAAAGTCAACAGGGGAAAAATTAGCATTTTATTCCAATTCTGTTAGCCATATGCTACATTAAATGATAGCTATAGCTTTAGGGATGGAATTATTTCTGGTACATTTCATTCTATATTATTGGTTTTAATGCCATTTGCATTAGGTCGTGACTAGGAGCCTCTGCAAGCCTTTGTTTCCACTGGACAGATATGTGTGATGGAATGTGACAGGGTGGATTTGTGAAAAATGAAAAATTATATTTAAATTTTTATTTAAGCCAAAACATTAATTTCTTATCCTATTAATTGCAATAGAAGTGCTAATATTTTTAGTTTCTTGATGACTGGGAATAAAGGGATTTCAACTGAGTGGAAGGATACTTCTATATCAAGAAATATCATAGAACCATAGAATAGTTTGGGTTGGGAATTACGCTAAAGATCATCTAGTTCCAATTCCCTTTTCATGGAAGGGACATCTTCACTAGACCGGGCTGCTCAAAACCCTATCCAATGCTTCCAGGGATAGATCATTCATACTTTATTGCATACTCTTGTATAAAGTCCATCTGCAGCTTCATTCTAGCCCCATTAGGAATTAAAAGGTTGCTATAATGTCTACTCAGAGCCGTTTCTCCTCCAGGCTGAACAATCCTTCCCTCTCAGTTTATCTTCATAGGAGAGCTGCTCCAGGTCTCTGATCACCTTCTTGGTCCTCCACTGCACTTGCTCTGGCAGGTCTTATATTTGGAACCCGGAGCTGGATTTAATACTCAGGTGGGGTCTCATGAAACAGGAATGAAGGGGGAAAATCACCTCCCTTGTCCTTCTGGCCATGCTCCTTCTGATGGAGCCAAGTACACAGTTGTCTTTCTGGGCTGTGAGTCCACATTCCCAGGTCATGCCAAAGTTTTCTCTCACCAACACCCTCAAGTCCTTCTCCTCAGGACTTTTCTCTCACTCCTTTCTCTGCCCAGCTTTTATATCTACTAGGGATTTATCCAACCCAGGGAAAATTGCAGTTGGCATTGTTGAACTCTATGAGGTTCTCACAGCTTTCTTGGACTCCTATTCCCTTCATGGTTTTATTACACAGTACTCTGCCAAGCAGATCCCTGAAGAGGCCAAAGTCTTCTTTCCTGAAATCCAGGGTAGAAAAGTTGCAGTGTGCCCTCCTCTCCACCCTAGGGATCTCAAACTCCACCAGTTCATGGTCACTGCAGACGTGGCTGCCCTTGAGCTTCACATTCCCCACCAGTCCCTTCTTCTTGAGGAGAACAAGGTCCAGTATGGCACCTCTTCTTGTTGGCCCCTTGGAAAAGGAAATGAAATGTATCTCTATCAATTAAATGTCTCCTGTCTCACTTGCAGAAGGAAGTGAAATACATATATGTAAACGTGTTTGAATGTAGGCAGATGTTCTGATTTATAAAGGTGAGAATGAACTCTGAGAATTAAGTCTTTGGGTAAAGACTTTCAGAAGAGCTTTAGGACTGATAATGTCTTGACTTCCTATGAGATTATTATTATCATCTATTACCACATTTTTTGCAACAGGATTTAGAAGAATCAGTCATGTTGAGACTAATGTGTGTGTATGTGTGTGTGTGTGTGTGTGTGTGTGTGTGTGTGTGTGTAAAATTTCACTTACACTAACATACTCACACACACATACTGGTATCTATGTGAAAGAGACACAGATGGGAATATCCTGAATTTTGCCAAGTACTCGTTGTTTCACAAGGGATTCTGCTGAATCTGTTTTTGTGGTAGAGGGTATTACTTGGCACCAGAATGGTACTGTACTTACTGACCCATTCACAGAACCCCCTTGCTCTACAGACGTTAACATTTAAAGACATCACATTATGTAAGGATCAAAAAAAAGGAGTAAGACTAATTGGATATTTTAGCACTGACACACTGTGTGCACAATCTGTAGATGGTTGTTGTGGTTTAACCCTAGACAGCTGCTCAGCTCCACACCACCACTCACTGTCTCCCCTCTAGGGACATGGGGGAGAGAAACAGAAGAGCAAACATAAGAAATCTCTTCTTGAGATAAAGACAGTTTAATGGATAAAACAAAAGCCATGCACACATCAAAAGAAGAACAAGAAATTAATTCACTACTTCCCCATGGGCAGGGAATCAGTGATCTCCAGGAAAGCAGGACTTCATCATGTGTAACAGATACTTGGGAATATAAACATCATCACTGTGAAAGTCCCTGCACCTTCCCCTTTCTTCCCCCGGCTCAAGTGGATGGACAGCAGGATGGAGACTGGGGGAGCAGAGTCCCTCCCACTTGAAGTAATTCCTATAGCAATACACCTAATGCCTGTAGCACCACATCAGATGTATCCCAGAGTCTTAAGGGAATTTTCAAGGCACTCTCAATGACTTTGGAAAGTCATGGCAGTCATGTGAAGTCCCAGGTCCCAGGAAAAAGGGAAACATTGTACCCACCTTTAAAAAAGGTAGAAAGGAGGATCCTGGGAAGTATTAACCAACCTGTCAGCTTCATCTGTGTTCCTGGGAAGGTCATGGAACGGTTCCTCCTAGAAGTCTTGCTGAGGTACATGGAGAACAGCCAGGACAGCTTCACCCAGGGTAAGTCCTGCCTGACCATTCCAGTGGATTTGTACAGCCACTATCAGAATGTGGTGATTTTTTAATGCATTACCATAAAGGTGACTTTTAAGGAGGAATTTGAAGGTCCAAAGAAAAAGGCATCTGAGAACTGAGAACTCTTCAGTTCCAGATTAACACAGTCTGCAGTACAAGAAGGAACGTGTATGCAGGTGACCATGCTATTGTGGTCTGCAGCACTAGGTCCTTAAAGCAACAGTGTGAATGTCAGAAACTTCAGATAAGCATAGCCAGAGCTTTTCATTCCTAAGTATGAATTGTCATAACTCATATCTGAAAGAAGGAAAGAGCTGTTTTCTGCATTTTTTAGGGAAGAAACGAAATCAAAACTAAAGAAACAACTGCTCTGCTGCTAAATAACCTCAGAGGCATGATCCACAAAAAGAATAAAATAATGTTTTGTTTTCATGAAGTCTAGATATCCTTCCCGGTAGAAATTATTAATTGCCGTGTTCCTGAGTTTCACTGTCTCATGAATAAGAGATCTTGGATTTATTCCTAATCTTAGATCACCTGTTGGTTTCTATATATGAGCCATACAATGGAGCCTGCTTGACTTTTGAAATGTCCTCTGGGGTCTGTACACTGGAATGAGGACACATGCTTGCAGAATGTCTGCTGATCAGTTAAGCAGTCTATGGATGTTTGTTCATCTGTCTGTATCTTCACCATTCTGACAAGAAATGGGGGTATTAATCTACAACTTGCGGCTCTCATTACTTGTGTGTGTTCAGTAGCCTGTAGCTAAAATCTGAAAGTACAGCTGTAAATGCGATATATTATTTGCTACTATATTTTTATTTTTATTGTTAGTCAAGTTTCTGAAGTACTCAGTCTTATTAGGTCATTACTTCAGATTTTAACCCAACTGAATAAAGAATTTAAGATTTGGCATTATAATCATGGTAGTTTTAATGAAAGCCATTTTGCATGTCATAGTGGTTGAAAACCTGACATCAGTTATGTCAATGAGGTTATTGCCATTGACTCCACTACAATCAGTATTTCACAAGTGTCTTTCATTTTGATGCTTAGGCTTTAACTATTGACAGGCTTAATAGAAGCCATAAGCTGTTTTAAATAGGCCATCTCAGAGGCAATAACTACTTAACAGTATGTTGCTGTACTTCACAGAATAACAGGCAGAATGACAAAATCACAGAATCACAGACTGATTGGAACAGACCTCTGGAAGAGGCCATCTAGTCCAACCCTCCTGCTAAAGCAGGTTCACCTAGAGCAAGTTGCATAGCATCACATCCAAACAGGTTTTGAATATCTCTGGACAAGGAGACTCCATGGTCTCTCTGGGCACTGTGTTCAAGTGCTCTGTCACCCTTACAGTAAAATCTTTTTCTCCCAAACTCAGATGGAATTTCCTGCGTTTTCATTTGAGCCGGTTTCCCCTTGTCCTGTCACTCATTGGGCACCATTGTAAAGAATCTTGCCCCATCCTCTTAACCCCCCCTTAAGATATTTGTTTGCAGCGATAAGACTTCCTGTCAGATGTCTCTTCTTCAGGCTAAACCTGCTCTTCTCTTTTAGCCTTTTCCCATTAGAGACATGCTCCTTCCCACTAATCATCTTTGTGGCCTCCTTTGGACCATCTCCAGTAGTTCCTTGTTTTTTCTTGGACTGGGGGTCCCAGAACTGGACACAGCAATCTGGATGTGCCTCACAAGGACTGAGCAGAGGGGCAGGATTGCCTCCCTTGATCTGCTGACTGCTCTTCCTGGTGCAGCCCCGGATACAATTGGTCTTCTTGGCTACAAGGGCACATTGCTGGATTATAGTTGACTTGTTTTCCACCAGGAATCCCAGATCCTTCTCTGGAGAAAATGAAACAGTATTCTTTATGAAGGAATAAGGAATACACTATTCATTAATATTTCAGAAAAAGAAAAATGTAATAAGAAAATAGTAGGGATTTTGACAAAAAGTAAGCTTGCTTGAAATCCTCTCTACAATTTGTGTGATAAGGGTGAATATGCAGATCTGGTTTTAAAAAGATAAGGCTAGTTACTGTTTCTACTTTATTAATTTTCATGGTTGTGGGTTAACAGTCCTGTATATTATGGCTAGATAGCAGATGTGTAGCAGAGTGAAGAAATTATTTAACTAGGTATCACATAATTATTTAGTAAAAATGTTAACATACAGCTTAGATAATGTTTTCAGAATGGAATATTAGAGATCAGATATTTTACAGCTGCACAACACTATATTGAGCTGAGTACCAAAGTGCCCCATCACTAGAGGATCTTTAAGGTTAAAAATAGTGATCATAATATCTCAAGACTTCAAAGTCCACATCAGGTGGAGTTCTGTGACAATGGGAATAATTTTTATCAGAATTATCAAGTTTGTAAAATTTTCTTATTAACTTCTGGAAGGAAATAAAGCAAAAGTAATTGTCACAAACAATGTGTGTGTTCACATGCGTGCAGATGTAAAGGAGATGTGGAGAAGGTTATATTGTTTATGGAATTGTACTGATTGTTTTTCGACCATTTGTTGATAGCGAAACATAATGAATTGGTAAATTGAGACTGAACATCTATAATGATGAGATGAAATTGCACTTTGAAATGTGAACAGTCTATAAGCCCACAATTTACAGTATTTTGGGCAGACTGTAGATAAGCAGACGAAAAACTGAGGAGTGTTTATATGAAGAAATGTGCAAAAAGGTACATTGTGCTTATTTGAAAGTCAAACAGAGGTAAACAATTGCAAATGTTGGCATTATTAAAATTAAGGACAGAGAATTACAAAAGCTGGAAGAAAACTGGAGTTGATACAAGTATTTTTTAAGGGTTTAATTTAAACAGTATTTAAAATTTTGGAACAAATTATAACAAAAAGTGGTTTTTATCTTAAATAGAGCCAAAATAATACATGTATTTGATATATGTCAAATTTTATAGTCATGTTGCTTGATGTTGCAGTTTTAATTGCAGTGTTTCACTGTAGGGCACAGTGTAGTAAAAAAATCCCACCATTAATATTCCAGTAGCACAGAAATTGCTCATGTGCTAACACTGCTCCTTTCTTCAGCAGATAATGAATTTCCCTCAAATAAGTTATTTTTTTATACTACTGATCAGAACAATTCAGTATAAATTTCCCAGTCTAAGTGTACATGTATTTAGATATTTTGTATAAATACATTGATTGCTCTATAATATGATAAACTCTATGCTATAAAATACTTTGTTGCAGCTCTGCATGACATGGTCCACATGGTGTCTAGATTTAGGAAATGTATTTGTACACACAGTTTCACAGCTGTGTTATTTTCAGGGGCAGAAAGAAGAAATTAAGACATCTCAGTATTCCTGGCTACCTATTTCCTTTCCCTGCATTTAATTAATGGAGATTAAATTATAGGCCCAAAGTTCTATCCACTGTTTTGGATGTGTTTACCATTTATTAACCTGTTCTAGAAAACAGATAAGTGACATAGGTCATGTCCATATATATATATATATACAAGTCCAAGTTGCAAGGAATTCTGTCAAGCAGATGATGCATTTTTGTATAGCCAGATTGGAATCTAAATGCGAAGTAGATGTATATCAATATAATTTCAGACACCATACCATAAATATGCATTAAATGTGTCTTTGTGGCCATCTTAATCAATAGCTGATTATGCATATTTTTGTGTGCAAATAGCAAGTTTTCACACTCTTTTATAGTAGTGAGACCTGCTGTGAAACATTAAAGCATTCAGGAAACATGGTATTTAAAATAATCTGCTTTTTTTTTTTTTTAATTGTAACTTAATTTTCTTCAGGAAGATCATAGTCAGTCTTGGCAGCAAGCACCAAGCTGTGTGTGCATTACAGGATGCTTGCAGCATTTAGTTTTATAATGCAAGCCCCACCTATGTAAATAAATACTGCAGAAGGAACAATATCATCTGTTTATCATTTGTTTTGGAAATAAAACAATACACAGGCAGATGGTAGCTAGAAGGACATGCAAAGACATCAAATGAATAGCTTTTTTTTTTTTACAATCATAGAAGAATTTTTAGATATCAGAAATCCTTTCCAATTGGTAAGAACAGAGGGTTCATATAAAGGAGAAAATTGTGTTTAAAATATAATTAAATGCTTCTAGCTGCCTTCTAGACAAGGGGAATACAAAGGTGGTAATGGAACACAGCTTAAATAGGCTTCAACATCTGGGTTTGCATTGAAAAGCTCAGAGATTTCACCTAAATTTGTAACAGTTTTGATGGCAACTTATGTAAAATAAAAGTTACGGATGAGAGAAAAACCTTGGCATTTAAAAGGGAGGGGATGGATCTCAAGGACCTGAAGCTGCTACAGTTCCCAAGTGTGCCTTCTTTGTGTAATGGAGGAATCATCTGACAGCCTTATTAATCATCAAATGCCAGCTATAAATAGTATGTGGCACTTTTTTCTGAATAATCATGGAATATTTTGGTTTGGAAGGGACTTTAAAAGACCACCTATTACAACCCCCTGCAATAAGCAGGGATATCTTCAACTAGACCAGGTTACTCAGAACAATATTCAGACTGACCTTGAATATTTCCAGGATGGGGCATTGTCCATCTCTGTACAGCCTATTTCAGCACTTCATCACCTTCAGTGTAAAAATTTTCCTCTTATATCCAGGCCTAATTTACCCTCTCCTAGTTTATTACAGATACTCTTTGTCCTGCTGAAACAGGCCCTGCTAAAAATCTGTTCTCCATCTTTCTTATAAGCCCTCAGGAAGTACTGAAAGGCCTCAATAAGGTCCCCCCAGAGCCTTCTCTTCTCCAGGTTGAGCAACTCTCTTCACAGGAGAGTTGCTCCAGCCTTCTGATCATCTTGGTGGCCCTCATCTGGACTTGCTCTAATAGGCCAATTTCTTTCCTGTTCGGAGGGTCCCAAAGCTGGGTGCAACAGCCCAGGTGTGGGGTGTCACAGCAGGGCAGGGCAGGGCAGAGCAGGGCAGAGGGGCAGAATCCCCTCCCTCACCCTACTGCCCACACTGCTTTGGATGCTGCCTGGAACATCCTTGTCTTTCAGGGCTGCAAGCTCGCATTCCTGGGTCATGTCCAGCCCCTCATCCAGCAGCACCCCCAGGTCCTTCTCCCCAGGCAGCTCTTGGTCTGTTCATCCCCCAGCCTCTGTTGATACCAGGGATTGCTCCAACCCAGGTGGAGCACCTTGAATCTCACTAATTTCACATGGGCCCACTTCTTGAGTATGTTCAGGCCTCTCTGGATGGCAATACCTGTCCTTCAGGTGTGTCATCTGCTCACCACAGGGTGGTGTCATCAGGAAACTTGCTGGGAGAGCACTTGATCCCACTGTCAATGTCCTTGATGAAGAAATCAAAGAGTATCAGTTCCAGTACAGATCCCAAGGAACATAACTTACCATTAATGTCTATTGGGACATTGAGCCATTAATCCACTACATTCTAGATGCAACCCTTCAACCAATTCCTCATCCACCAAACAGTCTATCCATAAAATTCCTCTCTCTCCACTCTTCCCTGCTACACTGATGTATTCACTCTGCTCTAGAAGGCCACTAGGTTAGTCAAGCATGTTTGCCCTTGGGAAACCATGCCACTTGTCTTGAATCAATGAAATAAATTTCTGTAAAATATAATTAGCATAATTCCTACACACAATAATATGTCCAGAAACTGCATATTGCAATAGGCATTTTTCTGCTGCAAGAGTATGCAAGAAAATGAGGGAAAGGATGCATTAATTTCTCTGCTTTATAGATAGGTATTTGGGAAAAATATCATAGAGATGATTGAGAAAAAAATAATTCTATATAATCTATTTTTTATAAATGGGAGCTGGTTTCTTAACAATTTCTGTTCAAGCATAAGTACCTTATCCCCTCTACCTGTGTTTTCTAACTAAGAGATCCATTTGGCTTGATACAGTCTTCAGGCAGTGTTGATGACCACAGCTACCAATTAATTATGACCTTAAATTATGATTTAAATCAGCAATTATGATTTAATGCAGCCTCAAATTCTGTAACGGTGGATGTGCCAACATCAGCACAGGTAGTTGCTCAGATCCTGGCTCTACCAGCATAACTCAGAGCACCCTGCTCCACAAGTTGTCTCCTCACAGGCTGAGAGTTATCAGTCAGAATCTGTAACACAAGTCAGCTGAATGAAGGTTTTTCTACCTTTGCCAACTGGAGCATAGGGAATCTCACTGGAAAAAGTTTATGATTTTTTTCTCCACCATCCATAAAGGCAGTAATGAATACATCAGACTAAGATGGCATGAGTTTCTTACTGGATCCCTATTGTCTTTAATCTTTCTCCAGGATTAAACTTAGTAGTTAAGCCTAACAACACCAAATATGCGCATTTTTTGACTCAGAACTTATATGACTGCATGTTATTTTTCTTCCTGACTTGCCCTGGATTGCATGGGAAGACATTCTATCATTACAGCAGCCAGTCTGTGCTCCTAGTACATCAAAATCCCTACCAATGCAATGAGCACATGGCCAGGGTTTTTCTCGATTGACATCAAAGGATACTGCATTAACACCATATTATGTACAGTTTAATGAACTTTGTATAGTTCTGGGAAGGCAGGAGTGACATGTCTTTGAACATAATTTATAGTTCATAAACATATTCATGTTTGGAGGTTCAGTCAGAGTAATTTGTAGCCAACCAATTCTAACACTGCTGCCAAAAAAATGATCAAAACAATAAAATTGGCATTGTTACAGAGATTTGGATTATATAGGATTAATGATGTAGAGGGAAATTTACTGCTTTGTAGGGAGGTCAGAAGGATTGAAGGCCTACATATTACCTATGTCCTGCTTAAGTTACTGCCTTTTCTCAGGCCTTTTCCTTATTGGCAACAGAGCTTAAGTTTGAATTTTATCCTGAAACATAATGCCAGGTTCAAAAATTCCCACAGATTTCTGTAAGAAGTTTTAAAGCATTTTTATTAACATCACATTACTATTACATTGTGGCTGACTACATACTCTTTGCAATCTAGGATCAAAGTCATCTTTAGCCTTTCATATGGCTGTGGTGTTTTGTGGCTTAGTTTGTTGTTGATGGGGTTTTTTGTTGGTTTTGGTTTTGGTTTTTTGTTTGTTTTGGCTTTGCTTAATTTTGTTTTTTGTTTTTCTTATGCTCATTTTTTCTAAATAAAGCTCCAGTAAGAGAGTTCTGTGGTCTTCTCTAAATATGATCTTTAAATATTTTCCTTGTCATAAGTATTGGGTTTGCATAGCAAGGTTTTGGAAATGCAGAGGGCTACTGGGGTGGCTTCTGTGACAATCTGTGAGAAGCTTCCCCTGCTTCTGATAGACCCACTGCTAGCTGAGGCTGCACCCATCAGAGGCAGTGCTAGTGCCTCTGGGACAGAACACATTGAAGGGGGACTGCACGACAGCAGGTGAAAAGAGGAGTGAGAATATGTGAGAAAAATCACTCTGCAGACACCAGTGCTGGAAGGTACTTTAGGCATTGTAGCACATTCCCCACCAGCTCCTGATTCTCCCTGCAGCCCATGGAGGTCCATGGAGGAGCAAAGATACACCTGCAGCCCACATAGGACCTCATACACTGGAACAGGTGGATGTGCCTAATGAAGGCTGTAACCCTGTGGGGAGCCTGTGCTGAAGATGGTTCCTGGCAGGACCTGTAGCCCCATGTAGAGAGGAATCCACACTGGAGCAGATTTGATGGCAGAATTTGCAGCCCTGTAGATGATCTGTGAGAAGAACTGCAGCCTGTGGGGAGGACTTGTATTGGAGAAGTTGTAGAGGACTCTCTCTTGTGGGAGAGACCCCACTCTGGAGCAGGGAAAAAGTGTGAGTCCTCTCCTTGAGGAGGAAGAAGCAGCAGAGACAACATGTGGTAGCCTGATCACAACCCCCATTCTCTTTGCCCCAGCACCACTGGGGAAGTAGAGAATATTGGAAGGGAAATTGAGTCTGGGAGAAAAACAGGATTGGAGGGAAGTTTGTTTTTTTCCTCAATATTTGTTTTTATTTCTCATTATCTTACTCTGATTTGATTAATAATAAATTCAACTGATATCCCCAAGCTTAGTCTGTCTTGCCCAAGACAGTATTTGGTGAGTGAGCTCTCTCTGTTATTATCCTCTGAGCCTCTTGGTTTTTTTCTCACCGGTCAGGCTGAGGAGGGGACTGATGGAATGGCTCTGATGGACACCTGGCATATAGCCAGGGTTAGCCCATCATATCATACGACTTCTCTATAAATGGTCCTTAAAGGCCTGCAAATTTCTACATTGGTTAAACTGTGTTGCCTTTTGGAAAGTTTATAAAGAATATTTCAATGAGGCAGAGGTTTGCTTAATAAATAGAATCACAGAATAGTTAATGTGTAGTAAAAAAACCCTCAAAACTGAAACATAAACACAACAAAAACATTACTGGCTGCATATCTGAGGGCTAGGTCACACAAAACCAAATTACAAACTCCCCTGTTAGTGATTTGTTTATCAAGTAGAAATGTGAATATTCCAGTGAGGGTATTTCCTAAAAGTCTTGCTTTCAGCAATGAAAAGGCTAACTCCAGGAGTGTTTCTGTGTATGTGGGTGGGAATTTTTAAAGTAGGTTGCATGCCTACATTTCAAACCAGGGTGTGCCCACAGGGAAAGACTGCTATCTAGGGCAGCACCTGGCTGATCTGAGCTGGATCATCATGAAGTGCAGTGCTCCAGGGTTGTAAACACTGATAGAGCACTACTATGAGGGACATCTTCCACACAGGAAGAAATTTCCAGAGGAGTTGTAGAAACTAAAAGGGAAATGGCACAGAGACCAATAACAAACAGAATTTTAAGAAGTTCACCTTTTTGGTGTTATATAATGTTTGCATTTCCTATAAGAGAAACTGCTAAGGAAAGATTGCAAGTTTTAGGAATTCATTTGAAAGCTCTCCAGGTGAGATGTTTTGTTAAAGAACTTCTTAATGGCAGCCTCTGGGAGCAGTTGCCATGCCTTTTTTCTCTCTAAACACCCAACATTCGTTATTAATAGCGTTCTCATAGTACATTTGCTAAACCTACCCTCAGAATTTACTTCTACAACTAGGCACAAATATGGGAAAAAAACCACTTATAGTACTTCTCTCTAGGGAGCAGAATTATTAAAAAAATTCCTATCATAAAAAGAGAAATGTATGATATTACTGTAAGTCATGAGTAGATGCAAGGAAAACAGAATACTCTATTGTTGTGTTTTATATATTATTCTCTCTTCCTCTCATTTCCCAGTTCTCTCTTATGAAAAAAAAAAAAAAAAAAAAAAGAATAAGGAAGAGAAAACAGTGAAAGAAGGAGATATTGGCACCAGAAACACTGCTGTCACCATTGTCAATTGCCAACACAGAAAGTACCAATCCCAAATCTCCAGCCAGTAGGTAGAAAGGATTCTAAGGAGAGGGCATTTAAGAAAGACATAAAGAAAACTATTTTTTCTATATGGTTAATAATTTACTGATTTTAAATTTGAAATTTGAATTTCAAAGCCACACAATTTGAAACTATGTTGGTTAGCTGCATCAATCCTGTGCCCCAGTCTCTAAATCAGGTGTTAAGAACATAGTAGCTATTGCACTGGGGGCTTTTCCCTTCAGCATTACCATATTCCATACTTAAAATTTTTAACTTTTGTCAGGAATTCACTTCAAAAAGAGATTACTATTTTCTGCCAATATGATATTTATATTACACAGTCAAGGCAACTGTATTTTTAATAGAGATTCTACAGATGATTGCAGGTTACCAGGTGCTGGGGGATCGCCTTCCTGTAGAGATTCTTGAATATGTCAGTCTTGGGAGCATAATTTAAAATTGTACCTTTTCTGTCTTTTACAAGTGTAGCTCTGCAAAGCAAATAAGTAGGCCTATTGTTGTCGAAGCAGATTTTATCTTGATAGTCTGTTTCTAAATGTTGCAAACACCATTTTCCTCCCCTTGCTGTTTATTGTTGGTACCATCCTGCAAAACTATGATTTAATAAGATAATTTCTTGACATTCACACCAAAGTAGGTACTTATCTTTTCTCTACATTCTCTGCATAATGCTTGATGATTGATATAGTTATGGAGTAGAAAAGGAGGACACTTTAGCTTTCAATAAAGCTACCTGAGGACCCAAAGCAAGAGATTACAACTCTGCCAATGAACAGTTCCTCTCTACCCAACAGACCTTGTAACTCCTAGAAAGTATTTCCATACACCTAGTGATGCTATCTTTGGGAAGAAACATCAAATATCGCATATTTCTTATATTAATTAAAATGCACAAATTTGAAGGGAGGAACTGTATAACTGGTATTTGATTATGCTTCCTCTTCTTACTAATAGGTAATTTTTATCTATACCAGGTTCAATTTCAGGGAGAAAAAAGTGTTCCTTTTCTAGGCCTTCAAAAAGAAGTGAATTGTTTTTAACTCTTGTGGATTTTTCTAAGCATCTGTTGATTTGTTCAATATCTCTAATTATGGAAAAAAAATCAATAAAGAAAAAAAAACCAGGGAGCATAACCATGATAGTTTGAATAAAATCAATGTTTGAATAGACAGGTATTTTGGGATCAAGGATTGTCTTTTTGTAGGGTGCTTAAAAAGTACTCTGTGTGCTATAACATCCTTATTTTATGAAAATCAAACACTAGACTATTATAAGTAAAAGTACTTTTATTCTATCTAGCTAATAAAAATGAGAAAATGAGAAAAAAATACATAACACAATAAATTGCACTTTTCTTTCACTAGATATAAGAAGGAGCTGAAGAAAAGGGATTTGCATCACTCAGGCTTTCTTCTACTACAGTTTTCAGGCATAGTGTTTGTTGTTTCTCGCCTGTATCTCAGTCTGACCCTTGGTGAACTGCTGACTGAAGTTAATGAATTCAAATGGTACCACAGGCATTCAGGATCAGGCCCAGAGCCAGAAGCCCTAACATTTTCTCATGCAGAAGGCTTCTTTGGAAAAAGGGCCTAGATTTTCACATTGACTGTGATAACTACAATGAAGATTTTGCCACTAAGTGAGACTGAAATTTTCTCAACGTGGTAATGAACTCTATTAAGCAATGTTTCTTCTCCCTTGAAACGTATTGTTGCAAAAAAAAGCCAAGGACCTCCATGCCAACACAAATGCTGTTCATCCATGCAGTTGTATTTTATCTGGCATTCATTCTCCCCCCAAGTTAATTTCTCCTCTGTAGGTATACGAAATTAGGGTTAGGGTTAGTGTTAGGGTTAGGGCTAGGGCTAGTGTTAGGGTTAGGGCTAGGATTAGGGTTAGGATTAGGGTTAGGGTTAAGTTTAGGGTTGGGGTCAGGGTTAAGTATAGGATTAGGGTTAGGCTTAGGGTTAGGGTTTACAGTTAAGTTTATGGTTTAGGGTTAGGGTGAGGGTTAGGGTTAGTGTTAGGTTTAGGGTTTGATTTAGTGTCAGGTTTAGGGTTAGTATTGCAGTCAGGGTTAGCATCAGGACAAGGGTTACCGTCAGAGTTAGGGTCAGGGTTAGGATTACGTTTTGTGTCAAGTTCATGGTAAGGGTTAGGGTTAGAGTTAGGGTAAGGGTTAGGGTTAGTGTTCGAGTAAACTCTAGGCTTTGGTTTAGGGTTAGGTTTAGGGTTAGGGTTAGGGTTAGGATTAGGATTAGAATTAGGGTTAGTGTTAGGGATAGGATTAGGGTTAGGGTTAGGATTAGGGTTAGGGTTAGGGCTTAGGGTTTAAGGTTAGGGTTTGGGTTAGGGTTAGGATTTAGGGTTTAAGATGAGGGTTAGGGTTAGGGTTAGGTTTAGTGTTAGGATTTAGATTTAGAGTTAGACTTAGGATAAGGTTTAGGCTTAGGCTTAGGCTTAGGCTTAGAGCTAGGGTTAGGGTTTAGGGGTAGGGTTAGGCTAAAGGTTAAACAGGATTAGGGTTAGGGTTAGGGTTTGGGTTAGGGATAGTTTTAGTGTTAGGATGAGGGTTTTCGTTTAGTGTTGGGCGTAAACTTTGGCTTAGGCTAATGGTTACGTTTAGGGTTAGGGTTAGAGTTAGGTTTAGGGTTAGGGTTTGTGTTAAGGTTAGGGGTAGGGTTAGGTTTAGGCTTTAGGTTTAGGGTTTGGCCTAAACTTTGGCTTAGGTTTAGGGTTAGGGTCAGGGATAGTGTTGGCTTTAGAGTAAGGATTACGGTTAGGTTTTGGGTTAGGGTTAGGGTTTGCATTAGGGTTAGGGTTAGGGTTATGGTCTAGTTTAGGCTTAAGTTTAGCGTTAGCTCTAGGCTTAAGTTATGGGTTTATGTTTAGGTTTATAATTAGGGTTCGGGTTAGGGTTAGGATAAAGAACAGGTTTTAGGTTACAGTTAGGGTTAGGGTTATGATTAGGATCAGGGTTAGGATTTGGGTTAGGTTTAGAGTTTGGGTTATGGTTAAGTTTTGCGTAACGGTTAGAGTAAGGGTTAGGGTTAGATTTAGAATTAGGGTTAGGGTTAGGCTTCGGCTTAGGCTTAGGGCCAGAGTTAGCATTGGGGTAAAGTCTAGGCTTAGGGTTAGGATTAGGTTTATGGTTAGGGTTAGGATTAGGGTTAGGGTTACTGCTTCGGTTAGGGTTAGGTTTTAGGGTTTAGGGACAGAGTTGAGGTTAGGGTTAGGGATAGAGTTAGGGTTAGGGTTTGGTTTAGAGTTAAGGTTAGGCTTATGGGTATGGTTAGAGTTAGGGTTAAGTTTTGGTTTAAGGTTAGGTTTAGGCTTAGGTTTTTGTTTAGGTTTCGACTCAAGGTTGAGGTTTACAGTTCGGGTAAGGATTAGGGTTAAGGTTAGCCTTAAGGTTAGGATTAGGGTTACGAACCCTACATTTTACCCTAACAGTTACACTAAGCATGAGTCAAAGCCTAACCTTAACCCTAACCCTAATCCTAACCCTAACTGTAACCCTGCACCCTAACACAAACCGTAACCATAAACCTGAAACTAGAGTCCAAATCTAAACCAAAACCTAAGCCTAAACGTAACCCTAATCCTAACTCTAACCCTAACCCTTAGACGAAACCTAACCCTAAACCAAAACTTAACCCGAACCCTAAACATACCCATGACCCTAACTCTAACCCTTACCCTAACTCATACCCTAACCCTAACCCCTTAAGGTAACCCGAACCCTAACCCCAACCCTAATCCTGTTTAACCCTTACCCTAACCCAAACCCTAACCCTAAACTTAACCCTAAATCTAACCCTAATCCTAACTCTAACCTTAACCCTGACTCTAAACCCTAACCCTAACCCAAACCCTAACACTAACCCTAAACTAAAGCTTAAAACTTAGCCTAACCCTACGCGTAAACCCTAACCCTAACCCTAAAACTATCCCGAACACTAACCCTAACACTAACCCTAACCCTAAAACTATGCCGAACACTAACCCTAACCCTAAACCTAACCCTAATCTTAAGCTTAAGCCTTAGCCTAACCCTACCCCTAAACCCTAAGCCTAAGCCTAACCACAACTGTAAACCAAACCTTAACCGAAAACCTAATTCTAACCCAACCATAACCGCAACCCTAGCCCTAATACTAACCTTAACCCTAAACCAAACCCTAAACCCAACCTTAACCCTAACCCTAACCCTAACCTTAACCCTAACCCTAACCCTAAACCTAGCCCTAACCACAACCCTTACCCCAACCCTAATGTTAACAATAACTGGAACCCTTACTCTAAACCTAACACTAATCCTAACTCTAACTGTAACCCTAACCCTAACCAAAACCCTAACCCTACTCGTAATCAGAAACCTGAACCTTGAGTTTAAACCTAAGCCAAAACCTAAGCCTAACTTAAACCCGAACCCTAAATATACCCGTGACACTAACACTCACACTTACCCTAAGTCTTACCTGAACCGTAAACCCTTACTCCTAACCCTAACCCTAAACCGAAACCTAACCCTAACCCTAAACCTAAATCTAACCCTAAACATAAGCCAAAACCTAACCCTAAGCCTAACCCAAACACTAACCCTAACGTTAACCCTAACACTTACACTAAACCTAACCCTAATCCTAACCCTAAAACTTAAGCCCTAGCCTAACCCTACGCCTAAACCCTAAACCTATCCTAACCGTAACCGTAAACCAAACCTTAACCAAAATGCTAACCCCAACCCAAACCTTAGCCATAACCCAAATCCTAACCCTAACCCTAACTCTAACCCTAACCCTAACCCAAATACTATCCCTAACCCTGAGCCTAACCCAAACCCAAACCCTAACCCGAAACCTAACTCAAAATATAACCCTAACCCTAACACACATCCTAACCCCAACCCTAAACCTAACCATAACTCTAAACCTAACCCTAATCCTAACCCTAACCCTAACCCTAACCCTAACCCTAACCCTAACCATCACACTAATCCTAAACGTTTCCCTAACCCCAAACCTAATCCGAAACCCAACCGTATCCCTAACACTAACCCTATCCCTAACCCTAAATTTTACCCTTAACCTAACACTAAACCTAACCCTAAACCTAACCCTAAACCTAACCCTAATACTAACCTTAGCCCTAAACTTAACCCTTACAATAACCCTTACCCTAACCAAAACCCAAACCCTAACCTTAACCCTAATCCTAAGTGTCAGTCTAACCCTAACCCTAACCCTAACCCTAACCCTAACCCTAACCCTGATCCTAACCCTAATGCTAACCCTAACCCTAACAATAACCCTGACCCTACTCGTAATCAGAAACCTGAACCTTGAGTTTAAACCTAACCCAAAACGTAAGCCTAAACTTAAACTTAATCCAAACTTAAACCCTAACCCTAAATATAAACATGACATTAACTTTAACCCTCACCCTAAATCTTACCCAAACCGTAAACCCTTAACCTAACCCTAACCCTAAACCTTAACCTAACCCTAAACCTAACCCTAACCATAACCCAAACACTAACCCTAACGTTAACCCTCACCCCAAACCGAACCCTAACCCAAACCCTAACACTAACCCTAAACTAAAGCTTAAGCCTTAGCCTAACCCTACGCCTAAACCCTAAACCTATCCTAACCGGAACCGGAACCGAAACCTTAACCAAAATGCTAACCCCAACACAAACCCTAGCCATAACCCAAACTCTAACCCTAACCCTAACCCTAACCATAAGCCAAATCCTAATCCTGTCCCTAACCCTGATCCTAAACCTAACTCTAACCTTAAGCCTAACCCTAACCCAAACCCTAACCATAACCTTAACTCTAAGCCAACCGCACCTCTAACCTTAAGCCTAACCCTAACCCTAACCCTGACCCTAACCAGAACCCTAACCATAACCCTAACTCTAAACCAACCCTATCAGTAATTCTAATCCCAACCCTTAGTATAACCCTAACCCTAACTCTAACCTTAACACTAATCCAAATCCTAACCCTTACCCTAAACCCTAAGCCTAACCTTAACACAAACCCTAACCCTAACCCTAACCTTAACCTGAAACCTAAGCCTAACCCTAACCCTAACCCTCACCCTAATCCTACTCCTAATCCTATTCCTAACTGTGATCCTAACCCTAACTCTAATGCTAACCCTAACGCAAACCCGAACCCTAATCATAACCCTAACTCTAATCCAACTCTAACAGTGACCCTAACCCATAACCTAACCCTAGATGAAACCTTATCCTAACAATAACCTCAAACGTAACCTTAAACCTAACCCTAACCCTAACCTTACACCTAACCCTAACCAAAACCCTAACCATAACACTAACCCATTCCCTAATACTGATCCTGTCCCTAACTCTAACACTAAACCTAACCCTAACACTAACCCGAACCCGAATCCTAACCCTAACACTAACCCTAACAGTAACCCAAATACTAACCCTTAACCTAACCCTAAACCTAACCTTACCCTAACAATAACCTTAACCGTAACCCTAAACATAACCCTAACTCTACCCGTAACACTAACACTAAAGCCTAAGCCTAAACCTAAGCCAAACCCTAATCCTAACCCTAACCGTTACCCTAACCCTAATCCTATCCCTAACCCTGATGCTAACCCTATATCTAACCCTAAACCTAACCCTAACCCAAACTCTAGCCATAACCCTAACCCTATCCATAATCCTGATCCTATCCCTAACTCTAACCCTAAACCTAATCCGAACCCTAACCATAACCCTAACTCTAACCCAACCCTAACAGTAACCCTAATGCTAACCTACAATAAAACCCTAATCCTAAGCCTAACACTAACCCTAACACTAACCCTAACCCTAACACTAAACATAACCCTAAACCCTAATCCTAACCCTTACCCTAACCATAACCCTAAACCTAACGCTAACCCTAACGTTATCCCTAAGCTTAACCCTTACACTAACCCTTACCCTAAACAAAACCCAGAAACTCATTTTAACCCTAAGCCTAAACCTAACCCTAATTCTGACCCTAACCCTAACCCTAACCCTAACTCTAACCCCAACCCTGATCCTAACCCTAACTCTAACCCTAACCCTAACCATAACCCAAACCCAAACCTTAACCCTAACTTTAAACCAACCGAACAGTAACCCTAACCATAACCGTAACCCTAATCATAATCCTAAACCCTAACACTAAGCCTAAACCTAATCCTAACCCTAACCTTAACCCTAACCCTAGACCTAATGCGAACCATAATCCTATCGCTAACCCTGATCCTAAACATAAATCTAACCCGAAACCTAACCCTAACCCGAACCCTAACCATAACGTTAACTCTACGCCAACCCTAACTCTAACCTAAATCGTAACCCTAACCCTAACCCGAACTCTAAACGTAATCCTAACAGTAACCCTAAACCAAAACCTAACCCTAACGCAAACCTTAACCCTAACCCTAATCCATACCCTAACCCTAAGCCTAACCATATCCCTAACACTAATCCTCGCCCTAATCCTAACCCGTACCCTAACCCTAAGCCGAACACTAACCATAACCCAAACCCTAAACATAACCCTAATCCCAAATCCTAACTCTAACTCTAACTCTAACCATTTCCCTGAACCTAATGCTAACCCTAAACCTAACCCTAATCCTATCCATAACCCTGATCCTACACCTAAATTTAATCCGAACACTAACCATAATCCTAACTCTAACCAGACCCTAACAGTAACACTAACCCTAACGCTTAATAAAACCCTGATCCTAAACCTAAACCTATCCATAACCCTAACCCAATTCCTAACCCTTACCGTAAACCCTCAGCCAAATCTTTACCCTAACAGTAACCCTAACCTTAACCCGAACCCTAATCCTAACCCTAACCCTAACCCTAACCCAACCCTAAACCTAATCCTAAACCTACCGTAACCCTGACCTTCAAACCTAATCTTAAATCTAACCCTAACCCTAACCCTAATCCTAACCCAAACCCTAACCCTAACTCTAACCCTAACCCTAAAACTAAACCGAACCATAAAACAAAACTTAACCCTAATCCTAAACATACACATAACCGAAGCTCTAACCCTTACACTAACTCTTACCCTAATCCTAAACCCTAACCCTAACCCTAATTCTACTCTAACCCAAAACCTAACCCTAACCTTAACCCTAACCCTTAACCTAATCCTAACCCTAACCCTTACACGAACCCTAACTCTAACCCTAACCCTAACCCTAACCCTAACCCTAACCCTAAAACTATCCCGAACACTAACCCTAAACCTGAACCTAACCCTAAGTCTAAATCTAACACTTATGTTAAACTCTAAATCCTAACCCTAACCCAAACCCTAAACCTAACCCTAATCTTAACCTTAAGCCTTAGCCGAACCCTACCCCTAAACCCTAAGACTAAGCCTAACCACAACTGTAAACCAAACCTTAACCGAAACCCTAACTCTAACCTGAACCTTGAGTTTAAACCTAACCCAAAAGCTAAGCCAAAACTTAAAACTAATCCTAACTTAAACACTAATCCTAATTATACACATGACCCTAAATCTAACCCTTACCCTAAATCTTACCCTAACCGTAAACCCGTAACCTAACCCTAACCTTAACCCTAACCCTAACCGTAATCCTTACCCTAACCCTAACCCTAGCCCAAACACTAACCTTAATGTTAACCCTAACCCTAATGCTAAACCGAACACTAACCCTAGCCCTAAGCCTAATCAAAACCCTAACCCTAACCTTAACCCTAACCATAACCCTTACCCTAAACCTAAGCCTAAATCTAACCCTAAATCTAACCCAAACCCTAAACCTAACAAAAACCCTAAACCTAACGCAAACCATAACACTAACCCTAATCCTAACACTATGACTAACACTAACCCTAACCCTAACCCTTACCCTTACATTAATCCTAACCCTAATCGTATCCCTACGCCTGATCCTAAACCTAACTCTAACTCTAACACTAACCTTAACCTTAACCCTAACAATAAATATAACCCAAACCCTAACCCTAACCCTAATCGTATCCCTAACCCTGATCCTAACCCTTACTTTAACCCGAACCTTAACCTTAACCCTAACTCTAAACCAACGCTAGCCCTAAACCTAACCCTATCCCTAACCAAAACCCTAACCTTAGCCATTACGCTAAACCTAACTCTAAATCTAACCCTAACCCCTAACCCTAACCCTAACCCTAACCCTAACCCTAACCCTAACCCTAGCCCTAACCCTAACCCTAACCCTAACCCTAAGCCGAACCCTAATCCTAACCCTAACCGTTACCCTAAGCCTAATCCTATCCCTAACCCTGATGCTAACCCTATATCTAACCCTAAACCTAACCCTAAACCTAACCCTGACCCTAACCCGAACCCTAACCCTAACCCTAACCCTTACCCTAAACCCTAACCCCAAGCCCAACCCTAACCCTAACCTTAAACTTAAACCTAACCCTAAGCCTAAAACTAACCCTAATTCTAAACCTAACCCTAAACCTTACACAAACCCTAAACCTAACGCAAACCATAACACTAACCCTAATCCTAACACTATGGCTAACCCTAACCCAAACCGTTACCCTTACCCTAATCCTAAACCTAATCACATCCCTACGCCTGATCCTAAACCTTACTCAAACCCTAACACTAACCCTAAACTTAACTCTAACCGTAAAGACACCCCTAACCCTAACCCTAACCCTAATCGTATCCCTAATCCTGATCCTAAACCTTACTTTAACCCTAACCCTAACCCTAACCCTAAACCTAAGCCTCAGTGTTAGCTTTACCCTGACCCTTACCCAAACCACTACCCTAACCTTAACCCTAAGCCAAACCTTATCCCTAATGCTAAGCCTAACGGAAAACCTAACCCTAATCCTATCCTTACCCTAACCATAAAGCTACCCAAATTCTAAACCTAACCTTAAACCTATCCCTAACCCTAAGCCAAAACTTAACCGCAAACCAAACTCTAATCTAAACCCTCATCCTAACACTAACCATATAACTAACCCTAACCCTGACACTAATCCTAACCCAAACCCAACGCTAACCCTAACCCTTACCATAACCCTAACCCTAACCCTAACCCGAACCCTAACCCTAACCCTAACACTAAACCTAACCCCAACCGTAACTCAAACACCAACCCTAAACATAACCATAATTCTAACCTTAACCCTTACACAAAACCTTACCATAACCGAAATCGAAACCTTAACTTTAATCCTAACCCTAATCCTGTGGCCAGTGGCATGGGCCGGACAGCTGACCACAGGGACGGCCGGCGGCTCGGCGGCTTGTTCTGAGAGCTTCCTCTTTGTTAAGTCAGCTTCAGCTAGGGACTTCTTTTCCCCTCGCCGGGAGCTGGGCTTCCCTGTGATGGTGGCCGCTGTCCTAAAAACCGGAGAGGTGCTGAGAGAGAGAGTGTTCCTTTGCCCGGAGCCCCAAATCAGACACAAGACACGAGGGTCCGCTCTGCTTGGGCTCAGGGGCAAAAGACCCGGAATCACCCAACATTCAGACTTTTATTCTGAGGGTTACAACTTATCTCATAATGGTACAGGGGAGGACACGGAGAAGGGTCGAAGGTCAGGATGCAGTCAGGAAGGAGGAAGGGAGGAAAGAGTGAGACACAAGATACTATTGTTAACTCAGGGGGAGGCGGGGGGAGTTCGACTCCCTTTCCAAGGCCAAACTTAACTCTACCTTCAGAGGGGCCTCACTTTCTAGGCCCCCAGAAATTCTTCAGGGGATATGTCATTCTCTGAGCTTGAACCACCGCTACATCATCCTATCCCTAACCCTGCTCCTAACCCTAACCCTAACCCTAACCATAATCCGAACCCTAACTTTAACCTAACTCTAAACCAACCATAACAGTAACCCTAAACCTAAACCTAACCTTAACCCTAAACCTAACACTATACCTTACCCTAAACGTAATCCTAACCCTAACTATAACCCTAATCCTGTCCCTAAACCTGATCCTAACCCTAACTCTAACGCTAACCCTAACCCTTATTCGAACCTTAACCGTAAGCATAACTCTAAACCAACCGTAACCCTAACCCTAACACTAATCTTAACACTTACATTTACCCCTACCCGGACCCTAACTCTAACCTTAACCAGAACGCTAACCCTAATCCTAACCCTATCCCTTACACTAACCCTAATCCTAATCCTATTTCTAAACATGATCTAAACCCTAACTCGAAACTTAATCCTAACACTTACCCAAACCCTACACTTAAACTTAATACTAACCCTAACTCTAAACCTAAAGCAAAACACAAAGCCTAAACCTAACCCTAAACGTAAGCCTAACCCGAATCCTATCCCTAATCCTAATCCTATTCCTAACCCTAACTCTAAATCTAAAACTAAAGCTAATCCTAACCCTAACTGTAACCCTAACCCAATCCCTAACACTGATCCTAACCCTAACCCTAACCCTAACCCTAACCCTAACCCTAACCCTAACCCTACCCCTAACCCTAATCCTAAACTTAAACCTAACCCTAACCCGAATCCTAACCCTAAACCCTAACCCTAACCCTAAATCCTAACCCTAACCCCAAACCTAACCCAAACACTAATGCCTAACCCGAACCCTGACCTTATCTTAACACTAACCCTAACCTTAAGCCTTACACTTACCCTTACCTTAATGCAAAATCTAACCCTAACGCTAACCCTAAACCTAACCCTAAACCCTGACCCTAAACCTAACACTAATTCTAACCCGAACCCTAAATCTGACCCGAACCCTAACCTTAATCCTAACAATAACCCTAACCCTAACCCTAACCCTAACCCTAAGCCTAAGCCAAAGCCTAAGCCAAAGCCTAAGCCTAAGCCTAAGCCTAATCCTATCCCTACCCAAATCCTAACCCTAACCCTAACCCTAACATTAACGCTTCCCCTAACCCCAGCCCTACACCTAACCCTAACCCTAACTTAACCCTAACCATAACCCTTACCCTAAACCCTAACCCCAAGCCTAACCCTATTCCTAACCTTAACCATAACCCTAAACCTAAATCTTACCCTAACACTAACCCTAAACCTAACGCAAAACATAGCACTAACCCTAATCCTAACACTATGACTAACACTAACCCTAACCCTTACCCGTACCCTTACCCTAATCCTAACCCTAATCGTATTCCTAAGCCAGATCCTAAACCTAACTCTAACTCTATCTCTAACCCTAACCCTAACCCTAACCCTAAACCCTAACCATAAGCCTAACTCTAAACACAACCCTTACAGTAACCCTAACCCTAACCCTAACACTAAAACAAATCTAACCCTAAACCTAAACCTAACGCTACCCGTAACCTTAACCCTCATATTAAACCTTACTCTATCCCAAACCCTAATCCTAACCTTAAGCCTAACCCTAAACCCTGCCCTAACCCTAAACCTAATCCTATCCCTAAATCTGATACTAACCCTAACTCTAAACATAACTGTAACCTGGACCCAAACCATAACCCTAACTCTAACCCAATCCTAACAGTATTCCTAGCCCAAGGCCCAACCCTAACCCTAACCCTAACCCTAACCCTAACCCTAACCCTAACCCTAACCCTAACCCTAACCCTAACCCTAACCCTAATGCTTACACTAACCCAAAACCTAACCTTAACTTTAACCCTAACCCTAATCCTAACCCTAACTTTAACCCTAAACCTAAATCTGACCCTAACCCTTACGCTAACCCTTATCCTAACCCTAACCCTAAACCTCAGTCTCAGATAACCCTAAACCTAAACCAAATCGTAACATTAAGCGTAAGCCTAACCCTAAACCTAACCCTAAACCTAACCCAAACCCTAAGCCTAAACTTAATCCTTCCCATAACCCTAACCCAAACCCTAACCCCAAAACCTAACCCTACCCCTAACATCAATCCTAACACTAATCATAACCCTAAACCTAACCCTAATTCTACCCCTAAACCTAAGCCTCATTCCAAGCCTAATCATAAATCCAAACCTAACCCGATGCCTAACCATAAACCTTACCCAAATCCTAACCCTAAATCTAACCCTAACGCTAACACTAATCCTTAACCTTAAACCTTCGGTTAACCCTAACCCTAACCCTAACCCTAAACCCTAACGTCAATGTTAACCCTAAACCTAAACCTTCCCCTAACCCTAAGCCTAACCTTTACCCGAACGCTAATCCTAACCTTAACCCAAACCCTTACCCTAAACCTAATCCAAATCCTATGCCTAAGTGTGATCAAAACCATAAATTGAACCCTAACCCAAACCCTAAACTGAACCCTACCCTTAACCCTTACTAGAAACCAACACTAAAAATAACCCTAAGCCAAAATCTAACCCTAAACCTAACCATAACCCTAACCCTTAACCAAAAACCCTAACTCTAAGCCGAAACTAAAACCTAACCTTAAACCTAAACCTAACCCTTACCCTAACCCTAACCCTAGTCCTAACCCTTAACACTAACCCTAACCTTAACTCTAAACCTAAACCTTCCGCTAACCCTAACCCTAACCTTAATGCTTCCCTTACCCTAACCCTAAGCCTAACCATAACCCTAAACCAAACCCTAATTCTACCTCTAAACCTAAGTCACATTCCAAGCCTAATAATAAATCTAAACCTAACCCGAAGCCGGACCATAAACCTTGCCCTAACCCAAACCCTAACACTAACACTTAACTCTAAAACTTCCCTTAACACTAACCCTAACCCTAAACCCTAAACCTAATCTTAAACCTAAACCATAACCCTAACCTTAAACCTAAATCTAAACCTTCCCCTAACCCTAACCCTAACCCTAACATTAACCCTAACCCTAACCCTAACCCTAACACTACCCCTAACCTTAACCCTTACCCTAACACTTACCATAATGCAAACCCTAACCATAATTTCAATATTAAACCTAACACTAAAACCTAACCCTTACCCTAACCCTTACCCTAAACCAGACCTAACCCTAACCCTAACACTAACCATAACATTAACCCTAACCCTAACCCTAACACTAACCCTAACCCTAATCCTCTCTGTAAACCTAACCTTAACCCTAACCCTAACCCTAACACTAACCCTAATCCTAACACTAAACCTAACACTAACCCTAAATTTAATCCCTTACCCTAATGCAAACCCTAACCCTAATTTTTACCTAACCCTAACCCTAACCCTAACCCTTACCCTAACCGTAACCCTAGTGACTAAACCTAATCCTAAACTGATCCTAACACTAAACCTAAACTAAACCCTTAACCTAACGCAAACGCAAATCAAAACTGTAAATTTAAACTTAACCCTAACACAAAACTCTGAACCTAAACCTAAACCTAATTCTAACCCTAACCCTAAGCCTCATTCTGAGCCTAACCCTAACCCTAACACTAATCCTAACCCTAACCCTAACACTAACCCTAACCTTAACCGTTATCTAACCCTTACCCTAATGCAAACCCTAAATCCTAATTTCAACACTAACCCTAACCCTAAACCCTAAACCTAACCCCAATCCATACCCTAACCCCAACCCTTACCCTAACCCTAAATCTAACGCTAACCCTAAACCTAACCCTAAACCCTAAACCTAAACCTAACAGTATTCCTAACCCTAATCTTTACCCAAACTATTAACCGAACGCTAACCCAAACCCTAACCCTAAT